>CAUYWD010000006.1:0-351121 GCA_963576735.1 Bedellia somnulentella | reverse complement strand
ACCAATTTGTCTAACACCGACGCCGCGCCGCCAGCCCCAGCCTCGCGTCCCACTTGTTGAACTTCGGAGAAATGACGCTAAATGCGCGCGCAGTCGCAATGACACACAGACTACTCATGTACCACGACTGACGCAATGCATTTAATAACGTAATTTTTACTGTGTCCCTAAACATTGCAAACCTATGAGCCAACACATTACATCGCATAAACAACGACCTGTATTCCCTACCTATATCAAAACTATCTTTAATGTCACTAGTTATCTATTGACCAACATATTAGGACTTAGGAGAAAGGACGCTAAATGCTAGCGCAGTCGCAATGACCCACGGACTACTCATGTGACACAAAACCTATTAACAATATTTAATGGTCAACCACCCATTAACACCAATGGTATAATTAGCTCACGTTTTGATACATAAATTTAAGATTTTGCATGGCAGCCGTGTAGTGCCGGCTTAGAATGTTGCTACCCCTTTCTACCCACGGGTGTCGTAAGAGGCGACTAAGGGTATTGGGGCTTTTTATTGGATTTTTGGGCGATGCGGTTGGAGACCCATCACCAAAAACCTTTATTTTTACCATCTTTTCCCCACTCAACTTCCAAAAGTGGCTGAGGAATTTAAAATTCCTTAGCTCTGGTTACCCCTTCTAGGGAAATATAGCCGTGAGTATATGTATGTATGTATGTATGTGCATGGCACCAATTTTTTAGCTCAATAATACCAGATCATCAGCATAAATGATATTGTATATAAATTCTTCTGATGGTCATACTAATATTGAAATAATGACACAACATTCAAAAGTACAGATGTCTAACTCTTAAGCTTGTTTAACAATATATCATAACAAACTAGGACAAATGCCCTCGTTTAATAAAAGTCATGGCATGACCGGTGTTTTACCAGCGATGTAGAACTGAACAGTCTGTATAAGTACAAAGATAGCATTCTTGGTAGATATGCCGGTCCTATAAGTGTTATAGTAGATAGTTTTTTTGTTAAGCGGACTGTCCATAACCTGGGTTATGAATTATGGCATGAGATATAGCCTGTAGTAAGAAATGAAAGACCCCAGCGTGCCTTGGATGTTTGATGCTGAGGCTGTCATGTCCAAACTGCGTCTTGTTCTGTTATGCCCCTAATAACTGATATTACACCCTTTTCATTGCATCTCACAAAAACATACTACACCCTGGTGGTCTTATCTTCTTCCAGCCTTTGGATGGTAAGGACAATAATTAGGTCATAATTACAGTACATAATGAAGTACAGACTTGTATGACAGATGTTTATATATAGTACAAAATTAATAAAAAAACAGAGAAGTACTATGCTAAGCTCGTATGCACTATTAAGATTAAAATGACTTATTTATAAGATACTTACATAAGCAACCACCCTATCACCAAATTTCTCCATAAAGTTGGCTTCATATAAACCCTGAAAATTTTAATGCTTTTAATAATTATTAATACAGATTTTGCAAACGCAGGATTTTAACAATAAGAAGGAATAGCTAGGTGCTAGTTCCTATTGCTGCAAACTGTACTATGAGTACAAGTTAGACAGATTTTGTAACAAAATATGTGCCATATGTACTATATTCGCTATAAAAGTATTTAAAGTTTGCAGTAGATATAAAGTTATTCTGTTTGAAAAAGGTAATATTTACCTCGTTGGGTCCATCTCTGTACATTTTGTAGAGTCGCGGGGAAAAAAAACATTGCAATGATAAAAACATTTTCACGTAATGCGTAATACTTTTGAAAACATAAAAAATAATAGTCACTTCACTCACTACACCACTGAGATATAATACTAATAAATTTGAATTTCTCTTTGTATCCACCGAAATTGCACAAATTTGCCGACCAATGCGTGCAGGCAGATGTGCGTTTCTGTCTGACTGACCTAGTTATTGTATTGTATTGTGTATTGTATTGATCCGATCGATTGCATCTGTGCACAATAGCTGTAATGTAAGAATAATTTTGTAAGTAATACTTTTTATAAAATCAAATTAGTAATTGTGTGAGGTCTTCCGCAATACAGGTCTTATCCTAGTGCGGGGCCGTTAGAAATTTGTAATATTAAGTTTTTATGCTAAATAAACAATTTTATTATTATTATTATTTATTATTATTATCTTGTATTGATTCGGAAGCCGCGCAGGCAGCCTGTTGATACTATAGGTACAACTGTCGTAGCATAGGTATAGTAGAAGCGTTTGTTTTTTGTTGTTGTTAACGCCGCGTTGAGACATGAAATGATACAACGCAATGGTTTTCATGGCCAACTTTATAACGATGATTCGATACCTTATAGTATAGGATCCCGCTATAAGACGACCTTCACCGGGCTGGTTAATGGATGAAAGATATTTTTTATTAAATAAAATATGTCAATAAATGTATTGCGAATGGGTTGTCTGAAAACTTCAGTCCAGAGTATGATTAATTAATAATTAAAAAATCATTTTTTTTTCAATTACACTGGCTTGGTTAATGAACAAATTCTATTCCAATCTAAAATATGAAACCTATAGAATATACAAACGTTAGGTTGTCTATTTATTTCCCGTCACAACTCTTGGGTTGGCAGGTATAAACAGGTAAATCGATACTAGTAACTTGCACCGGTCCGGTTAATGAATTAAACTAAAATAAAGATAATTTTATAACGAACACGGTGGTATAGGGTTGTCTGCAAAAAATCAGTCCTGAATTGCGGTTGTCGAATTTTAAAAAGTAAAATATTGCTGCGAGTGAGTACGTGCGACAGCGAGGTCCCAGCAAACTATCCCATGCGATAGAAGAGGACACAGCATTGCAGCTGTGTATAGTTTGTGGGTTGAATAAACAAGAGAGCGCGCATGCTATTTGTCGGTGAAAACGAAAAAGATAGCGATAGACTAGTAAATGCTACGCGTCATAAAAGACGTAATCACAATCAACGTAAAGAGTGAATGTGACGGAACTATGGTGTTGACCAGTTTCAATTGATCTCTTGAATTGCAATTTAATTATGATTTTTTGCGTAGTAATGGAATGTAATACCGTCGTTTTGGTAGTTGTATTTTGTGGTTGATTTCCCACACCACTTTATTAAACATGTAGGCATTTCAAAGCAATAGTAATAAATAAAACAGTATGTATAAATATTTTTGGTGCACGAACACTCAGTTCCTAGTTCTGGTCGCAACTGAAATAGTTTTTTTTTTTTTTTGTTTACCGGAGGGGAAATCCTCATGGATCCCCCGTCGCTCTCTCGAGCTTAACTATATGCGTAGCGTATGTCGGACTTTTACCGACTAAAACCCCTCCGGCTCGGTGCTGCTGGCCCTGCGGCCTATGCGGCGTCACCTTGATGTGTTGTGCCGGGCGGCTGAAGGCCGCCCTGGCGGTAAAAAGGAGTGTACCTAAGCTAAGTCGGATAGGGTAACTGGAAACAGTGCGTCGTAGGTGAACTTTTATACTTCTACTCAATTAGTCAAACGTGTTGCCGATATCGAGTGCCCTGTAAGCGGAATCTATAGGCGGTTATCTATGAGTATATCATAGGTAATAGGGGCTTTTTTACCCTGTCTACGTACAGTCATTTACGGAAAAACGACCCTAAATTTTAACTTGTCACTTTTGTTAGGTGTTTTTTTCTTGTTATGGTTTTATTTGTCACATCGGTTATTTTAAATGGTTTTCACCCAAATACTACATACCAACCCTACAGGTAACAATAAATATTAATTTAAAACTTCCCACCAATTTATTTTTATTTAAACTGTAAGTAAGAAAGTAGGTATGTTTATCTTAAGTATTTTAATGTTCACGAAGTTTCTTGGACCCATTTTGTGTTGTGTATGTGTTAAGTATAGGGACAATGTCTCGCGACAAGTAACCAACACGATAGCTATTTGCACACTGATTTATTGAGACCAATGACGAGGCTCGCAGGCGCTCGGTACCCTACAATACATATATAACATTCCTCCCTGATATAGTTTAACAAACATCTAGTTTTTGGCTAATCACTATCCTCAGCTTGGGTGGTCGGTGTGGAGAAGACGGGTGATATCGCTCGACGCCGCAAGTTACCAGTAAGATTCTCAGGGGTGGTCGGGGTCTGGGTGACTACACCTTCAGGGTCTCCCATTTGCTCTCCCTCCTCGAGATTAGTGTCGGTGTCGAGGCCGTCCACGGAGCTGCCCGGGGCGGCTGCGGCGGCGGCGGTGGGTATGTCGTCCACCAGTTCTCCCCACGGGGTGTCGGTCGGCCGCGGCGGCGGTGCTGGGTCATCCTTAGAGTCACTCTTTCTCCACAGCTGGTCAATATGCCTCGTGACTTCACAATTCATTTCCGGTAAAAATACAGTATATAATCTCTGTCCATTCTTTTTTACAATTTTGCCATTAATCCAAACATATTTCTTATTACCTATATACTTTTTGAGCCAAACACAATCGTTAATTGTGAAAGGCGCTCGTTCTTGACCTCTATAATTAGTTGCCTGTAAAAACTGATGATGGCCTACAGTGCTAGCTAATTCGGATTCCTTGGCTGAGGCAGACGATGGATGACAAGTGTGGATGACGCAAGGTACTACTAAATCTAATCTTGAACGTAACCGACGTCCATACACTAATTCGGCTGATGACTTTTCGGTGGTGCTATTTTTGGAATTCCTATAATCAAATAAAAACTTGAAAATTTTTGATTGCTGTGGTTTCTTATTTCCATAACATAAACGTAAACGTTCACGCCGTTTATCCCCGAAGGGGTTGGCAGAGGTACCAATACTACTGAACTCACATGGCAAGCGCCATCTAGTTTCAAGAGAAGGTACCCACGTTTTGCTTAGACAGTGTACTCACGTGATAGGGGGCAGGCCTATCGCCGTTTTGTACGAATACACTGTCACATGACTAAGTACAACTCAGCCATGTGGGTTTCCTCACGATGTTTTCCCTCACCGTTAGCAACCATGATAAATTAACCACACATATGACTTTAGAAAAGACAAATTGGTGTAGGCCCGTCCCAGGATTGGAACTCACGCCCTTCTGTTTTTCGGGCGGGTGTTCTACCCACTGGACTATCATGTGGCTTACGTTACTTACATTCTTATACGTTCTTATTTCCACTTTCTAAAATAATACCTTTTAAGCCTTTCTTTATTATTTTCACGAAAGATTCCGCCTGTCCGTTACTAGATGGATGATAGACAGGAGAAAATAAGTGTTTAATTCCATTAAGCTCACAAAAATTTTTGAATTCCAAAGATGTAAAAGACGTGCCATTGTCTGTCACCAAAGTATCTGGTATTCCTACTCGAGACATAAATTCGTATAGTTTCTCTATAACAGTTCGAGACTTGAATGATGTGGTCATAATAAAACATTCGACCCATTTACTGTACGCGTCTACTATAATTAAATATACTTGGCCATTAAACGGTCCTAAAAAATCTGCATGCACTCTCGAGAACGCGTGTGGCGGGTGCGGCCACGGCGCGAGCGGGGCGCGCGCGGGCGAGGGGCGCAGCGCGGCGCAAACCTCACAAGCGCGTGCGATGTCTTCTAGTTTTTTGTCTATACCGGGAAACCATAACCTTTTGCGAGCTTCCGCTTTCATTTTCACTATTCCAAAATGAGAACTATGGAGCTCATTACAAATTCTACTTATTAGTGACTCGGGTATAACAACTTTATGGCCCCTCATTATGCAACCATTTTCATATGAGAGTTGGAACCGGCAAGCAAAAAATGGGGAGAGCAAATGGGTGTACTTTTGTGTCGCTTATTTTTCTAGGCCATCCTTTCATTAGGTAATCTCTCACTAAACATAAATTACTGTCGCTTTCTGTATGATGCCTTATCTCAGACAAAGTGACAGGTAACGATCCGTCGACAATAAAATTAACATAAGATGCAGTATCCAAATGCTCGTCGTGCGCGCTTCGCAGCACCTGCTCGGCCGGCGGCGGCGGCGGCGGAGCGCGAGATAAGAAGTCAGCGCTGTTATCACTACTGCGCACGTACTGAATCGTATAGTTATACGTTGCCAGAAACATTGCGTATCTTTGTAGTCTATTAGCTGTTATTTCCGGGATGCCTTTGTTTTGCCCAAATATTGACAGCAGCGGTTTATGATCGGTACGTAGTATAAAGGGCACCGCGCGACCATACAAATATTGATGGAAACGGCGTACCCCGAAAATAATGGCTGTGGCTTCCTTTTGTATTTGTGCATACTTTTTCTCAGCTGGACTTAAAGATCGTGATGCATAAGAGATTGGTCTCTCGTGCCCTTTTTTATCCAATTGAGATAAAATTGCACCCAGTCCGGTGGGGGACGCATCCACAGTCAGTATCAAGGTTGCTTTAGGGTCATAATGAGCTAATGTTTCATCTGATGATAGTATTTCTTTTACTTTCATAAAAGCATCATTTTGTTCCGATGACCATTCCCATTGTACGTTTTTATTCAATAGTTTATAAAGGGGAATTGGTGAGGCCTAAAAATGACTGTAACTGAGCTACGTTGTGTGGTTTTGAAGCACTTACTATGGCACTAACCTTTTTGGGACATTTTTGAATACCGTGCCTATTAATAACATGACCTAAATATGTAATTTCATTCATAAAAAACTCGCATTTACTTTCCTGTAATGTTAACCCTGCCTCTTCAAATCGCTTTAAAACCGCAATTAACCTTTGTCTATGCTCTTCATAATCTCTACCAGTTACGCAACAGTAATCCAAAAATATCATTACGCCGTCTAAACCAGCCAACAGATTTTCCATTGTGCGTTGAAAGATCGCCGGCGCACAGGCTAGTCCAAATACTAGTCTATTGAATTTAAATAAGCCACGATGGGTATTGATACATGTCAAATTTTTTGGATCATTTAAAATCAATTGATTATATGCTCGTGACATATCAATTTTACTAAATTGGACCCCCCCATGCAATTTGGAAAACAAATCATTGATTGTAGGTAAAGGATATTTATCAATAACTAATTGTTTATTAATGGATACTGAAAAATCTGCACATATCCTCACCCCACCATCTTTTCTTAAAGCTGGTACGATTGGCGATGCATATTCTGAATGTTCTATTGGTTGCAAAATTTTTAATTCCAGAAGTCGATCTATTTCTGCATTTATTTTGTCTTTCAAAGCGTAAGGCACAGGTCTAGCTTTCATAAAAATAGGTGAGACGCCTGGTTTTAATTTAAGGGTAACCGAAAATTTATTAAAAGTACCGAGAGTGCCCGAAAATACCGTTGGAAATTCTTTTAATAAGGCTTGACGAATATTACTGTTTGCGTTTTCCTTTATAGCTATAGATTTTACGACCGGTTTTAACTCTAAACTAAACAAACTTATAAAATCTCTACCCAAAAGCGGGGGTCCTCCATCCTTTACAATAAAAATATCAAGATTATTTCTCAGCTGATTATAAAGTATCGGTAAATTAACTAGTCCTATTACTACTATACTACCACCATTATACCCGTATAACCTTTTTTTAGTGTCAGACAACGGCACGTAACTGAAATATTTACTATAAGTATCGTGTGACATAACACTAACTGCTGAGCCACTATCTATCTCGAATTCCAAAAATATACCATCTACAGAAACCCGCTCTGTCATGGGTTTTCCTTTTATACATCGAATATTATAAAATACCGTACCATCGTCTCCGTCATCCACGGATTCATTAATGCACTTCACTTTATCACTAAAGGAACACATTTTGCGTAAATGACCTTTACGTTGGCACTTTTTACATTTATAATTTTTAAAACGGCACTGATTGGCATTATGATTGGTATAACCGCATACACTACACTTCTCTTGTCTGTTGCTGATGCTGAACACGGTGTGGGGCGCGGCGCCGGCGGACGCGAGCCGTGCGCGCGTGTTATCATAACGTACCATTGTTGTAATCGCTATGAATTCTTACGGTTTATTAACTTCATTCGACCACACCACACAAGATTGGTCTAGTTATAAATCACGTTTACTGCAATGGTATATCGCGAATGATATAACCGTTGAGGCGGACAAAGCAAAGGTCAAGCGAAGAGCAATATTATTGAGCGCTCTGAGTGAAAGTACCCACAAATTAGCGAGCGATCTGGCTCTGCCGAAACCCTTAGAAGAGGTTGATTTCGACGATATTATTAAAATATTGGACGATCACTTCACACCGAAGCGTTTTGGATTTGCAGAGAAATCAACTTTTTACTCGGCATCACAGCAGCCAGGCGAAACGCACACTCAATGGGCGGCCAGAATTAGGGGGTTGGCGGCACACTGCAACTTTAGAAACTTAGAAGAAGCTCTTTTGGACAAATTCATCATGGGGATGGTGCCCGGACACGAACGAGACAAACTGTTTGTGCAGGAGCAGCGCGAGCTGACGTTGGCGAAGGCGATCGACATGGCGGATGACGAAAGGAAAGAAAAATTTCGACACAGGCGGGATTCGAACCCAAGAGCATTCGCAAGAGCGACGGGGGCGTATACCCGAGGTCGCGGGTTCGAATCCCGCCTGTGTCGAAATTTTTCTTTCCTTTATTAATTCTTTATTTATTAGATGTGTGAGGAAAACGATGGGGTCTAAACCCAAAAATAATCATATGGTTGTATACAGCTGTGATACGACCAATACTCTGCTACGGCGCTGTTGCCTGGTGGCAACGAACAGAGCTAAGTACAGTGCAAAGCAAACTACAAAGCTTTCAGAGACTGGTGTGCAGAGCGGCTACGGGATGTATGAGAACCGCCCCTGCCGCCGCCCTTGAAATAATGCTAAATTTAACTCCACTGCACCTGTTCATCAAGCAAGAAGCTACTGCTTCAGCTGTGAGACTAAATGCAAACAAACTATGGAAATCCAACAAAGTCCCTCACGCCGAAATCCTTACCAGGATGGTAAAAGAGACACCTAGAATATCAGCTGTGAACGACAGGATTCCCAAACTATACCTCTTTGACAAGAAGTACAAAATACAGCTGACAGAAAATCCGAACGAAGGCCTCAATGAAAGGGAAGTGAGGATATTTACAGACGGCTCTAAAACTAAATCTGGCACAGGAGCGGGGGTATTCTCCGAAGACTTGCAGATAAAAATAGCTAGACCAATGGGCACCTGGAATTCGATATTTCAGGCAGAATGCTTCGCAATCATACTCGCCGCCCAAGCAGTAACAGCGAGGAAAATCAGAGAACTTCCAATTCGTATTCTCTCGGACAGCAAATCAGTCCTACAAGCCCTAATGAGCTACGAGTGCAAATCAGGGCTCATATATGAATGTCACAAAGCCCTAACGGTGATAGGGCAAACCAATGAAACTACCATACAATGGATCAAAGGACACAGCGGATCACGCGGCAATGATGCAGCAGACGAATTGGCCAGAAGAGGATCAGATACCCCGTTTACAGGCCCAGAACCATGTCTGCCTCTACCAAACGATCAGTTAAAAACTATAGTCCGTAAGGCCATACGAGGTAAGTGGGACGCATGTTGGTCCTCGGAAAGCGGCTGCAGACAAGCCAAAACAGCTTTACCCAGGTTCAACAAGAAACTTACTAACAAACTATTTAAACTTAACAAAAAACAAATTAGTTGGATCACAGCCACCCTCACGGGGCATGGCCCTTTTAACAAACACTTGTTTACTTTAGGTGTTACAGATAGCCCTTTGTGCAGAGCATGCATGGAGAAGGAGGAAACAGCTGCGCACGTGCTCCTCGAGTGTACAGGCGTAGCGGATTACAGGGTAGCACACCTGGGTGACGCCAGGTCGCCCCCTGAGGTGTTCAAGGATATTAGGGGGATCCTGAACTTCCTTGGTGAGCTGGGATGGCTAGAGTAGTGCCATCCCTTCATCACGCAAAACAGGCGCACAAAAGACGTCGACTTGCGGAAAATTACCCGTTCAAATACAATAATAGATGTGTGAGGATAGGCAATGGGTCCATACTTGTTATAGAAATATTCCAAAGTTAGGTAGAGAAATGTAGAATGTTCAACATTTTTAAAACAACTCGCATTTTCTTGGAAACACTGGGTGTTATTTTATTAGTAAGGTTGAAATATAAAATCAGCATTATCTACCATGTTCTTGCAATATACCTGGATTTCTCGCGAAAACGAGAATCATCAAGTCATTCTACGTCACATACATTGTGGATGACAGTCAGGTTTGGGTTTCCTCAAAATGTTTTCCCTCGCCGTTAGCCGTGTAGTGCCGGCTTAGAATGTCGCTACCCCTTTCTACTCACGGGTGTCGTAAGAGGCGACTAAGGGTATTGGGGCTTTTTATTGGATTTTTGGGCGATGCGGTTGGAGACCCATCACCAAAAACCTTTATTTTACCATCTTTTCCCCGCTCATCTTCCAAAAGTGGCTGAGGAATTTATAATTCCTTGGCTCTGGCTACCCCTTCTAGGGAATTATAGTCGTGAGTATATGTATGTATGTTTTCCCTCGCCTCATATATGGACTACACATATCACTTTCATAACGTAAAAAAGGTTTTCTTTTTATTAAAATTATGTTAATATTTCTTGCATGAAAACTGATTTATCTGAAAAGGTTTGATCCACTTTGAATATTCTGGGCATGACGTCCCAATATGACGCGACTAATAAGAGATTTCTCCTTACAGAAATGCAGCTCTTCAACTATATGTCGCATTGGTACCCAAACTGATTGGTCAGAAGAAATCATCAGGACCAAATGAAGAGTCAGCCATCAGAGTAGCTTCTGATGCATTGAGGACACATTTACCATCCCTTTGGATTTATGTACAAAAGCAACTAAGCATAACCGACACTATTGATAAAGTGCAAACACATTCCAATTTAGTTCCTATTCTTAATTTACTTGGTAGCAGTGCCAGAAGATATAATTTTAAACATGACTTAAAACAAACTCAGGAATCTTATACGGAAATGTTCCATAACCTCATTAATTTATTGGACAGCCCTTTTTATACTGTGCGTCGATTATCAGCACAAAGCATATATAATAATTATGATTTTAGTTTTGTTTGGGCAGAAATTAAGAAAAATAAACCAAAGTGTGAAAATTCCCTACATGGATGTCTGTTACTACTCAAATATTATCGCGAAGAAATTAATCAGAATGAATTCACAGAGTTCAAAGATTATTATAATAAACTTTGTCATACGAAAATTATATCGTATGAAAGTAAACTAATATTTGAAGATATTTACTTTGAAATACCGTCAGCTTTGATTGATACATTCCATAAAGTTCAAGATGATAAATATGCTCCGGGAATACACGCATGGGCCAATAAGAGGTGTCAAAATTACATTAAGTACTCATCATGGGATGATATATTGACAAACATTGAAGTTATATTACAACAAAAAGGCTTGGAGCTATATTTTAATTTTATCGATGAAAAAATTAAAGATGACAGTATCCCTATCCCTAATGGTATAGCACAATCTTTAAGTGAAATATTGCTTCAATGTCCAAGAAGATACGAAATTTCAAATTTATGGAAACTTCTCTATAAAATATCCCCAATCATAAAACAACAAATATAATGTGGATAATATAGCTAAGTATTTGGAATCTAATAATTTTAAATGTATATATAAACTAAGATATATGATTTGCTTTATTGCAAATGCTATTGGTACTCTTTCAGGGGATGTTATAAAGCAATTAGCGAATATTGTATTGGAACTAACGGATAGTGATTTTGAAATGAGATACATAGCTGTATTGACAAACAACGCATTTGCTGAGCATTTGCCAAATTTATCAGATAACATTAAAATAACTGTTATTAAATCAGCGGTCATTTTATTACAAGATGAAGACGAAGATATAAGAAATCTAAGTGTTCAGTTTCTTAAGTATGAATTCGCTGAAGATTTGCCTCACGCGTATCTTTGTTTAACCCTCGGCATGCCTGGTTGGGTCTGTGAGACCCACCGCAGCCGTTAAACCGTTATAATTAATTGTAATTTGAAATTCGCGCGCAACCGCTCTCAGTAGCTGACCGTAGTGAACTGATTGTCGCCCTCCGCCCGCTACCTCAGTCCGGGGCCTGCTTCAGTAGTTAAAGGATCATGTGATCATCAAACTGATAGAACATACAATTTTCCAGTGTGGAAATTGCTATGTTCCTAAAAATGATGTCGGAAATGAAGAAGACTAATTATTTTAGCTTAGAATATAAGATAACGTATGTGCATTATGATCCCCAAAGTCTGATTGTGATTTCTTTAGTTTAAGTTGATTTTGCATGTTTATGAACATAAGATGTTTAATTCTACGTTAAAAAACAAGGTAAAAGTTTAATTAAAAAATCTTTTAAAAATATTATTAATTCGAACACATATTTTATTTAAAACCCTAAAAAACATGATTAATTTTATTATAAAATCAAAAAATATACTACATTGATATCAATTTGTAGGACAAAAAAAAAATTAAATTTAGGGTCTCACCGACCCACCAGGCACGCCATGTAACTTTTTTCTACCAGGCACGCCGAGGGTTAAGTAAAATGTTAGATTATGAATTTTTGTCCAAAATATTTGTTTCTCTTAGACTAAGCATTCAGACTCTTTGTAATGAATTGAAAGTAATGTCCGAAAAGCTTTCAAAAAGTTGCCATGAATTTGATGTATATAATCCATTCTCTAATGATTCCAAAAATATTTATTTTGAAGCTGATATAATTTATGGTTAAAAGAACTTACCTAAGTGAATTTCTACCAAAATTATATGAAATGTTACATCCTCAAGATTTAGTAAACCATGTAGTCCGATTCAGGATACACTGCATGGTCACACCGTTTCAGAGCGAAAATAACGATTTTTCAACTCATTCCGTTCATCAATCGGTCTCTCGTCCCCCAATCTCGTTCCTATGTTCGGTTCTTCATTTATTTTAGAGGTATCTTAGCTGTGAATTTGCAACTGAAGGGTTAGATAGGTTCACCTTTCTCTGGGTTAGGGTGGGTACTAAATCTCTTCGGATGTAACATTTCGTTTAATTTTGGTAGAAATTCACTTAGGTAAGTTCTTTTAACCATAAATTATATTTCAATGTTACATCCTCAAGATTTAGTAAACCATGTAGATGTTTAGAGTTCTGGTTGCAAATGATAACATGTATTTGGTTAAATAAATTATTGCAAACAATAAAATTATTACAATTAAAGGTATTGGTGAAAGACCATTTCCCATTAAATTTCAAAGTATTTAAAAACTGTCATTTACTACTAAAACTAGTATAATACCAAAAGTCAAAATACATATTTTGTTTATCACATATAGGATGATAAAAAATAAAGCTATACCAAACAGGTCGACTAGCCAGTCTATCTACTTGCTTTCTTACACTACCAATGGGCATCCCTGATCAGTACGCAGCCAAAAAGTGTTTATATCATTGTAAATGTAAAATGATTAACGAAAATTTCTTTCAAAATAGAAAGATGAATCTTTGTAGCCAAAGTATTTGAAAGAAGAATTAAAATACATGTAGCAACTATATCTTGAGATCTATACAAGAAGATAAGAATGATTTCTTAAATTTATTTTTAAGAATAATATTTGTAAATTACTTATACTCCCGAGATTAAAATACAATTATATTTATATGCTTAGGAATAAGTCCAAACCAAGAGGAAAGGTTTGATTTGAATTTGCGTTCCATGCATATAAATCAATATTCATAAGTTAGGTACAAAACTAACACCCATTTATGTTTCACAAAAAATCGCCAAACTGTTGTTGGTTGATTAATTTAAGACATAAAACTTATTAATGAGTGCACTCTGTATTTGATACACCATACCTATAGAGGTATAATAGTACTTACTATTGCCAACCATATATACATGTATATATATATGACCATACCATAGCTAACAATATTTTAGACGATTTCAGTAGAAACTGCTTAACTAATTCGACTGGAAAAATAATCAGAACAAGATAGAATTAACAATGCTTTCTTTTTGTTAAACTTTATGTAATAGACATTATTATAATATCTTTAAAGTTTATAAGATTTTCTTAAAGATATTTTCTGACTTAATAAATAAAAAAAAAAGAGAGAGCCTTTGAATTTGTTAAGGCCAAAAAAAAAAGTCTGTATTTCTACACCTTTATTTAATATATGTCGAATGTTCAAAAAAGGAAACATTGAGAATTGCAGTTCCAAGGTACAAAAGGAATGAAAAAATATTATAAGCATGAAGATCATGTTGCAATCAAGAATATTTCTGTAATAAAATTAAATATAACATATGTATGAATATTATACAATATGTTTTGCTTGTGATGTAATATAATAAAGGTATATTTATGACTCGCCTTGACAGAATATGTGTTTAAAAAGAAAACCATATCTTGGCCTGTATCAGTATTTTCCTTTAATTATACGAAAATATTGTTCGGTTGAACAAAGCGGCGATCGACAGTCACTGCACACCCAAACGGGAACCAATGGCGTGAGATATGATTGTATGTATACATACAAAACAAAAAACGATCGCATGCTCCTGATCGTACTATCCAATTAAATAAAAGTAAATTATTAACGTAAGAAATATAAGGGAATTTCATACCTACCCTGCTACATACCCGCGATATGCTTTTGTATAGTAATATTTCTAAAACCAACTAGATTCAAACCCAATAAAAGGGAACTATCTTCAGTTCGTTTTCCTCGTATAACCATGACAAGACCATAGACATAAAAATAACCGCCCTTGCATGCGGATCCATAAGCAGTTATAAATACGTTCTGCAAAAGGCGATTCAGATAAAATGTAATGATATAAGTTTAGTGTAAAAACTTCCAAAGACCAACTGCTTTTTATATATAATTTTTATATTAGAAAATTCTTTATTTAAATATGTAAAAATATATGAACAAGTAACAAATTCAAATTTGTATGTTGGCAATTGCAAACACGTAAGTGGTTTTGCGATGGAGAGGTTTCAATTGTGCCAGTTATGCTATTGGAGCCCTGTATTTACTAAATACCAACAGAGACGTTCGTAAAGATAAACGGTAAAGGTAATGGTCTAGAAGGAAAACGATAAAATTTGTCAAGTTTGTGAAAACTGAATTTTTTCGTGTTCTTTACCTTTGGTAAAGGCATACGTACAATTGCTAAAAGAAACAAAATGTAAGATTCCTTTGAATCTATTGTGTTATTCGAGATGATTCCCGTATGATCTCTGAATGAATTTCTCGGTTTAAGAACTAATCTACAATCTCAATCACACATGTATGAATATTTGTATATAATACATATATTTTATTTACAACACATGAATAAAACGTTTCTCGTACGTGGCTCTCAAAAATTTCAAAAATTAGTTGACATAATGAATTTTATGGAAAAAAATTCTTACCCCCTTCCACAACGTTATAATTTACAAAGATATGAATGGATCATCAGCATCATCAGCACCTATGTGCATTGTGACAACACTGAGTGTACCTGTGAGCGTCTAGCAGGTGGCGGCCGGCGGCGGTGGCGGCGGCGGCAGTGACGTGACATGTCCATCACGGTCTTCATCACGGCAGGTACAAGCACAACCGCAGCGAGCGGGGACAGTTGCGGCGGCGGTCTTGTAATGCCATGTGGGCATCATAATTAGACAGCAAGATAGTCCGTCGTTTTTCGTATGTGGGTAATAATGAAAACTATTTTAATTTTCATATGTGAGTAATAATGAAAAACATTATTACCATGTGATTATTCAAAATAATGATGTTGATTTATCCATAACAAGGTTATTGGATATGTAACTAAGAGCCAAAAGGCAATCAAAGCTGATATTGTGTTTGTGATTCTTCCAAACTATTATTACGGCAAAGTCAGCACCTCAAGTGAAATTCACTGAGTAGATTATCAGGTACCTGTCGATATACTTACCATCATACTGTTTCATGTTAATCCTGCTGGGATATATAACCCCAATGTTCAGAGAACTCGTCAGTGATGGGAACTATGGTCGTCTCGACCTTTAGGTTGTTCTTGCTTGGGTATGTCATTCGTACTGGTTCGTATGACACATTATTTTCCGACAACTCAACGTTTTTATAGTAAAAACTTACGGTCGGTGCACTACGTATTATTTAATATACATGTAGTAACTATTTACTGATTGATGATAATGCTGAAATGAATAAAGCTACTTTCTGGGAAGTATCTCGTACAACCACTTTAGGAAAGCGCATGCCAATTGATCTTCTGGATAATAACTCGTATTACCTCTTTAAGAAGATTAAAAAGTTGTCGATGTATAATATTATTCATTATGATAACGTACGGTAGGTGCACACCGTATTATTTGATATACATGAAGTAACTATGTTCTGAATGACGATTATGCTGAAATGAATAAAGCTACTTTCTGGGAAGTATCTCGTACAACCACTTTAGGAAGGCGCATGCCAATTGATCTTCTGGATAACAACTCGTATTACCTCTTTAGGAAGATTAAAAAGTTGTCGATGTTTAATGTTATTCATTGTGATAACGTACGGTAGGTGCACACCGTATTATTTGATATACATTTAGTAACTATGTACTGAATGACAATAATGCTGAAATGAATAAAGCTACTTTCTGGTAATAATAATATCTACCTTTAAAGTTCTTTTATTAAGATATGATGCCATTAATTTCAGTGCTTGCTCGTCAAAACCGTAATATTTAAGTTTAGTCAACGCTATTTCCTTTTTTACACAATCAAAAGCTTTTGTGAGGTCACAAAATATACCTAACGCATCCCGGGAGTTTTCCCATGAATTAAAAATATGTTTCATTAGTGACACTCCTGCATTTACAGTAGACCTACCTTTAGTAAAACCATATTGCTCGTCATGGAATATATTATTTTTGTTGAAATATGAAAGCATTTGGTCGGACATGATTTTCTCGAAAACCTTACTGAGAACTGGTAAAATAGAAATAGGCCTATAGTTGGTAAAGTCCTGACTATCTCCTGATTTATGTAGTGGGATGAGCCTACTTAACTTCATACAGTCTGGAAATTCTCCTATATCTATACATTTATTAAAAAGTATCGTTAAATGGGGAGCGATTATATTTATTATTCTGTTTATGACGAAAACTGACATTCCTGTTATGTCTTCGGTTTTTTTAAGGTTGATGGTTTTAAATTTTTTAATTATTTCATTACTATCAACGTACTTAAAAGAAAACTGTGCTGAGGTTTTGGTAACGTTTTGTTCCAACAACTCAAGAGCTTTTTGGGGACATGAATTTAATTTCTCTGTTGTCTGAGTGGGGGTATTTATAAAATGATTTTCAAAAATATTAGCAATTTGTGATCTTGACTGTATCAGTTCATTATCTAATAATAAATTGAGATCATGCGGGTACTTTAGTTTTCCAGTTTCACTGTTGATTATTTTCCAGACGGTCTTACTCTTGTTAGAAGAATTCTTAATTTTATGTTTTATACATCTAGATTTAGCTTCACCACAAACTTTTTTGAAAATTTTAGAATATTTTCTGACATAATTAGTAAAATCTTGTTTGAAGTTATAGGACTTTTCTCTATAAATGTTATATAGGTGATCTCTACTTATTCTAATCCCAGCCGTGGCCCATTCAGCAAAAGAGCATTTTGTATTACATAGTATCACCTTAGTTTTAAAGATTTTGTTAAATTCTGTTTTCACCAATTTGTCTTTTCTAAAGTCATATGTGTGGTTAATTTATCATGTTAGTTAACGGTGAGGGAAAACATATCGTGAGGAAACCCACATGGCTGAGTTGTACTTAGTCATGTGACAGTGTATTCGTACAAAACGGCGATAGGTCTGCCCCCTATCACGTGAGTACACTGTCTAAGCAAAACGTGGGTACCTTCTCTGGACACTAGATGGCGCTGCCATGAGAGTTCAGAAGTATTGGTACCTCTGCCAACCCCTTCGGGGATAAACGGCGTGAACGTTTATGTTATGTTATGTTCTGTTTTTAGCTCATTGATGAAAGAAAGACAATTCTCTAATGTTTCACTGCTTCTCATTGGGGGGCTGATGCTAGACCTAATATTATTTTCAAATAAGCTAAGTTTTTTTTCAGTTATCTGTCTACATACAATTGACTTTTTTTTTTCAATCGTTAATTCTAAATTTATGAATTGTCCCTTGTGGTCTGAGGTAATGCTATCAAAAAGGAAGTGACCAGAGTAGTCACAATTGCAATAAATATTATCTAAACATGTTGCAGAGGTCGAGGTAATTCGGGTTGGCTCATTAAATACATTTAGAAGATTAAATGATTGAAAAAATGTTAAGATTCTCTCCTTTACTAGACCCTCACCTAATTAGTCAACATTGAAATCCCCACAAACTACAACCTCTCTGGAGCTGCGGGAAGCCATCCCCAAAGCATCCTCCATCGCTGCTTCAAAGATGTCATAGTTACCTTTGGGTGGGCGATATACACACAAAATTATATACTTGCTCAATTCAATGCATGAGATTTCTACATGTTGTTCAACAGAGAGTCTACAGATGTCTTTTCTTTCTTTAAATTTAATGTCTACATATAATAGTATCATACTACCCCCGCACATTATGGACTCTCTGTTAAAACAACTGCCCACCGTGTAATTCTTTAAACTAAAGTTCATTTGTTCTGCTTTTAACCGGTGTTCTGTCAAACAAAGTATTTTAACATTGTACTTTTTAACGAATAACTCTAATTCTAATAATTTGCAGGAAAGGCTCTGTATGTTCTGATGAACTAGTGAAATGTATGCCTTTTCCTTTGTCTTACTACCTAGTTTAAAGCTAAATTTGCAGATACATTAGTACATGTACTAATAACTGCATCCAAGTCAGTTGAAATTGTTATGTTATTCAAATTAATAACATTATTGTATACTATATTACTAGCTAGTAACATAGCTAGACGTTTTTTAGAATAATCAGGTACTTTCAAGGTACTTTTAGTCATTAATGAATCCTTATGTTAGCGACGTGCTCAAAATGGGTTTTGGTTTTAAAATTGTGTTATTTTGGTGTAACGTATTTCATGCGGTAGTTTTGTAAATCATAACATAACATAACATAAACGTTCACGCCGAATATCCCCGAAGGGGTTGGCAGAGGTACTAATACTTCTGAACATCACGTGACTTTGTCACCTGGTGTTCAGAGTACCCACGTTTTGCATGGACAGTGTACTCACGTGATAGGGGGCAGGCCTATCGCCGTTTTATTTATTTATTTATTTATTTATTTGGATAAACAACAGCGATATACTACAATAATCTTAAATATAATATTACTAATACTAGGTAAGCATACCGCCTTAAACGTTCATCACTAAGACACAATGATATATTTAAAAAGTGAAACATTAAAAAGGTACAATAACAAAGCTATACATACTAAAAATCTTAATACAATAAAAGTAGTAAGTCTTATATAATTTCATTTAAAATTTTCCTAATTGCTCCCTGATTCTTATTAAAAATATCCACTGGCAAAAACCTTTCATTATGTGAATGGCATATTCTGTACAACGGTGACCGTCGGCCAGAATTTGTGCGAGTTGTTGGGAGATAGAATAGTTTGGTTGGATGGTGGCGTGGTGTTGCTGTGCGAGGTACTAGGTAACTAATCTCATTTACGAGATCTGGACAGTCGTATAGGTTATTGCAAATATTAAATAGTGTCATTTCATCAGATATTGCGCGTCTACAAGACAATTTCTTTAAATTGTAGAGTTCTAAAAGATTGTCGTAAGATATTTTAGTATGGGTGAGCCTGTAATGAATTGACTTTAAAGCTTTTTTCTGGATAGATTCTAATTTATCTGAATAAACCGCGTAGAAAGGGTTCCAGACCACAGAAGCGTATTCAAGCTGTGATCTGACAAGTGTTTTGAATAGCATTAGAAGGGTTTTCGGTTGTTTAAATGGTCTGCTTATTCTCAAAATAAAGCCAAGCATCTGATAGGCTTTCGTGCAAATATTTTCAATATGGTGTTCAAAGGTTAATTTCTCATCAAATAGTATTCCTAGATCCTTAATTGAAGAAACTTTTTCAACCGTATGACCGCCAATATTATACGTATATTGAATTTTATTTATGTTGCGAGTGAACGTTATTTGCTTACATTTATTATGGGCAAGCCTAAGTTTGTTAGATAAACAGAATTCGCTAAATTTATCGAGATCTTTTTGGATTTGAATGCAGTCCTCTACTGTTGAAACCATTTTATAAATTTTAAGGTCATCAGCAAACATTAGAATTTTACAGTGTTCAAAACATTTAGCAATGTCGTTGATGAACAGTGTATACTGAATTGGGCCCATAATTGACCCCTGAACCACGCCTGAAGATACAAGCTTCTTGTCTGATTGATAACCATTAATAGTCACCATCTGGAAGCGATTTTGAAGGTAAGACTTAAACCAGTGAAGAAGCCTGCCACTAATACCATTTTCAGCCAACCTTTGAAGTAAAAGCGCATGATTTACTTTATCGAATGCCTTTTGGAAGTCCGTATAAATGGCATCAATTTGAACTCCTTGGTCCATTTTATTGAATAAAAAGCTAGAGTACAAAATGAGATTTGTGGCTGTAGATCTTGATTTTATGAATCCGTGTTGCTGCTGACAGATGTTGTATTTTACCTGATCATAAAGTGATCCTTTGATTAATGTCTCAAATATTTTTGGTATTATTGAAAGAATTGATATTGGCCTGTAATTGGAAATATTATTTTTGGGGCCAGACTTATGCAATGGTATTATATAAGCTAATTTCCAAAAGTCAGGAAAATAACCTTGTTGTAGGCTATGATTAAAAATTATAAAAAGCGGTTCGTGCAATTGTTCAGCGTTATTTTTCAAAAATATTGGACTTATTTTATCGGGTCCCGCACCTTTAGAAATATCTAGATTTAAGAGAGATTTTTTTACTTGATTTTTTGTAACTGTAATACTAGGTATATTTTGGGCCTCAGGATTTGATCTAATATCGTTTAAGTTAATATTATCTAGGTTAATATCATTTGCTTCAAAAACTGAACCAAAGAACTTGTTAAACATATTTGCTATTTGGGATGGATTGTCAGATGTGCTATTGCCTATCATCATTTTTGACGGGTATCCAGTATTATTTTTCTTTAAAGACGAAACATATTTCCAGAAATATTTTACATTGTCTGTTATATTAGACTCAGTTTTTAAAATATAAGAGTGGAAATTTTGTTTGAGTAACATCTTAGTTCGATCACGCAGTAGAGAAAATTCATTATAGTCCGAGAGGTTGTGGTACGTCTGCCACTTACGCCATACGATTTTCTTACGAGTGAGCGTGCTCCTTAAAGCTTTAGAAAACCAAACCGGGAAATTTCTAGATTTAGGTTTCTCTGATGCTACATGTTTTTTTATAATTTCATAAATTATTTCATAAAATCGAGAAACATTATTTGATACATTGGTATGGTTCAGTTCAGCTACCCAATTAATAGATTCTAATTCATTTTTAATGACATTATAATCACACTTTCTATAGTTATATTGATCAATTTGTTTAGGTTGTATACATTTGAGCGGTTGAATTTTTTTAAAGGAGAACATTAATGGGGGATGGTGTTTATAATTTGGGCGGGAGAGTTCAATATACGGTTTCGAACAAACGCAGTGGTCACAATTTGTGAACATAAGATCTAGTAAACGATGGTTTTCATTATAAATATTATTATATTGGTTAAGTTGCATGAAAACAAGGGTATTCTCTAGTCCTTTGTGGAGGTCAGTTACCACTGTAGGGAGTAGGTAGTTATCAGATGAGTGAGGAGACCATTCAAGATCAGGGATATTGTAATCGCCTAAAATTATAAAGGAGTAAGTTGGAAAATCTGTAAAAAAAGACTGTAGTTTCTTAAAATGTGAGTCATATATACTTTTATTTGTTTTAGGGGGTATATAAGATGCACATAACATTAGTTTACTCGTGTTACATATGGGTAAAGCGATAAATAATTCTTCCGTATTATCATCCTCTAATTCAAAATGTCTTGTAGCGCTTAATTTTTTATTAATTGCGACCATCACGCCACCTCCATCTTTTTTATGATTATTTTCTAAATTTCTATCGCGACGAAATATGACGTATCTGTCATCTGCAATCTCAGAGTCAAATATACCATTTACAAGCCAAGTTTCTGTCAATATGATTATATCATAATTAGAACATTGAATATTATGCCTCAGTTGTGTAAGTTTTGTTCTCAAACCACCACAGTTTTGATAATAAATATTAAAATTAGAATTAGCCATTACATATATAATTAACAATATTTTTCATTGTTATTATTGCTATATGTTTTAATTTAGGTATACAGTAAATTATAGGTAGTAAAAATATTAAGTAGTGGTGGCTTAAAACCATTGTTTTTGTTGCTATATAGTTTAATTCTGGTATACAGTAATTTATTTGTAGTGAAAATATTAAGTAGTGGTGGCTGGTTTTTGTTGCAATATATTTTAATTCAGGTATACAGTAATTTATATGTAGTGAAAATATTAAGTAGTGGTGGCTTAAAACCATTGTATTTATGAAAAAAACGGGTAGAGAACATTTATTCAATACGTGGAGCGGGTAAAAAATATTCAAGATGACTGTGAGGTTAGTTATTCGACTAATAGTTAAATAATGCAAAACAAACACGTGACATAGTCAATTAATTTTTTGGAGGTCTTCGTCGCGTCTAACGGTGATAACACGAGTGTTATCATCTTTCCGAACTAGGATAGTCGCGTTCTTCACCCAAGTATACTTGTAGGATTTTTCACTTGAAAGAGCTCGCGTTTTGGCATACAATATTTTGTTCTTGAGCGTCAAGTGCTCATTGATGTAAATACGAGACGATGCTGGTACAGAGCTGACGATGGAGGAGTGGGCGGTGGCGCCACCCGCGGCTGCGGCCTGCACCTGTGACGTGGTTAGCCCGCGTCGACTTCTACTAGCGTCCGCGTCCGCGTCGACTTGTATGAATACACTGTCACATGACTAAGTACAACTCAGCCATGTGGGTTTCCTCACGATGTTTTCCCTCACCGTTAACAACCATGATAAATTAACCACACATATGTCTTTAGAAAAGACAAATTGGTGTAGGCCTGACCCAGGATTCGAACACTAGTCGCTTGCACGATAACCAAGTGTTTTACCCACTGGGCTATCACGGAAAGTTTTGTAAACTCCTATGATTTAGCTTTTTATTTTAAGTTGATTTCTGAAGGTAGATACGTGTGACGGAGCGAGACGCTAGCTCATTGGTATGTTTTTGAACGCAGTCAGTCGGTCTTTTGTCTATCCGCGCGCGACACACGTATCTGCTGCCTTTTCTAAATAAAAACGTGTTGTCGAATTTTGAAATTTAAATATAGTTTTCACGACCCTAAGTGCGAGTTTTCATTGTCAAGCACCTACACCACTAACAAAGTGGTCACTTCGACCGGATTTAATGTTTCGTTCGCCAAAAAAGATGGTGGATACTCGCAGTTTGGCGGCGCGCAAGAACAAAGAAAGTGAGGATAGAAAACTCCAGCAACATGTACCTCCTTCGCCAGCTAATGGAATTACGCAGAAGGATGATCAAGCAGCCTCCGGTAGTCGTGATTTTGAAAAAAATACCGTTAAGTCGGAACAAAGACAGCCACGCCCGGCCGGCTCGCAAATAGGTTCAAAGTCCAAATCTTCATCATCGTCTGTACTGGCTCGGAGAAAACAGCTGGAACTTGAAGCCGCTCAAGAAAAGGCGCGTATTCAAATGGAGCTCATTGATAAAAAGCTTGAGGCCGATTTAGCCAACCTGATTGATGAGGAAAATGAAAAATACAGTCCACACAAAGTCTCACACACCGACAACAATAGTGTAGTGGAAAAATGGTTAGAACAAAGCCAGCGTGAACTGGAACCCCTACTGCCAGCCCCCGTCCATGGTAATCAGCCGGGCGCGCAGTGCCCGCCGGTGGCTGTCGACCCCGGCACCTCCAATGGAACAGTTCATATGCTCGCGAGTGCCCTACAAAGTCTAGCCGCTACTTCCGCTAACCACCGGACTGATAAGAACCTGCTTAGCCGATTATGTACTCCCAGAGACCTACCTAGCTACTCTGGCGACCCTTTGGAATGGCTGCAATTTAAGCAGGCCTATGATGAGTCCACCGAGGTGTGCGGCTTCAGCCCGAAGGAGAATTTATGGAGGTTGAGGAAGTGTCTTCACGGATCTGCGCGGGAAGCAGTCTCAGCACTAATGGTTAGTGCCACATCGCCAGACATAGTCATGAAAACCTTAGAACTGGTGTGTGGGAACGCAGAGACCATCCTGTCCCGTCTTGTGCAAGGATTACGAAAGCTTCCACCTATACCAAACGAGTACATCAAGGACATCGTGTCATTCTCAGTTAAAGTACAGAACTTCATAGCTGCCGTACACGCCGTTAGCCGCAACGAGTACCTACAGGACGTAAATATGGTTAACATTATTATTTCGAAACTGCCAGCCGTCATGATTTCTAAGTGGTCCGACTACAGCTTCCCTTTAATAAAAGAAGGCAAGAAACCACGCCTAGAAATATTAGGAGAGTTCCTGAACAGCGAAGCAGTGAAGATTACGACAACCGCGAATATTTACGCTATGGATCAGCGTAACGTCAGCTCCCAGCTTCATCCGAGAGGCAAAGCTGATAACAACAACGCTAGCCGGCAACAAACAGTGTTAGTGCAATCGGCGCGAAGTGACAATGACAATAATAAGTGTTTATTTTGCCGCGGCGCAAAACACGCCTTAACTGAGTGTAAGATGTTCAAAAGAGCGTTACGGAAGGACCGATGGCGGCATGTTAAGCGCCACGGAGTATGTTACAAGTGTTTAGTTTCGCGTCACGATCGTGAAACCTGCCCCGCACCGGCTTGTGGTAAGGACGGCTGCGGTGAGGCGCACCATCGACTACTCCACTACGTGCCTACTACGGATGCAAACAAACAAGTCGCGCCGGAATGCAATCAGCTGGTATCGTCGGATGCCGGCCCTTCCGCGGAAACAGTGACGCATATAAACTTAAGTGAACACAAAGTGTTACTCAAAGTGATACCGATTAATATTCATGGACCTAACGGTATTGTTGCGGCAACAGCGTTACTGGACGATGGCTCGACGGTAACGCTAATCAGCGCGTCACTCGCCGCGCGTGCCGGGCTGCGCGGGCACACCGAGACTATGCGCGTGAGCGGAGCGTGGAGCGACAGCGATTTAGTGTGTACCTCTACTGTTATAAATATGAATGTGTCTGCTCATAATAGTAACGATGTTTTTAACATTAATGTTCGTAGTGTCGATAATTTAAAACTGCCTCAGCAGGACCCATGTATAATTGATTGTAATCAGTATGCCCACTTACAAAAGTTAAAGAATTGTTTGCCAACTAATGTTACTTGTTCCAAACTTGAAGTTTTGATCGGGCAAGACAATTATCATTTAATTTTACCACTTGAAATAATTGTATGCAATCCCAATGAGCCGTCCGCTACGCGAACTCCCCTAGGCTGGTGTGTGCACGGCGTGGTGCGCGCGCCGCACCCTGTCCGCGCCCGAGCACAGGTTACCTTACTGACGACGACCGCCGCCGGGGCCGGTGGCACGAACGCCCGGGACGACGCGCTGCGTGATCTCCATGAGCAGGTAAGGCGTTCCTTTTTAATTGATTCCCTAGGTGTGTGCAGTAAACCCCGTCAAAACAGCGAAGACGTCCGCGCGCTAACCCAGTTGGAGCGCACGGCGACTTTGATCGGTGGCAGGTGGCAAGTGGGTCTGCCGTGGCGAAACGAGAACAGCGTGATGCCCGATAGCTACTCCAACGCCTTAACTAGACTAAAAGGGGTGGAACGAAAAATGGCGGCGAACAGCGACTACGCTCAAAGGTACGTGGGTCGAGTAAATCATTTATTTGAAAATAATTTCGCCAGGGAAGTCGACACCACCCGGCCCGCGCCTCCCCACACCTTCTATCTCCCCCATTTTGGGGTAGATAATCCAAAAAAAAAGAAACTTCGTCTTGTATTCGATGCAGCCGCAAAGAGCAAGGGCTCGTCCTTGAACGATTACCTACTCCAGGGGCCCGACCTGCTGGCGTCCTTGTTTGGTATCATGCTGCGATTCAGGGAGTATAGGCATGCTGTTGCCGGGGATTTGCGGGATATGTTCCTAAGAATCAAAATACGGCCCGAAGATCAAGACGCACTTAGGTTTTTATGGAGGACTGACTGTAAACAGCCAGTTAAAAGGTATGCTATGACGTCATTAATTTTTGGTGCTAATTGTTCGCCATTTATTGCTCAGTACGTAAAAAACAGGAACGCACAGCAGTACGAGTCAACAATGCCCGCCGCAGTTGCCGCTATCCGCGAGCAACACTATATGGACGATTACTTGGACAGTTTACTTGACGAATCCACAGCTATACAAATGGTAAAAGATGTTAGTTTTATACACAAGCAGGGCGGATTCGAGATGTGTAACTGGACAAGTAACAGCGAGGCGGTGCTAGACAGCGTGCCAAAAGAAGCCTTAGGGACCGCTGCTACAAAGTTTAAATTAGATCGGCAGCACGAAGGTGAGCGGACACTTGGTCTTATCTGGTACCCGGCGACTGACGAGTTCGGTTTTGATTTATCTCTCAAACGTATAGCTATCGACATAATTAACTGTACGCAAGTGCCTACAAAGAGGATCATGCTGCGCGTGATTATGTCGATATTCGATGTGTTCGGCTTTCTGTCCCCATTCACCATACAAGGTAAAATCATGTTACAGGCTCTTTGGCAATTAAATATTGGTTGGGACGAAAATATTCCAAATAATATTTTTACTAAGTGGGTCAAATGGATTAATCTTTTAAAAGATATGCGGCATTTGCGCATTCCGCGATGCTATTTGAGCCTTGTAGGTGCGAGGGAGACAGAGCAGAACGCCAGCGCCGTAGGCGCGAACGAGATAGAACTCCAAACGCCGCCTCCGGCTACTAGTGCTACGGTCCGCGTAGCGGATCCCCTTCCCGCGCGCCCCGCTTCCCCGTCGTCGCCTTGCGCGCCGCCGCCTGCGTGCTACGCGAGTTCTGACGTCAACACTGCTACGCCGCCGCAAGCGTGCTACGAGACTTCTGACGTCAACACTGCTACGCCGGGCATATCTAGATGCGCTACGAGTACTTACGGTAATTTACAATTGCATTTATTTTGCGACGCTTCAATAAAGGCAATGTGTGCCGTGGCTTATTGGCGTTGGACATGCAATGATAAAATTTTCGTTGCATTCATTGCTAGCAAGTGCAGAGTCGCGCCGGTTAAACCCTTAACTGTGCCTCGTCTAGAACTCCAGGCCGCACTTCTAGCGGCAAGGCTGGCGGACAGCATCGTAAAGGAACACCGGCTAGTAGTACAGCACCGCTACTTCTGGAGCGACTCAACATGTGTCCTATTTTGGTTAAATAATGACGCGCGCAATTATAAGACTTTCGTAGCGAACCGGTTAGGCGAGATAGATGAGCTGTGAATGGCGGTACGTACCTACAAAGTGAAACGTCGCAGACATAGTGACGCGCGAAACTTATGACGATGTTGCCTTTCGAAATCAGTGGTTGAAAGGACCTACGTTTTTACGCGAAGATGAATTACGGTGGCCACGTACCGCTATTCCCCCTGCGAGTCATCCTTCTGTGGAGAGAGTGGAAGTTGTTAACTTAGTTAATGACTTACCTACTACATGCTTACCGGTCCCGAATCCCGAGCGCTTCTCCTCCTGGTTACGTCTACTGAGAAGTACTTTTATTGTACTTAGGTTTGTACACAAGTGTCGTAAACTTACCAAAGATGACTCGGAGTTGATGAAGCAGGCAGAATGCCTACTAATCCGGCAGGCGCAAGAGGAGAGTTTCGGCGCGGAGCTAGCTGCAATGAGAAAAGGTTTAAGCTTAGCACGGACTAGCCGCATACTTACCTGGACACCTTACCTGGACGAGCACGGGGTTCTTCGCTGCGGTGGCCGCATTAATGCTACACGTGACGTCGCATTCGAGACCAAACATCCGACCATCCTAGACGGGCGACACCACGTCACCAGATTACTAGTCAGACATTACCATGTAAAGGCTGCTCATGAAAATCAGGAGACCGTAGTCAACAACTTGAGACAGAGGTATGCAATTGTGAGGCTGAGGCCCACGGTAAAGCACGTAGCATCGATATGTATGTTTTGCCGAATACGCAAAGCAAAACCGCAGGTACCTGTCATGGGTGACTTGCCTCCAGGTCGAGTGGCACATCATCAGAGGCCGTTTACGCATTGCGGTCTCGACCTGTTCGGGCCGATGGAGGTAGTAGTCGGCAGAGGGCGCTGCAAGCGATACGGGGTAATTTTTACCTGTCTAACTGTACGCGCGATTCATTTAGAAATCACTCACTCGCTCACCACCGACTCGCTTATCATGGCGATAACTTGCATGACGGCACGTCGGGGGTGGCCAGTCTGCTTTTACTCGGACAATGGTACCAACCTCCGGGGTGCCGACACCGAGTTGAAGCGGTCCATGCGCGAGCTCGATCAAAAGACTCTAAATAATTTTGTCGTGATCAACAAATCATCCTGGAAATTCATACCGCCCGCTAGCCCACACTGGGGAGGGGGGTGGGAACGACTTATACGCGATATTAAAAAAAGTTTAGGCGTTATTTTGAAGGAGCGTGCCCCGAAGGACGAAATCCTCAGCACCCTCCTGGCGGAGGTGGAGCACATCGTGAACAGCCGCCCGCTGACGCACGTGTCGGTGGAACCAGCCTGTAGCGAAGCACTAACCCCGTACCACTTTCTTATACTGTCTGACCCTAACTCCCCTGCCTTAGGTACCTTTAACGACACCGACATGTTCTTGCGCAAGCAATGGCGCAAAAGCCAAAGGTTAGCCGATTTGTTTTGGCAGAGGTGGGTTAAGGAGTACCTGCCGGAGCTGCTTCCTAGAAGAAAATGGACGAAAGAGCAACGTCCCCTCCAGTTAGGTGACCTAGTATTAATCGTGGACCCCGGAGCACCGCGCAACGTGTGGCCGAAGGCAGTCGTGCAACAAGTGTTCCCAGGTAGGGATGGTCGGGTCAGGCTCGTCGAGCTCAAAACCAAGTCTGGTACTCTGCGCCGGTCGGCGGCACGCGTCGCTAGAATCCCTTTTGTTGATGAGTGCTGAGCCAGCACTGGGGTGGGGCGTGTTAGCGACGTGCTCAAAATGGGTTTTGGTTTTAAAATTGTGTTATTTTGGTGTAACGTATTTCATGCGGTAGTTTTGTAAACTCCTATGATTTAGCTTTTTATTTTAAGTTGATTTCTGAAGGTAGATACGTGTGACGGAGTGAGACGCTAGCTCATTGGTATGTTTTTGAACGCAGTCAGTCGGTCTTTTGTCTATCCGCGCGCGACACACGTATCTGCTGCCTTTTCTAAATAAAAACGTGTTGTCGAATTTTGAAATTTAAATATAGTTTTCACGACCCTAAGTGCGAGTTTTCATTGTCAAGCACCTACACCACTAACACCTTAATATAATTATTTATATTAAAATTAACAATTTTTTGCCTATATCCCAAAGTCAAATTATATAGTAACATATTTAATTTATATATCCTAGTGTTAACCTTATAGCTAAGATGCTTGGAATATAGGAAGTCACTTATAATTATTTTTCTAACATTTAAATTAACTAACCTCTCAAATGATTTCTTTAAGTCACTTGGATTCACCTTATTACTTGAACCTATTAAAAGAACTAAAGTAGTATTCGAGTCATATTGTTCTTTTAAAATAGAATTTATTATTTGAGAGTAACTTGCTCCGGGCATACAAGTATTTAAGATACATTGGTCTAATTCTTTGTTTAAATGATGGCCAATGTTGACACCAAGAGAATCGGAGAAGACTAAAGTCCTCTGAGTCGACACACTTCTATTGTAGGCAAAAGTGGGCTTAACCATATTATTTCTATTTTCAGGAGATACATCATTTATGACAGTACTTACACTGTCACACTTATTGCAAAAACCAGATAGCGTTTCTACTGTTTTTATATTTTCTTTACTTAATTCTATAATTTCTTCTAATCCTTCTATGTAGCTTTGCATCTCTAAGTGACTATTATGATACTTTAATGTAATATCTTGAAGAGATTTTTCTAATTCTATAATCCTATTACTATCATGGCTAATTTTAACTTTATTATTGTCTAGAGAAAGTTCATAATCACAACATAGTTGTTCTAACCTATTTAACTTAAACTTCATCTCATGATGTTGACTACACCTTAGTTTATTAAGTTTTTTAACATGATTCCTTACAATTCTTTTAAGTTTAAGGTACTTTTTAACTTTTTTGAACCTTTTATGTTTACAATAGGTAGGGGTTTTTCTTCCTTTACCGGAGTAGTTAAGTCTATAGTTGGCATATGAATAATGCTATCATACATGTGCTGTAGCATAATTGAGTTCTCCTCAGATTTGTTACTCCTTAATGTATGAAGTTCTAATTCAGCTCCTGCTAGTTGTGTTTTTAACAATTGTATCTCTTTAAGTGCTGCTTCATGAAAATCATAGCTATCTTGGTGCAAACTAACATCTCTTTGCAGGGCCATCCTTTGGGCTATGCTATCTTGTAGCTCTGCATCCATATCAACAAGTTGTTTCCTTAAACAAGAATTGGTTTTAATAATATTGTTAATTTCTTGCTCACTATCCTCACGTTCTTCTAACAATTTTATGGTATTTTCTTTTGATTTTTTTAATTCTAAAAGGGCTGAATTTAACTTCTTTTCTAAATTACTAATAGTTTCACTGCGAGTAGGCATTTTAACTATTTCTAAGCTAATGGTACTTGATATTGTGTAACTAGGTTTTATTTACTAGATAACTTATTGACTAATTTAAGGTTATATTTTATGATAAGAGTATATCTAGGAAAATATAAGAAGATAAGAAGAAATATAACTTATTAATGCAGTACTTAGTTATACTGAGGTATTGTTTTAATGTTAAAAATGTGTAAAATAGAGAAAAATACTGGCCTGAAAAAACCGTTGAAACCAAATACTTTAATATACTCTCGAAATATTTGTAAAACTCAATATTCCTTTTCTAGTATATCTTATCCTTAATAAACGGAATTCCTTTCAGTGTGAATTCTTTCAAAAACTATCTTAAATACAATTAAAATGCTAAAATTTAAATTTTCGACACAAACACTTGTCGATGCCACAGAGTAGTCATCACTATTTAAGTAATTTAGATTAAGTTAATGCTATGATCTCAAGTAAAATTGAATTAAGAATTTAAACATTTAGTTCAACTACCCGAAAGTATATCATTAATTTATATATCAGTGGAATAATATGACGCTTCATAATATATATTGTTATTTTTAGAGTTAGAGACTTCCATCTCACAGTCAAACTGTGTAAACAGTTTTGTGGAATAATGTTAAATTTAAGGTAATCTTGTAAGAATATTATTAAATATATAATCTTGTAAGAATATTACTAAATAAAAATAAGAAAATAAAATGGCCGCACTGTAAAATCTACGCGTCTTCTGATGGTGATTTTACTGACCAAGTTAACCGCAGTTATAACTTAGTGTAGGGAGTGATTTTGTTTTGAAAAAATAGGATGATTATTATAAAGCAACCAAAACGCCATACATAACTAACATGGGATATACTTATAATTGTCGGCTTTGAATACGAAATATTCTAAAACTAACTTTAATAGTAGATTGCAAAGATTTTAACCATGTTCAATCCATCGAACTAGAAACAAATGGAATTCGGGTCTGAGCTCTAAATATGTTTCACTCAATGAGCTACAATTTTACTGTTGAGTGACAGTCGCAGTTTGCCCCTTTTCCGGAATATTACTGCGCTTCTTATCAAAATGCGAGAATATTACGAGAAAACTATTTCAGTAAAATTTAGAAAATTGATAGTGTATCATATCATCATACCTATGGAATAAATCGATAATTTATAATATTATTCTGATTTAAATGAAAAACCTAAAAACAACGAAGAGTAAATATTTTCAAATAGAGTCTGCAATGATAGGTTTGATATTATATTGATACAAGATTACATTTGATATTGATACAGCTCATATCCCCAAAATTTTCCAAAGAAGAATACTTCTGAACAAATACCCACGTTTTTGCTTGGCCAGTGCTCTCACGTGAATAGGGGCAGGCCTTTGCCGTTTTGTACGAACAAACTGTTAATTCAAAATAAATAAATACAACTTGGTTCTAACTGAATTGTCATATAAAAATGAACGTGTTGTTTATAGTAAAAAAAATAATGTTTTTTTAGATTGCTACAAGATGCTATACGTTGCTCTAAATGAATAAAGATTTTAAGTTAATCGTTTGAATTCATAATTAACTTCGTTTTAAATTATATTACGCTACAAAAATTAATATATTCACCATAAATTAATATATTCTCTCTCACACACACAAACACACATGAAACACACTTTAGAGAAAAATAATTATATTTTATTTGACCATACATATTTCTGTTACAAATAAATGCTCAGTTTATCTAATGAAATTTGTGAAACATATAATTGGCACGATAAATTGTTATATTTAAAAATGTTTGTTAATAGATTCAGTGCTGTTTGTTTTATAATAATAAATCTATACTATAATAAGATTGTAACGAGGTCAAAACTGTACATTGAAGAAAAAAAAATAAAAACCGGTGGAATATGTTTTATTTTCGATACTGAAGCCAAATTTGCTATTTTCGAAAAAAATGTCTGTCTGCCTGCCTGTCTGTCTGTCTGTCTGTCTGTCTGTATGTCCGTTCATCACGTTAATTCTACCGGACCGATCTTGATCAAATTTGGCATGAATGTAGGTTATACACCTGGCCAACATATAGAATATAATTTATCCCGGATTTCGTAAGGGTTCCCACAGGAGCATAAAAAAACATAACTTATATATGGTTCCCAACTGCATCGCCCAATAATCACTTAAAAAGTCTCAATGTTCTTTATATCTATTACAACGCCCACGGGAATATAAATACAAAAAAACAGAAGTTAGTGTAGTTGGATAGTGTTTTGGTATTTTGGATGTAAACTGGATGCAAAAAATGTAGTCCGCGCGGACGTAGTCGCGGGCAAAAAGCTAGTAAATAAATAATAGACATATAAAAAAAAAACCTCGTTGTTATCGCCGCAGGCTATGTGCTAGTTCAGTATGCAGTGCTAAGTTAGCGTCGAATGAATTGTCGCTATTTGTTTGTGACATTTGTCAAAGGACCCGACTTCCGTTTGTTCTCGTTCGATGGTTCCATCGATTTGATTAATTCTCAAACTGAATTTGCCAGAAAAGTATATCAATTTATAAGTGCCGATCCGCACCGCGATATCTTTCAGCAGGTGCGGATACTTGTATTAGAAAAGAATAACTCTTTATTGCACAACAAACAAATTTACAAAAAAAATATATATAATAATAATAATAAAACTCTTTATTGCACATTACAAAATAAAAACAACAATTACAAAAAAAGATCGGTATAAAAGCCAAAGTACAACTGGCGGTCTTATCACTAAGAGCGATCTCTTCCAGACAACCCATTAATGGAAAGATTTGCTGGATTAAAAACATGTTCGGTAGATGTCCAATAAATTAAACTGATTTGCTTAAAAACTAAAATTATTCATCAAACTATTATCTATCTATTTTAAGGATTACTAAATATTTATTAAGTTCTAATACACTTACAGATACAGATAGTAACATAAAACATAACATAACATAAACGTTCACGCCGTTTATCCCCGAAGGGGTTGGCAGAGGTACCAATACTCCTGAACTCACATGGCAAGCGCCATCTAGTTTCCAGAGAAGGTACCCACGTTTTGCTTAGACAGTGTACTCACGTGATAGGGGGCAAGCCTATCGCCGTTTTGTACGAATACAGTGTCACATGACTAAGTACAACTCAGCCATGTGGGTTTCCTCACGATGTTTTCCCTCACCGTTAACAACCATGATAAATTAACCACACATATGACTTTAGAAAAGACAAATTGGTGTAGGCCCGTCCCAGGATTGGAACTATACAGATAGTATTCCATAAAATAAATATAATATAAGCGACATGATAGTCCAGTGGGTAGAACACCCGCCCGAAAAACAGAAGGCGTGAGTTCCAATCCTGGGACGGGCCTACACCAATTTGTCTTTTCTAAAGTCATATGTGTGGTTAATTTATCATGGTTGCTAACGGTGAGGGAAAACATCGTGAGGAAACCCACATGGCTGAGTTGTACTTAGTCATGTGACAGTGTATTCGTACAAAACGGCGATAGGCCTGCCCCCTATCACGTGAGTACACTGTCTAAGCAAAACGTGGGTACCTTCTCCGGAAACTAGATGGCGCTTGTCATGTGAGTTCAGGAGTATTGGTACCTCTGCCAACCCCTTCGGGGATAAACGGCGTGAACGTTTATGTTATGTTTATGTTTTAAAATAAATAATATTCAATAAATACAATACATATGCAATATATATAAAGATTTTTAAATAAAATACATATATACATTTTACGACATAATATATAATAGAATATATAAACTTTTGTATGCAACACAAATAATATTATAATGTTTCGGAGAGGAAGTGTTTTTTTACCATTTTCTTGAAAATAGGGAGAGACTTGGCTAATCGCACCTCTACAGGAAGACCGTTCCATAGTTGTACAGCCTGGACGGTAAAGGAGGAACTGTAAAAATTGGTGGAATGGGAAGGGGTACTCAACAAAAGATTGTGGTAAGAACGCAGATTGAGGTCATGTGAAGAGTGGAGGAATTGGAAACGCTCTTTAAGGTAGGAGGGGGTGGCAGGATTAAACAAGATAGAGTACAGGAGAGACAGAGTATGTGCATTCCGGCGGAGACGAATTGGAAGCCACTGAAGTTTATTGCGATACGCAGAGACATGGTCATATTTACGCAGTCCGAAAATAAACCTAATACATAAGTTTTGTAAGCGCTCAAGTTTGTTCAGTTGATCTTCAGTTAGATCGAGATAGCAGGTGTCAGCATAATCAAGAATAGGTAGTAGAAGAGATTGGGCTAACGCAGTTTTGGTAGCAGTAGGGAGAAAGTTACGTAGCCTCCTGAGGGACCCTGCTGACGCAAACAGCCTCCGGCTTACTAATTCCAGTTGCGGCACCCAAGATAAGGTGCTATCTATCATCACACCAAGGTTTTTTACAGCAGCGCTGAAAGGAATGGATGTGCCATCAAATAAAACAGGCGGTAGTGATTTATAGTCAATCTTGGAAACAATTCGTGAGCTACCAACTATAATTATTTGCGTTTTATTCGGATTAACTTTCAATCCATATGCTTCACTCCATTTCAAAATTTGCATTAAATCATTATTAATTAAGCTTATGAACATATTTATTTGGTCAAAATTAGCCTGTGTGTAAATCTGAAGATCATCTGCATAAAGGTGGTAGGAAGAAGTAAGTTTATGAGAAATGGAGTTAATAAATATAGCGAATAAGAGAGGAGACAACACACCACCTTGTGGAACACCGGCATTTAACTCAATCCACGGAGATATAGCATCTTCGAGGTAAATGCGCTGCCGACGCCCCAGTAGATAACTACGAAACCAGTCAACTACCGTTGGAGATATGTTAAGAGAACGAAGTAAAGCAAGTAATATTTCGAAGTCAACCGTATTAAAGGCGCTACTAAAATCAAGCAGTGCTAAAACAGTCAGCAGTCCCTTATCTATTCCCAAACGCATGTCATCAGTTATTTTGATCAAAGCCGTTACAGTACTATGGGAAGGGCGGAAACCAGATTGGAAGGGGTTAAGCAGATCATTCCTAGTGAGAAAATCACTTAACTGTTTATGTACCAGTCGTTCAAGTACTTTAGAGAGGAATGGCAGAATAGATATAGGACGATATTCAGAGAAGGACTTAGGATTAGCTTTTTTGGGAATAGGAGTGACCTGGGCTTCTTTCCATACCATAGGGAAGGATTCTAAGGATATGGAATTATTAAGGATTTCAGTAATAACAGGAAGAATAAGGTCTAGGATAGGCACTATCATTTTTCGACTAATACAATCACCACCTACTGCGTTTCATGTAATGGACATAATATTCTTCTTAACATCACAATCGGAGAATTGACAAAAATTAAAGAGAGGATAATCCGGAGCTGGTAGTGTAGAAAGAAAATGTAATGTTTACTTGAACGTGTAAAAAAGAAACAAAGGATAGAGAAATTTCGCGCTGGATGCCAACTGACACTGTAGCTCAGTTGGCAGAGCGACGGGGGCGTATACCCGAAGGTCGCGGGTTCGAACCCCGCCAGTGTCGAAATTTTTCTTTCCTTTAATAACATCTTTTATTTATGAGTAATAATCCCCACATGAGGAATTCATGTCAAAAAACATTAAATTATGTGATAGTTAGGCGTTTCCAACATTTGCATTCTATCTGAAAAGGTAGACAAGTGGCCGTCCGAATTAGTTAAAAATTCGGAGGTAGGAAACGCAAACACTACTTGAACGTGTAAAAAAGAAACAAAGGATAGAGAAATTTCGCGCTGGATGCCAAATGACACTGTAGCTCAGTTGGCAGAACGACGGGGGCGTATACCCGAAGGTCGCGGGTTCGAACCCCGCCAGTGTCGAAATTTTTCTTTCCTTTAATAACATCTTTTATTTATGAGTAATAATCCCCACATGAGGAATTCATGTCAAAAAACATTAAATTATGTAATGTTTCAGCTTTTTTAACACCATCAAAAGTAGATGTTGTGGAGAAATGGTTGTTAAGCGAAGTGATGTCTAGATCTTTTGGGATAGAATCGTGACGAGATTTTCCAACTCCTAAGGATCTAAGAAACTTCCAGACTTTAGCTGGATCGCCATTTTCAACGGATTCGTGGATGTGGTTTCGCTGTCCATCCCTACACACCTTATTGCAGTGATTCCGAATTGACACATACTTTTCCTTGTTTAGATCTGATGGTCGCGACTTAAACTTTGACTTGGCTCGTGCTTTTTTCATCAATAGATCCCTAATTTCGTCTGTGAACCATGGTGCCGGAAAATGCTTCATTTTAACTGATTTAACGGGAGCGTGTATATCGTACAGTGCCGTAAGTTTTGTATTAAAAGTGTTGACTTGTTCATCGATAGTAGCCGCTGTGGTACATGTCATCCAGTCAATATTAGAAGCATCATGTCCAGGGCTATGACACTGTGATTTCTATGTGTTCCGTTTCGGCGCTGCAATCGCTTATAATTTCGCAGCCATGTTGCCCGCCGCCATATTGTTTTCTTCATAGTTTTGTTTTTGTTTACTTCGTTTAATAAGTTTTTCAAAATTAAATTAATAATTCACATTTTTTGAACGTCAACATTTACTGATTAATCCGTTGCTTCGTAAGGTGTTCGTAAAGAGAAAAAACAACAAAAAATGGACTCTTGAAAGAGCAATTACTAAGGAAACGAGTGTGTGAAAAACATTTTGATAAACATCAATATGACTCCAACGGCAAAAAACTTCGCTATTCTTATCCGATTCTATTCACCAATGCTGAAATAGAGCATGGTCTTCCACTACCGTCGGCTTCAATGGGTAAGCTTTAATTGACTTGTATTTCACACATCTTCTATTTAATTCTATTCCTTAATTTATGTGCTATAAATATTCATAATAAAGTCACAAATTAAACCAAAAAAAATATGTTTAGACAAATTTGAGAAAAAAATTGGTGGCTTATTTAATTTTTGGCTAATTTTGAATCGAGCCATTATAGGACTACCAAACATTAGTTTTAAGGCTATTGTGTGGATATTAGTACTTAATTGTAAATATTAAATCATCCCAACCAACAGGGGGTAGCTAGTACGTTAGTATCATTAATATTTCAGTCACAGTAGCATGTTAACTGTTCGTTCATATATATTTTAATTGTCTTTGATCTTTTCACAGGTTCTGAAAATCTTAATGACCATAATTCCTCACAATTTCAAGATGAAGACAATGATGCTTATGAATGCTTGATACAGGAAACAGGTGATTATTTCATTATAACAATGTACAAATACTTGTTTCAAATTCAAATTCATTTATTTCCAAAAACAGTACATTACAGTTATTATTATATCTGTGGCCCCCGCACTAGGTTAGACCTGTATCGCGGGCAGCCTAATAAATTATACAAAAAAGATCTTGGATACAATGACAATATAATTAATTCAATCAATTAATAATAATTTAATAATTAAAAGTGATTAGTGTTTGTTTATTTAATTTATATTTTATAAAAGGAACCTTTCTAGAAAAGAGCAACAAATTCAAGTTCCTACTATCTTAAAACTAGTAGTCTAATACTTATTAATAATGATATTAATAATTATTAGTTTAAATGACAATCTAAATCAATGTTATCTTTTTGCAGTACCTACAGCTTTGAGTGATCACAGCTACTGTAAAGAAGCTGAAATGGAAGGAGCAGCAGGTATAATCTTGATTATAATTCTTCCTTATGATTTTGGCCTAGATTGTACCTACATTTTGAAAGCAACAGATATGCAAGTCAAAATATTTCTTTAAATTCTAAGAGTAGGAAATTAAAATTCTAGTTTTACTACTTTTTGCTTTAGTTTTCCCTCCATACTATTAATCACAAGGACTAAGCACATACACTTACGGTAAAATTTTACAACATTATGATTTATTTCAGGTTATTCACTGGACATAACCCCTTGTTCAGTCACCAAAGCCAGTGTAATTCATGGAAGCGATACTACTACTTCACGTGGTTGCATCATAAATATAAAGGATGTAATGAAAGAGAAAATGAGAGTCCAATGCTCTGCATATACAGCTGGATATGTATGCCGCAAAATATATAAAACCTTACGATGTAAGAGTTGCTTTAAAAGCCTCACATGCAGTTCAGTGCTAAGTATTCATAAATATATTCAACACCGAGAATATAAATCATTAAAAAATAATAATTTTGCATATCCTAGTGAAAAATTTACTATTTTATATAGGGAAACCAGTAATGATATTCATATTTTTTTAAATGCCTATGGTTTCATTGACCATATCGGATCGCAAATTAATAATAAATTGAAGCAGGTTCTCGATCTTTCCTGGTTAGGATGTGCCCAGCATCATAAAGAAGTAATGTCAGCATTTTTAAAAATTATTACTAAGCTTCATACACACAACTGGTGTAATATTACTAATAAAATATTAAAAGAGAAGTATGTAAAAAAATGGATATTCCTCAACAATTAGCCTTTAATAAATATAAATGTAATAAATTAAGAAGGAAAGCAATAAATAATTAAATAAATTTATGTGTTTTATTTCCAAAGTATTATTTAAGTCTAATTTATTAGGTACCTGCATATTGCGTAATATCGATAAAAAAAAGTGCACATCACTACGTTATCGATATAACTATATTCCACCAGCTAGGTACAACCCTAATAAAAAAAAAAAAACAGTCAACGCCGACACTAGCGCCAAAACGGACTTCATGGAAACGTACCATTAGTTACTGTCGCATCTGTATTAGTACATATATTGTAATCTGTGATCATGTCTCAGCTTATCCAGATCTATACCACCAAAACTGCGCTGCAGAAGAATTTTAGACTTATTTTTAGGGGGCCGGACTTTATACGACAAGAATATTAGATCGTGATGAGAAAAAGCATCTGCAGCAGTTTGGCCATGCAGAGCCACGTGGTTAGGGGAGGAGACCGCTATAAGGTCGAGAAGAGATGGCGTGCAATTTGGTAAGTTATGAGTGGCATTAAGGGGTAATATATGAAAATTACTGCCATGGAATATCGAAGTTAGGGATTTAGAACGCGAATCACCTTTTAAGAGGCAGGTATTGAAGTCACCCATAATAATTGAGTGATCGTAAGAGGGGGTGAGATCTTCTAAGATCTTCTCAGAAGAAGGAAAAAAATTTAATTGAAGTGACGGATTATAGTAGACACCCAATAAAACCTTATTGTGTCCTAAGACTAATTCTAAGAAAAGGTGTTCACCGGCATTTGATGGCGGGGGTTGGGTTGAGGTGCTGATAACTGAATATGGAATATGGGCCCGGAGAAAGATAGCAACTCCGCCACCACGGCCGTTTACACGATCGTTTCTTATTAGCTGAAAACCTGGTAAAGAGTATGAAGCTGAGGGAAGACATGGTTTGAGCCAAGATTCAGAAACAAGAATTGCGTGAATACTGTTACTATTGAATGAAGACAACATATCGGGAAAGTGAGCTGGTATGCTTTGAGCGTTAATATGAATAATATTAAAATTTGTATGAAGTGGAGAGAAATGGGCATGTATCGTTTCAGCTAGTGAGGGAACACTGTAAAAGCTGCCACTACTGTCCAAGTCGTCGTCAGAGGAAGAGAAGGATTGGTAAACATCACTCGTATTATTATAGACTATAAAAATTAAGTGTGTATTTTAATATATAATGAATAAATACGAGATATATATATATTTATAATAATAAATAATTACATACATACATACATACATACATATACTCACGGCTATATTTCCCTAGAAGGGGTAGCCAGAGCTAAGAAATTATAAATTCCTCAGCCACTTTTGGAAGTTGAGTGGGGAAAAGATGGTGAAAATAAAGGTTTTTGGTGATGGGTCTCCAACCGCATCGCCCGAAAATCCTATAAAAACCCCAATATCCTTAGTCGCCTCTTACGACACCCGTGGGTAGAAAGGGGTAGCGACATTCTAAGCCGGCACTACACGGCTAATAAATAATTATCAATACTAATTAAAAAACTTATAGGTTTGTATACCAAAAAATACAAACAATGAACCACCACTTGCCAGCTGGGTGGATGAAAAACTATAATATATATATATATATATATAACTATATATATATATATATATATAATAATATATATATATATATATATATATATATAATCAAACAGTTTATTTACAGTGAGGTACAATTGGCGGTCTTATCGCTATAAGCGATCTCTTCCAGACAACCTTTGGAAGGTGAGATCGGTAAATTACTTATTAATTTCAATACTTTACAGAATTGCGAAAAAAATAGCAGTGTGGACAGACCCTAATACACCAAAACTCCCACGCTTAAGACCACTGGCACATCCACAAACCGCATCGTACAATAGACAAGTTGACTGAATTAATTGGCTCCGCTGCGACAGGTGTGCGGTAACTCACACACTTTAATATTGTTATAATATGGGCTTAAGTATACTGTGTACCAATACACCCAGCATGGTGAAAAGAGTTGGTACAATAGTGCGACAAAGCACAGTGTTACAGCCCGGCCACGAATTTGCTGCGGTAAGCGAAAACTAAGCGCAGCGCAGCGAGCGGCAAACACATACATTTACTCACAGCTAAAAGGGGTAGCCAGAGCTTCAGAATAAGAAATTCCTCAGCCTCTTTGAAAGTTGAGTGGAGAAAAGATTGTAAAATAAATGTTCTTGGTGATGGGTCTCTAACCGCATAGCCCGAAAATCACTTAAAAAGCCCCAATACCCTTAGTTGCTGAACACACACACACACGAGTTAAGAACAAAGACTGACTTTATTTTTATATCCACCCTCACATAACATTTCTTATTAGTAATCATCACAACAGTTCGAATTGCCTCTTACGAACAACCACGGGCACAAACAAACAGGAAAAAACAAACGTACAGAATATTATGAAGCGCTTACAATAAAATTCTAACATTTATTTCAGCCGCTCGTCGCGCCGCACTTCGCCTCCGCTTACCACGGCAAGTCATGGCCAGGCTGTTACAAATCTCAAATCGCGCAGATTTTATTTACCGGTGTTATTTTGACTACGAAAAATAATACGAGCAAATAAATTGCGCGCGGAAAACTTTAACAACGCGACGCAATTATAATTTTTGACATTTCCTTCATTATGGATCGGCTAGAAACTGTTTTTTATCTAAATACTACATTCTGTCCCTAGTTGCTCCCGCGTGGATTTTGGAGTTCAAAAATATTTATATAACAATTGCTGGCGGTCGATGTGGGGCAGAGATGCTCGCCGCGCCGTAGGCATTACAAGGAAAGAAACGTTGTATATGTTTTGCTGCCAATTCTAACTAATTTTAATTCTATTTAACTGCTAAGTCTCTAAAACAATTCATCTGATCTGATTGATGAAGCATTTTTATAGATTTTTAATTCGCGTGTACGCATTTCTTCTCGCGAACACCCGCGAGATTAAATGCGGTAGTGGTATTCTAAGCCGACACTACACAGCCTAACTTGAAATTTATATCAAGATGTGATATATTTATAATTAAACCGAAAAATGAAATGACCAAATTCAGCTGTGTAGTGTCGGTTTAGAATAGCACAAGCCCATTTCTTCCCGTCGGTCAGTGTGATAAAATGTGATTTGGGATTTTGGATCCTTATAAGTGACTTTTGGGTGATGTGTGGCTGGAGATCTATAACCGACCATCCTTTATTTTACTAACTATTCCCCACCCACCTTCAGAAATCATAAATCTGGTAACGAATTTCTAATTCTGAAGATCTAGCTTCCCGTATTGGGAGCTTATAGTCGTAAATATACTCACGGATATAGGCTCCTAAATTGTTAATGTAATATCCGAATAAAGTTTAAATTAACTTTTTAAATTTTTAACTCCGTTTTCTCTTCTTTGTTTAGTGTTATTTACATTAGTAAAAATATATTATATATTAAAATATAGAGCCGATATGAGAACATCCCACTTCAGAAGTAAATCAAAAACATATCTCAATCAGGCAAGTTTATGAAGTAAAAGATCGGACGAATAACCTAACGTATCAAGTCACTTAAAATGGCGGTTTCTTGTAAGTTGCGGAGAATGGAGAATGGCTGGAGAAGCTAGAATCAACAGGTGAAAGTTCGCTTTGTGCTGGTTAGATTAACACCAAAATTCCTTCTTTAACTCCAATGAAAATTAGGTAAATCCTTTAGAAATTAATATTTTTGGACTACTAAAATCGGAACAAATGACATGAGTCTATGTATCGAACTAAGCCCTTTAAAGGGCATAAGTAAATATAACTAATTAAGTATGTTAGGAAAGTCACAAAATATAGCCTACATATGGGCGAATCCGCGAAACAAAGGACTGAGTAATGAGGCGGAAATGCTAAAATTCTCTTTCATCAAAAATACGTAGGTACCAAGTTTCAGACTATAAAAGGATCTTATAAGCTATGTTACGAGTTTGATCAAAGGGCCGGCATCAATGTGCATGGGAGTGGATTTGCTATTATTATTCTTAATTGTCGCAATTATTTAGATTTGCTTTAATCACACACAAAGAAACATATTCAAATGAACAAAGTTGTTTTAAATTTTTTTTACTGCAACATATAGGTACGCGTCGCATAAAGTTTTATGTACAAACATTATAAAAAAACCGGCCAAGTGCGAGTCGGATCGCGCACTAAGGGTTCCGTACTATCATATATATAGAAAATCCCGTTTGTGTGAAAATCATGGGAGCCAAATTAGGTAAGTAATTTGATTTATGACGTTTAAAAATAGAACTACGGGCTAGATCTCATTCAAACCAATTTTCGTTAGTAGTTTGTATAGTAATACACATCATATATTTTTTTCAGTATTATCATGCCCATATTTTAGAAGTTACGGGGGGGGGACACACTTTTTAGCACTTTGAAAAAGTCTCTCGCGCAAACTATTCAGTTTTGAAAAAAATGATATAAGAAACCTCAACATCATTTTTAAATACCTTTTGATAGATACCCCACACGTATAGGTTTGATGAAAAAAAAAATTTTGAGTTTCAGTTCTATGTATGGGGAACCCTAAAAATTTTGGTTTTTTTTTCAGATTTTATTTTAAAATCTTAATGCGGTTTACAGAATACATCTACGCACCAATTTCCAATAATGTAGTTCTTATAGTTTCGGAGAAAACTGGCTGTGACATACGGACGGACGGACGGACGGACGGACAGACAGACAGACATGACGAATCTATAAGGGTCCTGTTTTTGCCATTTGGCTACGGAACCCTAAAAACAGCTACATTGTCACGGTAATAAATAAATTAAAGGAATACATACATGAATAAACTCACGGCTATAATCACCTAATTGAGGTATCCAGAACTGCAGAATAAGAAATGCTACAGCCACTTTTGGAAGTTGAATGGGTAAACATTATAAAATAAAGGTAAGAACCAAGAGGGGATGGGTCTGCAACCATATCGCCCAAAAATCCCTTGAAACGTACCCAATACCCGTAGTCATCTCAAACAAACACGCACGGGTAAAAATGGGCTAGTGCTATTCTAAGCCGACACTACAAAGCTTACAGAAATTAAAGAAAATCAACGTATTTACGAATTTTTCGAAAAATAATAACATATTACGCCACAGCTTTTAAATCCATACATATTTTATAAAGAATTTCAACACAATTTGTAGACATACATCTGGTCCAAATATAAAGTATTAATACGTTAGTAGCAAATTTTATAAAAAAAAATATAGTGTAAAAATGCGTCTCTGTAATTAAACAAGGAAGAAAACTACAGGTGGTTTTCCATAAAATTAACAAAGACCGGTAACGCCGCGCGACGATTACTTTCTGTCCCAATGCCATTAAACTCTTTTTTACGAAACCATATAAATTAATAAACTATAGTCATCATTTAACTTTAGTTTAATGCAAATTATTACAACATAAACCATTTAAGACAAAATAATTTGGAACAAAAGTTCAGAGACAAACTCAAAAAAAAAAAAAACAAATATAAAATCGCAACAACCAAAAACACAATTAAAACTTCGATGTAATTATTCAAAATCGCTTACCCGCTCAATCGAACGCTTCATACAGCAAACACAGATCAAAAGGCACGATAGGGCGGGCGGCGACGGAGGGCAGCATGCACTCCCGGCAACCTCACGGAATGGAATGGCTCTGGGCGTCAGGACGTCATAGGGATGCCGCCGCCCCGCTGCAGCCACTGGCCCAGGCAGAGGTAATTCCTGGAACCCTTCTCGTTGCAAGCTATGCAACTCATCCCATCGCTCCATCTGGGCACAGTTAGGTCTCAATCGATTAATTTTTTACGTAATACCTGGCTGTAGTTACTATGGTTACTTCCCGGGGCAGAGCTTTATGTTGCATCATGTATTCATGGGCTACTTAGCTAAATATCTTTATTGTTTAATGTAATCTATGCAATGTCTGCGATCTGATGATTGGACAGCTAGTTGTTTGTTTCGGAAGTTGCGGATTCGATGCCCGTTGAGGGTTACATTAATATGATGAGAATGACATTTTTACTACGTACCAGTGTACTTCATTATAGTCATTATAATGCTTAATTTAATCAACTTTAATTAATTTTGTTCACAAGATTCTCACTTCGTTTTATTTTTAATTTCGTGGATTGGTATATAAATGAGTCAAGGTGCATTTTAAGGATTATATACCAACTCTATTGTAACGAAACTTTTTAACTTATTGAAATGGAACAATAGATTGAAGTTGGTTGATTATATTTGCTAAAAGGCAAAAATGAAACATACATACATATATTTACGGCTATGAACCCCAAAGAGGGGTAGCCAGGCCTCGTATTCAACAATCCCTCAGCTACTTTCGGAAGGTAATGAGGGAAAAGATAGGTAAATATCTGTGTAGTGTCGGCTTAGAATAGCACTACGCCATTCCTTCCCATGAGTGATCGTAAGAGGTGACTATGGGTATCGGGATTTTTTAAGTTATTTTTAGGTGAACATTTATTTTACAATCTTTTCCCTACTTAACTTCCAAAAGTGGCTGAAGAATTTCCTGATTCTGTAGCTCTGGCTACCTATATTAAAGATTTATAGCTGTTAGTATATATATGTATGCACGTAAAGTAAAAATAAAGTATCGTTTCGTTGGTGATGGGTTCTCAGGCACAATACCCAACAGCTACTTAAAAAGCTTCATATTCTTAGTCGCCTCGTACGCCAGTCGCGGGAAGAAATGGGTTAACGCTTTTCTAAGTCGACACTATATCGGTAACAAGTACTACAAAAAAAAACTCAAATATTGGAATTTCTGATTTCTGCCTGAGATAAGTTTCACATGATGTAATTTTTGGTGTTATATTGTATCATCTTCTGATGATATTTAGCGTAAACAATGTGCTGCTCGATGTTATGTACCTACGTGCCTGTCTACCTGTCATTGCTATTTATTTAAACCAATATTGAGGTGAGATGGTATGGTTCAAAAGTAATAGATAGATGCATTCTGTGAAACACTTTACGTTTTTGAACATAGCTGCAGCGTTCCGTGTTCAGAGAATTTTAGAAATATTAATATTTTCATGTTGCTGTGTAGTGTCGGCTTAGAATAGCACTAACCCTTTTCTTCCGGTGGGTGTACGTAAGAGGCGACTAACGGTATTGGGGCTTTTTAAGGGATTTTTGGGCGATGCGGTTGGAGACCCATCACCAACAACCTTTATTTTACCATCTTTTCCCCACGCAACTTCCAAAAGTGGCTGAGGAATTTCTAATTCGTTAGCTCTGGCTACCCCTTCTAGGGATTTATAGCCGTGAGTATATGTTTGAGTATATATATGTAATATTTTCATCAATTCCGGAAAAAAAAATTAAATTGATGGATTCATCAGATTTTGAGAAAGAATTAAAACTGAAATGAATAACTATAAAAAAAGTTACGGATACATATATACACTTACTCGCGGCTGTAAATCCCTAAAAGGTGTAGCCAGAGCTTGAGGACTAGAAATATGTAAGTTGAGTAGGAAAAATATTCTAAAATAATTTTTGTAGGTGATATATCGCCTAATGATGAAAAGGCTCCTCAAGTATATACTATATATGAATGAAATTTGGCAGAATGCTATATAATGACCCAAATTAACAAATAGGATACTTTTCATCTCGGCAATAATTGACCTATAATATGAGGAGCTGGCTAACAAAACCGGAGAAGTCAACTATAATAAAAAAAAACAGTTTTTTTTTAAATCGTGATATCTAAGACAGGTTGCATCGATCCCTGTTAATATTTCCAATCAAAACCTGCTCTAAGTAGACTTAAAAAGTGCATTTCCAAACGGTATCGTATATGTTGATATTCGTTTTTAGCCACTGTGTAAAATTAATTTTTGTGGACTAATCCGGTTTTGTTTACCAGCTCCTCATATGTTCACGGCTGATTGAACTAAGAGTACCGGTATAAACGCCTAAAGTTTTGTCATAAGCAAATTTGACGGTACGAAGTCCGTCGGGTCAGCTAGTAATTAATAAACTAGCCTATTCGCGTAAAGTCACTTGTATATTACACAGAACTGTCTACATTATCACTGTAATGTATTTTATCATTCCATATGTAAAAACGATATTATATGGATAGCCAAAAAAACAAAACGTTGAATATTTCTGCTTTTACAATATATTTTGTTTCTCGAAGTAAATCCTATTAAGTACGTACTTCAATTTTAATAGAGTCCATATAAAGTTTCAATTTATAACGAGCAAATATTATAAGATAATTCATATTTTTGCACACGAGTACATCTTAATGTTATGAGAACAATACTTATAAAACAGAAATACTACATTTTTTGGACCACAGACATAATTAAAACGTGCATGTATGTATGTATACCAGTGTTGAAATTTACATAGTACCTAGTCTAGGTAATCCATATTTTTTATACACTTATTGTTTATATTAACCATATAAACAAAAGCTGTGTAGTTTCGGCTTAGAATAACACTACCTCATTTCTTCCGGAGGGTGTACGTAAGAGGCGAAAAACGGTATTGGGGCTTTTAAGGGATTTTCGGGCGATGCGGTTGGAGACCCATCACCAATAACCTTTATTTTAGCATCTTTTCCCCACGCAACTTTCCAAAAGTGGCTGAGGAATTTCTAATCCCTACTAGGGATTTATAGCCGTGAGTATATGTATGCATATAAACAATGAGTGCAAAAAATCCTATTTATGTAATAAGTTTGTTATTTAATGAAACAAAAACCACGTTGTTGCTCTGTAAAAAAGATTTATTTTATGTTATAAAATACATTTCTTACTTAATCTAGAACCTACATCAAACTAAACATTAAAAATACCATTAACTTACCTGTAAAAAAGAAACAACATTAAAAGCTATTGCTTCAATTATAGTATTTTACTGATATTTCATTTATTTAACATTCAGCCATTTTCATTAAATCAAACTAGCGTGAGTGATGCCATATAGAAACAAGTGCTGCCACCACTAAAAATAACTCTTTGACAAAATGTCAAAGATGAACAATGCATGTAACTTAAATGTAATGAAGAGCAAATTAAGGTCTTCATTTACATCTCCCCCCCTTCTCTAGGCCATTACTGGTATAAGTTTGGTGATGTGAAATAAGTTTGATTCAAGCTTTTTGTATCCCGTACTTATCCTATATATTGAATCTGACAGTTTTTCTAAAATTTTGTAGGGTCCAATCTTTAACTCATCTAATTTCTTTCTATTTAATCTATTACCATTCTCTACATATACGGAATCTCCTTCTTTTAATATAATTTCCTTTCTGTTTTTGTCAAAAAGTTTTTAATTATAATTGTGTGATTTTATACTTCTGTCAGGCCTTACGGGATGGTATTCAATACTAGAGAAATCTATAACCTCTACAAATAAAACTCTGTTTAATTAACTATCATTTCATATAATCAACACTATACTGTTCTACAATAACTACAGCAAATATAGTTCCGTAGCAAGTGACTATATACATACATTCAATAGCGTTACATGAAACACCTATGCACATTTTAATACATAGTAGTAGTGAAGCATTTAGGCATAAATATACTATCTATACTTAAGCACAAGTATATATACACTTAGTAATTAATACAATTAGCAATAGGTAGTTAATGTTATAACTTACATAATATCTTTCAAGCAGCAGTTCCTCTCGACTAGACAGTCAGAACTCGAATGACGCAGCTACTGGCACGTCACCCGTTTTAAACACTGAGACAAACAACTCCGGTACGGTAGTGGGGGTTGCACGTGCGCATGCAGCTGCGTCACTCAGTAATACGATCTTTCATTTTCAAACTTATGAATTAAACTTGTAGTTAATCAAAAGTATATATTTAAGTATACAATGATACATTATGTTACAAGTATTATCACCTTATATAAAGTGGTGATGACAGTCGGCCATCCTTTTTATAAGCATGACCTCATGCTGTTAGTAAACTCAAAATTTATTACATTTACATTAGAGGTTTAAGCATACTAGTAAGGATAATTATATTATTATTATTTTACACTTTAGCCCTTTTTTTGTTTTTCCGTCCTCACACTAAATTGGACCATTCCGTCCTTACAATAAATAGGACCATTCCGTCCTCACAATAAATTGGACCATTCCGTCCTCACAATAAATTGGACCCTTCCGTCCTCACAATAAATTGGACCCTTCCGTCCTCACAATAAATTGGACCCTTCCGTCCTCACAATAAATTGGACCCTTCCGTCCTCACAATAAATTGGACCCTTCCGTCCTCACAATAAATTGGACCCTTCCGTCCTCACAATAAATTGGACCCTTCCGTCCTCACAATAAATTGGACCCTTCCGTCCTCACAATAAATTGGACCCTTCCGTCCTCAAATAAACCATTCCGTCTTTAAAAATAATCAAACGTGTGAACTTCAAATATAATTATCTACTTTATATTTACTAAATATAAAACAATATAATTAATCAAGAACAACGGATTTATCGGACAGCTCGTTACCACTATACTATTGCGCCAAAAGGGGTATGTTGGCATAACCCATCTGTAACCTTAAGTAATCAGCCTAAACAATTTGTCATTTTAGTTTTCTTCTATAATTTGAATGATATATTATGCTATCCTTACTTATGTATGGCAATGCGAAGATGGAAGAGAGACCAAAAAGAAAATACAACGGTGTGCGTAACATTAGTATGGCCGATTCCATACTAGCCCTATGGAAATTGATAAAAAAATATAAATTAATAATATTGATAAAATAAAAATTCGTATTTGATATTGACGCTTGTCATTTACTGACACTTTGTGTAGCTTTCATATATTCATTTAAACTGTAATAAGCTTTTAAATGAAGACTGCGTTTTATTATTACTTTGAATTTCTTTTCTTATTTTATTATAAAATAGTGGATCGGCCCAGCTTCGCACGGGTAGCGTTGTTTTCTTTTTTTTAATATCTGAGTTTTCTTTCTTCAATCACTGCTCAAACATTGTAAAATTTAGCGCAATGTTTTCATTTTATTAAATTTATAGCACTCCTGAACAGTGATGTTTGGTGTTATTTTATGAACGGTTCAGTGTTTCCTCTTATTAGCAAATTTTTGGAATAAAACGCCATGAAGTATTTATAAAAATCTTTAAAAGAAATCATTACGTGATGTAGGATGCAACTACTGGCGCCATCTAGCATGTAATATGTAAATTAGTAAAGATTTTGTTTTGGTCACGGGCGCGATGGCTTATTTCATGTATAATTTCAGCGTCTCTCTACCGATTTCCATGATTCTTTTTTTTTTTATTATTGAATAGGTAATAACGTTACCTGTTTTATTTTAGGAATGAGTGAGAGTATTATAAACGTAAGATTAAACAAATATAATCAGAATGCTCCGAACTGCTAAGCTATCAGGAGTTACACGTGTTATTGTGAGTCAACCATAAGGATAGACACATGCTATTGCCGAATATATATTTTTTTGACAATTTTATGAAGAATATTTCCGTCATACTTGATTTCTATGTAAGTTTAACCATTAAGGCTGCACACGCGACGGAAGCTTAAAAATTTGAGTAACTTCCCCTGTTTTCCCAAAATTCCCCTTCACTACTCTGATTAAAAGTACACTATAACCTGCCCAAGAGTATGAAGAATAATTGTGCCAAGTTTCGTTAAAATCCGTCCAGTAGTTTTCGTTTCCGTAAGGAACATACAAACCGACAGACAGACAGACAAAAATTTTACTGATAGTATTTTTGGCATCAGTATCGATCACTAATCACCCCCAGATAGTTATTTTGAAAATATATTCAATGTATAGAATTGACCTCTCTACAGATTTATTATAAGTATAGATTTTACACATAAACCCATGAGAAATGTATTCATTTTTGACAATCTGTCCTTTTCAATCGAATTCTAATGTATATCTATGATAAGCTGATTTTATGTCAACAACATCGTCTGAATGCCATCATACTTACTATACGCTAAACGTATTGTGGAGGAAAAGGGAAGATCTTCCGCCAGGCGGTGGTATGCCTGGGGACCGCGGTCCAACTGTATTAAGTTGGAACTTTTATATATAGTAAATGTTTTAGAAACTTCGATTGCGCGATGTACGATTTGTATGGCGAGTTTTGGTGACGAGTGTGACGTATATTGCTTTGTTTCGTGTTGCTGTGGAATGTGATTCTTCTTGCACTGTCAGCGTTTCTATGTAGTGCGCGTCATTGTGTACTGATAGCGCGTCGCTACAGTATTTTTAAGCAAACTAGTAAGAGGTTTAGCATTAATTGGCAACATTTCTAAAAATACCGTTTCTAAGTTGTCAAATATGTAAACATATATTTTGCTATGAATTATTTTTAGAGAAGAATAATATAAACCGAAAATTGTTTGGGATGTCACACCTACGGCGGAATGAGAAGTTACCGTTGATGAATATTAGAAAAAAAAAACCTTGCTAAGACAAAACAGATGTTATATTCTATTTTATTCACAGTCTCTTTCCCTGGCACACGTGTTATTTTAACCCAATTAACTCATTCGCCCAAGTTACCACAAAAAAAGCTTCATATCGTACATCGAATTTAATACAAATCCTAGTGAAGACACACTGACTGACACATAGTGTATAAACTCGCTTGGTAACTAGGAAATATGACTTGTTGAAATTAAACCGCTGTTCAAACAGGTCGCTTTATCGGACATCTTAATCGGACTAGCATATTTACATCACAAACGCATTTATATCGCGATGTACAAAACAATGTCAACGCCATCTAGTGGCTAACAGTAACAACACAAAATTAATATAAATAATTTAAAGGTAAACTTAATACTTAAATAATCTGAGAAAACGTAAACAAACCAAAATAGTTGACTGACAGTGTGACAGTGACAGTAAAGAAATGCATTTAATGGCATTCTTATTAAATACAAATTTTCAAATGTTGTGGTATTATCACTCTATTTTTTTATTATTATTTTTTTCAATTTTAATAATTTTTTTTTTGTTTGTAATCTACTATTAATGTTGCGAATTTTAATTAATTTTAGTTTTATTTTATTATAGTTTTTAATCAAATTTTTAGTTATATCTTTAAGTTATAATATAACATTGTCAATGCTGTGTGCACTGTTGTTGGCATTATAACTGACCAAGACTTTAAAATGAATGTGAATGCAATCTTATGTTATAATGCTGTTGGTGTGCCTTGAATAAATAAATAAATAAATTCAACAATGGCAAATCGGCAAAAATGTTATCACTATGCCATATGAGTGACGTCATTTGGGGGTAACGTGCATTTAGAATTATAAACGAAAATCATGGAATATACCAAAACAAAAGATTATATAGGTCGTTTTATTGTGCATCTAGGTTCTCTTTAAACAAATACGTATGCCCAAAAAACAAATGTTCTTAATTGAAAATTTTGGAACGAAGTGCCGAAAGAATGCTTAAAGAAGCTGGCCAGTCCTAAAAACTGGCGAATATTATGTCGGTTGGTAGGTGTGGGCAATTTTAAGGACCAATTTGTCTGAAACTGATAATTTTGAAAAGCACTGCTCAGTTATATGACATATTTTATTGCATTCAGCACACCTTTTTAGTGGCTGTGAACAGCTGGCAAATAAATGACCTTCCTGTTTACAATTTAAGCACCTAGAAGTCTTTGGTAGAGCACGTGTTTCTAAGTCATTGTTATTTGCCTTATACTGAGGTTGACCCATTTTTGTGTACCGGGGCGCTCATTGTCAGGTCTTCAAATTTAACGTATCTATTACTTAATCGTTATCTAATACTTTAGTGTATCTATATTATATATCTTTCTACATCTATGTATGTATTTAATATGTATAAGTTTATGTAATTTATAAACTGATAATTTCAGTACGTCCCAACTGCTACAACCATTGTACTTTTTAATTTTATAATGAAATTTATAATTAGCTTTACTTTTAAAAAACTGTTGTCCTATTTACCATTGTATTAGCATTAAGCCGTTGATTTCTTAAATAAACAAAGAAATAAAGTAACTGCCTCGGCTCCTAAGCACACTGCCCTGTCATCTATCCCGTGTAAAACACATTCTACCGCCCTAGTTCCTACTATTCCACACCTATTTATCAATGTATTTTTTTTTTATAATAGTACTCTTCCAGTGAATCATTTAATCGAGCATGTTTAGCTAACATATTGCCCAAGCATTTGCCCATAATTTTCTTCGACAGGGAATGTAGACAAAAGCTTTCTTTGCCACTCTCCCCACGTAAAAGGAACAGACGATAACCCCTCAAACCACCTCTGGGCAAGACCTTTTAATTTTGGCAGCGCAAAGTGTACTATTTGTTTTTCTGACCAACTATATATTGTAGCACACTCGTTAACCTTGTGCAACCACATGGTCATCGTCTGCTCCTTTCGGCCGGGATCAAACTTGGGCATTGGATTATGCATGCTTGTCCCTATTTTGTCCGACGAATCCGTTTGGTTCAGAGATTTGACTATTTGTGCTATCTTCATTAAACTATCTATACTTAAAGACGGATTGTTTGACTCACCCACCGCGGCGGCTTGGTGTTCTGCATTGGTAGTTGCAGCCACGAGTACCAGCCGATCGTCCCGGCGGCGCGGCTGATCCCGTGAACGACGATCACCTGAGCGCCTGCCACGCAAGCGACGACGGTATTGAGGGCGCCGGATGTACGCGCGACAGCGGCGGTCGCGGACCTCCGGGCTAACGCCCCGTGATTCGCCACTGCTATCTTCAGATCGGCGGTCTCGTGAGTGGCAGCCTCGCGCCCGGTAGCCAGGCGATTGTGGCCGCACAACACGCTCACGTGACTGAAGTTTCTTTCCTTCATTGTACTAGTTGTACAGCGTTTCATGATGCAATCCAAGCTCCTCATGGCTGGATGGTTCTTCAGACGTGCGCACTACACTACTACACTACACTACACTACTACGACGATGGTGAATGTGCGATCGACACGGAAGCACCGGACTGCGCTGGCTCCCATACTCGTCCATGCAGCGACTGGCCCGGTCACATAAATCGCGGCATACCGGACTTCGTGACCGGGTTCGATAATGGTCAGCTCCAGTGCGCCTGGAGTGCGACCGACCTTTGCGAACTGAGTGCGAAGTTTTAGACTCCACATTAATCTGAAAAAATCAATTGGTACGCGTAGTTTCTGGCATAAAGTGGAAAGTGGTAGCAGCAAGCTATGTAGCCTTGTAACCATAAATAAGTACAGACTAGATTAGGACGGGTCCGAGTACTAAAAGGGGAAAATGTGAATAAATAACTCTTAATTAAAGTTCCACCTTAGACGTAGATCAACAACGTAATTCAGCGAATGATTAAAGGAAAATAGCTACCGAAACTAATTAATACTGCTTTCCTCTTGAAATAAAAATATTTATTCGTTCAAATTTTTCTAATGATTATATTGTACATTATTGTACATTCGCCGCTCATGCACTTGCTACCAATTTCGCAGTATTCATACTTTATTGATTTGACTCGTTTCCGGCCGGTTATATCCTCTCCGGTAGTATAAGTCAAATGAGCAGCCAATATTTATATTTCGTTTAATTGTACCGGAAGGATACTTATAAATTATCTCAAGTCAAATCAGCAACTATTATAACTTAACTGGGTATCAGATAAACGTTACAATATACCGGAAAGTGACAAATAAATTGTTACTCATTGAAGAAAAAATAACTGTAGGGAACAATACAGTCAGACACAACTCGTATTTAGTATTACCCGATTTCTAATTTGTAGTTAATGTTATAACTTACATAATATCTTTCAAGCAGCAGTTCCTCTCGACTAGACAGTCAGAACTCGAATGACGCAGCTACTGGCACGTCACCCGTTTTAAACACTGAGACAAACAACTCCGGTACGGTAGTGGGGGTTGCACGTGCGCATGCAGCTGCGTCACTCAGTAATACGATCTTTCATTTTCAAACTTATGAATTAAACTTGTAGTTATTCAAAAGTATATATTTAAGTATACAATGATACATTTTGTTACAAGTATTATCACCTTATATAAAGTGGTGATGACACTTCTTTGTAAAGCTATCTTTCTATCTTCTAATAAACCATTTGAAGTTTTTTGTTCTTTTAATTCTACTGGTAAGATATCAACAGCTTTCCCTTCCATTAAATAAACCGGGGAAAATCCAGTCACCGTATGTTCCGTTTCGTTATAACATTTAATACACTCATGAGCGACCGTTGTCCATGCTTTCTTATTATCTTTTTCGTTAAGTTTGCATCTAATTTTGTTAACAATAGTCTGATTTAACCGTTCATTTAGTCCGTTCGAAAAAGGTGAATTAACTGCCGTGAATATAATAGGGATATTATTTTGTTTTAAAAAACTTTTGAATTCTTTTGAGTTTATACCTGGGTATTGATCAGATAAAATTATTCCAATTTTGTTATCAGAACAAACTTTTTTAACGAGCTTTATAAAATCATCTGAATGTTGTGTTTTTGATGTCAAAATGTAAGCAAATCTGGTGAAGTGGTCTACCAAAAGGTGTAGGTATTTCTTTGTAGAGCGAGAGCCACCAAAGCCACCTATGGTATCTATAGAGACAATTTCGAAAGGGTACGTAGCGGGACCCAAATGGGACATCAATCCATAATTGAATTTAGTTCTAGATTTATTTTTTATGTATATCTCACAATTGTTACAAACCATTTTAATATTTTGCAATAAATTTCTTGATGTATAGTATGGTCTTATTTTAGTTTCTATTTGTTTTAATCCTATGTGGCAGTATGAATAATGTATATTTTTTATAATTTTTTTACAAAATTCTTCAGTAAGTATATTTTTTTCATTTTTTCCTATCTTCTTGAAATATATTTTATCTCTTAATATTAATTTGTTTTTTTGTAAATGATTGACTGAAATGTTGAAGTTTGTCACTTCTATGTTTTCATTGAAGTTTACTATATTACTATATTTACTATATTTAGTAAAATTTTGTTTGTTTTGTATTTTTTGACCTGTAAATCCAGGAATATTATCATTATTTTGTTTTGTCTCTTTGTTTAGTTTTTGAGTGATTGTTAAGTCTTCGTTTTGAATTAGATGAAAGGATTTTATGCAATCTAATCCAATCAAAAAGTCATAATCAAAGTTTTGTTCATCTATAACAAAAACATTGATATTTTGTTCAATATCAAAAATTTTTATCTTTAATTTTACAATTCCTATTGACTTTTTTACACCATTAATCGTTTTTAAATTTGTATGATCATTGTTATTGTTGTAAGAGTAGTTTTTTAAGGAAAATAACCTTGAATTAATTAAACTCACATTTGATCCTGAATCATAAACCCACAGTGTCTCTATGGAATCATTTATTTTTAATTGTATTTTGATTAATGGTGGAATCACTAGTTTTTTGGATCTATTTCATTTAAACTCATTTCTAATTCAGAATGATTTACACTACGAATGGATTCTTTCTTAAAACGATCGTTATCTTTGTTCCTAAACCAACATACAGATTCTGGATGATACCGAGTAACTCTTTTCTCCTTTTCACAGATCCTGCATGCTTTTTCCCTAGTCTTATTTTCTTTAGTCTTAATTTCTACCCCCTGTAACATTCCATTTCTTTTATTCATTAAATATTCCAAACCTCGTATACTACCATACAAATCTTCAGTGTTCATTAATTTATCCCTGTCAATCTCATCCGCTACAAAGTTTGGTAACCCAGTTACTATTAAATCAATTAAAGTAGGTTTATCTATGAACTTATTCACCTCTAATAAAAGCCTCTCTTTTTTTAAAGCATATTCCAGTAACGAGCCCTGTCTGTATTTAAATGTAATAGCATACCTTATGGGTGTCCAGCCCTTGCTTGCATATGTCTCACAAAAGCTTGTTTTCCAAATACACCATTTTGAGTCAACTGTATGCTTAATAAGCATAGAGTTGTACCAATCCTGACAATAATCATCTAAAAATAATTTAAACATTTGAATTATTTGTAGGTCCTCGCATATACCTACACGAACACATTCATTTTCAAAAGTGGCCATCCACTGTGTAACACTTGTTGTTTTTCTTGTGAACTTTTCTAAAGCAAACTTTTCTGATGCGCTCTTCAAATTGAATTGTTTACTTTCTTTCTTCGATTCAGAAATTTTTTCCAAGATTCTTGTCAATGTTTCTACAGACAATTCACTTGTAGAAACTCCCTCTTGTACTTTTTGTGTGACTTCCTCCAGTAAATACCCTTTAAATTGCATATTTCCATCTTCATCCTTATATGTCTCACTTAAGTCTTGTGTCAATGAAATCCAAACTTGTCTTTTTTCATGCCGTCTTTGTAGTGTAGCTTTTATTCTTGAGAAAGCTTGTGTTTTCATTAAAACATCATGCAGTTTGATCGGCTGCAATTGATCGGGGATTGTGAATACTTTTTTTTCGGCGTTCGTTATTGAGGTTATACACAACATGTTTGACTTCGGGTCTTCACTTTGTTTCACAACAAATTCAAATTTTAACTTTTCCATCGTTTTCAACAGCTACAAATAATGTTGTTTTGTAATAAGTTTGTTATTTAATGAAACAAAAACCACGTTGTTGCTCTGTAAAAAAGATTTATTTTATGTTATAAAATACATTTCTTACTTAATCTAGAACCTACATCAAACTAAACATTAAAAATACCATTAACTTACCTGTAAAAAAGAAACAACATTAAAAGCTATTGCTTCAATTATAGTATTTTACTGATATTTCATTTATTTAACATTCAGCCATTTTCATTAAATCAAACTAGCGTGAGTGATGCCATATAGAAACAAGTGCTGCCACCACTAAAAATAACTCTTTGACAAAATGTCAAAGATGAACAATGCATGTAACTTAAATGTAATGAAGAGCAAATTAAGGTCTTCATTTACATTTAATTAAACTACTTTTCTTAAAAATATTTTTATAAGAACTTGATTGAAGTGGATAATGTATTATTATTATTTCATTTAAGCAAAAAGTTAAGTAACACTGGATCAGTTAATTAAATGCATAATATTTCGATAGTTTTGTATGAAACTAAAGTCTTCAAGTTTAAGTTACTCTTAGCTCGTTTTCCGAAGTAACAAGTTGGAATTCCGATCGCTCTAGTAGCTACCAACTTGTAAAAGAATGAATAAAGAATAAATAAAGGAAAGAAAAATTTCGACACATGTCACATTTCGATGTGTCGAAATTTTTCTTTCCTTTATTTATTATTTATTTATTAGTAATAATCACCACATGAGGTTTTCATGAACAAAAAGATTTAAATTGTAAAAGAATGTTTGGTAACCCCTTTGTTTGTTCAAGAGATCCTTGTATAGAGCCACCAACTTATCTCGAGAATAAAGTGAGATGATAGTGTCGAAAACTATTGCAATCTTTTATGAAAATACCGAATAGCCCTTTTTATCACCAGTGACTTCATGATAAAGTTTTAAATAACCGGATGAATTGTAACAAGAGGAGGTTTTATTTCTTTCGGTGGATTCATTTAATTTTTACTTCTATGTCGATTTTGTTTGGAACATATATACATATACTCACGGCTGTAAATCCCTAGAAGGGGTAGCCAGAGCTAAGGAACTAGAAGTTCCTTAGCCACTTTTGGAAAGTTGAGTGGGTAAAAGATGGTAAAATAAAGGTTGTTGAGATGGGTTTTCAACCGCATCGCCCAAAATCCCTTAAAAGCCCCAATACCGTTAGTCGCCTCTTACGTTCACTCACCGGAAGAAATGGGGTAGTGCTATTCTTAGCCGACGCTACACAGCAAAGTTTGTTTGGAAAGATTTGTTAATTTAAATTTATGTATATTGGGAAGGAAAATCTACAAGATATATTATTCATTTTAAGAGATGTTTACCGTCAAATATTTGGTGCCATCGAAATTAGAAATGTATACACCGCAATTAACATATTTCCCACAGAACTTAGCAAAAGTCAACGTAAATTAAATAAAAAATCCACAAAAACTATCATTTTGTTTACTGAATTAACCTAAATAGGTAGGTAAAACAGAAGACTTGCTAACTACCTACATTGATAGTCTAAAGGGTGGTCGAAACCTTGGAAAAGCATGTTAAATTCAATGGAATAGTAAAGTCCTATCAAAAGTAAGATATAATTAATATATTTGATACGTATTTTATAATAACAATTTTACCACATATTTTACAATAGAATTCATAAAGACCGATTAAAATTCTTTAATTGAGTTACGTATCTTCATTTATTAAAAAAATTACTCATTAACTACCTATTCACATTTAACTCACAAATAATTGAGTCACAGCACGATGTACTGCTTTGGAGTACGTTTCACTAAACCATTTTTATGTCAGTTTTTTTTTACAAGTAAAGAAAGTGAAGTAGATCGTAAAGAGTACTCATCTCATCTCAGTCACTACTTTATGATTTTTTTGTAAATTATCAACCGTGATAGCCCAGTGGGTAGAACACTCGGTTATCGTGCAAACGACTAGTGTTCAAATCCTGGGTCGGGCCTACACCAATTTGTCTTTTCTAAAGACATATGTGTGGTTAATTTATCATGGTTGTTAACGGTGAGGGAAAACATCGTGAGGAAACCCACATGGCTGAGTTGTACTTAGTCATGTGACAGTGTATTCGTACAAAACGGCGATAGGCCTGCCCCCTATCACGTGAGTACACTGTCCATGCAAAACGTGGGTACTCTGAACACCAGGTGACAAAGTCACGTGATGTTCAGAAGTATTAGTACCTCTGCCAACCCCTTCGGGGATATTCGGCGTGAACGTTTATGTTATGTTATGTAAATTATCACCGAAATTAGCCACATGGAAACCAAAGTTATAAAAAAAACCCATCGTCATTAGTGAAAATACCACCATTATCCACCGATTTAGCATAGTTCAGTAAACAAAATGATAGTTTTAGTGGAATTTTATCTAATTTCTGTGGAATTTGCTAAGTTCTGTGAAAACTTTGATAATTGCGGTGAATACATGGCTAATTTCGGTGGCAACTAATGACGTTTGTCCATATTCTACAAGTGTTTGGTCAGATCTATACAAAGTAAAAGGATTTCCGAAGTAAACAGTTCTCCAGTGGCTCGCAATGGGGGCGTAAAGACCGTGCCGTGCTAAGCTAGCACGCTCGTTATTATATTGTTAGTTCATCGGTTAAAATGAGACGTAGGTATACGATACTATAAAAATTGAAAGTGTTGTTTTAGGAAAGATATTTAGTTAAATCGACAAGCGTGCTTCTACCGAGGTTAGCAGTATTTCCATTTTGCACGAATACTCTATGAAAGTAAATATTATTATATGGGTGCCGCCCCCCGCCGCCGCCACTGCCGCCCGTGGGCAGTAATTAGGACGCTTACTTGTTTTACTAGGATTTCATAAGTTAGTATTACTCTTAATACAAACATTTATGTTATGAGCAAACATATTTTCAGTGTTAATTATAAGCGTATTAATCTTGAACAGCCTTGGTAGCTTGGTAAAAAGATGACCGTATCTGATGCAGAGAAGTGTGAATCGAATCCTGATATGAGCCTTCATTTAAGTATGCTTTCCAAAGTTATAAGTGTGGTTTATTAATCAAGATTTTGAATGGATTTTATATATTCAGAAACAATAGAAAGAAAATACATGTAGCTGAATTGACTCGGTCACGTGACTGCATTCGTATTAAGTGGCGCCCGTCAGACGTAAATACGGGATAAACCAAAAACCGTCTATGAAAAATCCACTTTCATGTGCATTTTCGGAAATGTGTGTTATTTTTTCCTTACTATCCCTTTCTTATCGTACTTATTTTCTGATACCCCTTTGGGGATATATGGCGAAAATTATTAGTAAGAAAGTCAATAGGTAACTTGCAAAAATAAAATACAAACATACATACATATACTCACGGCTATAAATCCCTAGAAGGGGTAGCCAGAGCTAAGGAATTAGAAATTCCTCAGCCACTTTTGGAAAATTGAGTGGGGAAAAGATGGTTAAATAAAGATTTTTGGTGATGGGTCTCCAACCGCATCGCCCAATGTTCCCTTAAAAGCCCCAATACCGTTAGTCGCCTCTTACGTACACCCACCGGAAGAAATGGGGTAGCGCTATTCTAAGCCGGCACTACACAGCATTTATTAGTATTAGTTATTTAAAATACAAACAATATTTTAAATAACATGCATAAATATAATTGCTCTCATTCAAGGTTCAAAATAAGTCCGTGGTAAGATTCAAAATTCTGGGATTCAAACCTTTAAACCCTTTAAAAATGAAATAAGTCTTAATGCAGCTGTCGGCTCAGCTTTTGAATAATCGAAAAAAAAGTGACTGTTCCCAAAATTCACATGAAAAGAACAGGTATGAGAATAATAAGAAAAGCTAGAAAACCTAGAGAGGTAGGTCAGGATCTTACAGAATGGCAATCAAAAGCTTAGAATAGCACTACCCCCTTTCATCCCGCGGTTGCTCGTGGCGTACGTTTATTTTACAATCTTTTCCTTACAAAAATATCAAATAATTCTAATTCCATATACCTGGCTACCCCTTTTAGTTGTTTATAGTCGTAGAGTAGAAAGTAGAGTTGAAAAATACATCGGAAATTCAATGAATCCAAAGTTTAGAACACTAACACTACACCATCAATCTCAATCCATTCGCAAAAATGCGAATATAAAAATCTAGGAGTTTCTATTCAAAAGGGGGACAGGGCTCGGAGCTATAAATAAACTTTTAGCTAGTCTGGGCTCAAATGAAGTTTCAGCACAAAATCAATGTAACCTTATTTACATGAATATAGAAGCCATTTTACATTACACAGTAAATGCAAGGCCGAATCTGCAGTTGCATTGCCCATGCGCGAACTTTCATATGTGTGAACAAAAGGAATCAAGGTCTAGATACGCCCTAATGGAATCGAAATTGAATGAAAATTAACTTTTGGAAAGCGAAAACTCTATTACGATTAATTGAATTTGCTTTGGTACGCTTCACTATTGATTTGTGTATTTCGTTTTCTGAGAAAGTTTCTGCAACAATACATTTTTTTGTTTCTGAATTGAGAATTTTTCTTTTAACGGTTTTTAGAGTTCCGCACCAAAAAGGTTAGAGGGATCCAATTACTGAGATTTCGCTGTCTGTCTGTCTTTCACCAGGCTGTATCGTATAAACTGTGATAGTTACACAGTTGAAATTTCACACGTTATATAGTCTTTTATAACAAAAATAATGATATAAAATAGAAGGCTTAAAAATATTTGTACAGAGCATGTCCATACTTGAAATTGGTCGTCGCATGGCAACAGGTCGACAGCTCCAAAGATGGTTTTTGTATGTCCGCAACGTTTCCCAACTGTTCAAGTAAAGTTATTATGTTGTTTTTATTTCTAATACTTGTAATTCATTTCTTTACTTTTTTACAACCATACCTAGCTTTGAAATTTAATATTTTTGGAAGTTGTCGATGGGATAAATAATGGATTTTTCGTGATGGGTCGCAATACCAATTCAGATCTCAAACATTCAGAAACCAACAGAGTTCAGAAACCAACGAGGAAAGATAGGGTAGTGCTTTTTGAAGATAAAAGATATTTTGATGATTGAATGAATAATTATCAATGTTTTAAAAATAACAAACGTACCGTTTCCATGCAGTCCCGGGAGGTGACCCAGTTATGAATATTCGGTCCAATATTGTGGAATATTCCGTTGCGTTGTAGTTTCACTTAAATCTGTTTAGTCGGTTTTGCAGTTGCATAAACCAGGTAAATATTTTCAAATAGCACTACTAATCAAATAATATATAACACTCAATGTCCGAAAGTAGCCGAGGAATTTGTTATACCGAAACCCTGGCTACTCCTTCTAGCCGCGAGAATGTGTATGTATGTATGAATATAAATTAATATATTTCATAATCACCGACAACAAATATCACCATCTAGTCATAATATAATAATAAAATACATGCAACATTGAAGGAATAACCACTCAAAAATATTCCAACTTCAGTTTTCCCGTACTAGAAAAGCGTATAAGTACTAAGTAGCTTATGGGAATGTTATTATACATCGACAGGGTAGACAGGGGGGCTTGTACAAAGAGGGCCTGGTTGTCGTACCAAATCTCCACTAGACATATTTGTCACGCGTGAACTCTCCAGTATATTAAATGTTACTTGTTTGTATTGACCACGCAGGTTTACATTTAATGAGAATTTGCAAATAGAATTTGCACTGTTATTTTTTAAAATTTGCTAATAGTAGATTACAGTTTTGCAAGTATGTGTAAAGGGAAGAAAAGACAAGTTATTTTAAATTATGTGGGTTAAAAGGGCAACTAGGATACATTTTATGAGATAACAACTCCATCTTATAAATATTTATTAAAAAGAATTTTGAATAAAAATATTATTTAAATAGTACCATATCTAGACTGCCACTTACTTCTTATAATGGCCTTTTGTTACGTGAACATTTCAATTTTAATTTGGTTTAGCACGCTAAGATTTAGGTATCATTTTATAATGTTTCAGATTATACATACATACATACATATACTCACGGCTATAAATCCCTAAAAGGGGTAGCCAGAGCTAAGGAATTAGAAATTCCTCAGCCACTTTTGGAAAGTTGAGTGGGGTAAAGATGGTGAAATAAAAGTTGTTGGTGATAGGTCTCCAACCGCATCGCCCAAAAATCCCTTAATAGCCCAAATACCGTTAGTCGCCTCTGACGTACACCCACCGGAAGAAATGGGGTAGTGCTATTCTAAGCCGACACTACACAGCATTCATTTCAGATTATATAGAATATTTAAGCATATTCATGTTAGTTCTACTATATTATCTATTATTTTTATTATTATCTATTACTATTAGTAAACTTTACTAATGTAAACATTTCAAAAGGTTCCTCGACGAACAATAAATATACTTACTAATAGGTATTTCCAGGTATCGTCCATTTGTTTTCTCCAGATAATTAATACGGTAATGTTAAAGCCTTCTTCACAGACCTTTGTAAAGCTAGAACACTAAATTGTCTACAACAAATACTATTCGTATCCTGTGCAAATACTATGCTGTGTAGTGGTGGCTTAGAATAGCACTACCCCATTTCTTCCCATGGGTGATCGTAAGAGGCGACTAAAAGTATTGGGGCTTCTTAAGGGATTTTTGGGCGATGCGTTTGGAGACCCATCACCAATAACCTTTATTTTACTATCTTTTCACCCTTGACTTCCAAAAGTGAAGGGGAATTTCTAATTCTGAAGCTCTAGCAACCCCTTCTAGGCATTTATAGCCCTGACTATATGTAAGTATGTAAATACTATTTCGTGGCTTTTATTGAATTTAAACTAATTTTACTTTGTACTGTACATCGACAAAGACTCGCCGTATGACCCGAAGGGAGGAATGAGACAGGTACTGTTTGCCCTGAATGAGAGGTGGTCAAATTACCTACATTATGCCATGATAGTTCAGTATTTGGGGTTAGTCTTTACATCACTTTGTACGGGTACACCATTACATGAATAAGTATTACTCAGCCATATTATAACGTATTTTTTGTGAACGCTGCTGTCGTGTCGTAGGTTCTTAGGTCGCAATATTGTGGCTGTCAAAACACATACAAATTTATGACACTGACAGCGACAATTTTGCAACTTGCGAAACAGTCGTAATCGTTTAAAATTGGCACGTTATAAATCAGTTGGGTTTATACTACCCATTTTGGTAAATGGTACACAAATACTTTAGAAAAGTCACAGTGGTTAAATTCTGATTAAAAATTTCTGAATTTGAACCTATTATTTTAGGGTAAGCCATTTTCCTTTTACTTGCATTAACTTCATTAACGGAGATTTTTTCCCCCATTATGATCACAGGGTCTGCAATGTTTCCCTTTAAGGGGTAGGAAGTTGATTATAAGCACTACTGAATAGCATCGAGTATTTGCTAATTTGATCAAATTCACTTACGCTGCAACGCTTTACTTTTATCTACGACACCAATAAAAAATAAATAAAATAATAGTACTTGTTTACAAAAACATTTTAACAATTAATTTTATTTCATTGCACTAAACATAATAAAATTTATCATTACATTGTAACTTTTACTATCAACTTAAAACGTGATTACAAAATTTATTAGAAGTAAAAGAAAATAACAAGATTTTTTTTCAATTCATTATTTGAATATTTAAATTAACGGTATACAATTTAATTTACTTAACTAAATCTCGCAAAATGCTTTTACTCCGTTTAAATTGTGTAATGATATTACAAGTTGTTAGCAATGCACTTATAAAAGCTCTTACCCTAACCCATATCTTCCCGCGGGTACCGTAAGAGGCGTAGGGTATTATTATTATTATTATATTAGATGGGCGATAAGCGCCACGGGTTTCCGCACTGAGCCCGGCATGGCAAGCCATTGTACGTGGACCAAGTGGTCATTTAAATCTCCCAACCTAATTCCGTCCAGAAGGCGAGTAGCTTATCCAGGTCAGCTACTGCCTCTGGAAGCGACTTTATGGATCCTATCGTGTTATAGCGGATATCGGCTACCCCCGTGCATTCCTGGAGCACGTGAGCAACCGTTTCGTCAGCTTCCATGCACGCTCGGCACTGCCTATAGTGTATAAGTGTTTATTTAGTGTGGTATGTCCTGTGAGTACTCCAGTCACTGTCCGCAGATCTTTCCTGCTTAGTCGCAGGGCGCGCCCGGTCAGCTTCCTGTCAAGGGTTGGCATGATTTCCTTCGACTGTCTGCAACCCGGCTCTTCCTGCCAGTGTATCTTGGAGAGGGAGTGAGTGCGTTCTTTTAGCCATGCGCGAAGCTGACCATAGGGTAGGGGTATGATCGGTTCAGGACCATGTAGATCCCTTGTCGAACCCCCCCTAGCCAATTCGTCAGCAGCGTCGTTACCCAAGGAGCCGCTGTGGCCCCTTATCCATTGTAGGGTTATAGTGTTATTCCGAGCTGCTTCCTCAAGAGCTCTGTGGCACTCCAGGACTAGCCCTGAGGTGAATTCACAGCGATCCAGAGCCTGCAGCACAGATGCACTGTCCGAGATGATTCTGATATGCATATCGGACACATCTCGGGCTTTGATTGCCATGGCCGCCTCGGTTATTCCAAGACACTCCGCTTGGAATACCGTGTTGTGTCGACCTAGGCTTTTGGAAATTTTAATATTGAGGTCTTGTGAATAAACCCCGGCTCCAGTCCCTTGGTTGGTCTTGGAGCCTTCTGTGTATACACGCACCTCTTTAATATTGGAGTAGTCATGCTGTTCCTCTTCGAGTATAACAGTATAGTTGTGTTTGGTAATTATAGTTTTAGTTATCCTATCACAGGGCGCAGCAAGCAAGGGCTGATATTGGATCGCCGTTGTGTGTATACTGGTGTGTAGGATTCTGGAGTCATTTCTAACGTGCCCTGCATTTTTCAGCCTGAGTGAGGACATCGCCGCCTCTTGCTGTATGTGTAGGTGTAAGGGTGGCAGGTTCAGTAACGCCTGAAGAGCTGCAGTAGGTGCGGTTCTCATACAGCCTGTAATGGCCAGGCAGGCAAGCCGTTGCATCTTTTCCAGGTCATTTTGGGCTGTTATTAATTTGGTTCTAGGCCACCAGACCAGTGAGCCGTAGGTTATTACTGGTCTGATAATGATGGTATAAAGCCAGTGTACGATCTTAGGTTTGAGTCCCCAGTTTTTACCTAGTACCCTATTGCACTGCCATAGCATAGCGCTGGCTTTCTTAATTATGTTATCTAGATGAGGTTTCCAGCTAAGCTTATCATCCAGGGTTATTCCTAGATACTTAACTGTTTTTGAGAGAGTGAGTTCAGTTCCAAAAAGTTTTGGAAGTTCAAAAGGGGGGAGTTTTCTTTTGTGAGTGAAAAGTATAAGTTTAGTCTTTTTGGGATTTACTTTTAGGTCGTATTCGTTGCACCATGTCTCCACAACTCTCAATGCTTGACCCATTTCTTTGCAGAGCATGTTTACATGATTTCCATTTAGGAGAATTGTGAGATCGTCTGCGTAGCCTACCGTAAGGTAGGATAGGTCATTGAGTCTCTTAAGTAAGGAGTCGACTACCATGTTCCAGAGGAGTGGGGAGAGGACCCCCCCTTGGGGGCAGCCTCTCGTCACAATGGCTCTGGTGGTGTCTCTTACAGTAACTTGCACCGCTCTAAGTCTCAACATGTTAACAATCCAACCCCTGAGTGCGGAATTGACACGGAAATCTTTCAGAGTTTTATCGATACAAGGTATGCTGGTTTTATCGAAGGCACCTTCAATGTCTATGAAGGTGCCTAGTGTGGACAACTTTGAGTTGAGTGCACATTCTATTTTAGATATTACATTGTGCAACGCAGTCTCAGTTGATTTATCTTTGGTATAGGCATGTTGATTTGTATGGAGGGGTTTTTTCGTAAGTGATTTTTCTCTTATACATCTGTCACATAGTCTTTCCAGAGTTTTTAAGAGAAAGGATGTAAGGCTAATGGGTCTAAAGGATTTCGGGTCGGTATAGTCCGACTTTCCAGGTTTAGGTATGAAAGTTACTTTAACTTCACGCCACGCTATCGGTACATATCTGTATGCGATGCATGATTGGTAGATTTTGACCAGCCAGGGAGACAGGATGTCTCTCGCCCACTGAAGTAAAGCAGGGAAGATTCCATCTAGGCCTGGTGATTTGAAAGGGTTGAAAGACTTTATCGCCCATTCAATCTGGTCTTTAGTGACAAGCTCTTGTGAAAAGAGCCAGTCCGCTTCATTGGGGTCGATGTTCTGCTCCTCATTCCAGTTTGTGTCATCTGTATGACGACAGTCAGGGAAGTGGCAGTCTAGGAGCAGTTTATGTGTTTCTGTGTCTGTCGTGGTAAATGTGTTATCGGATTTTTTAAGCGGGCCTACAGTGGGGTTACTATCAGTGGACAGAATTTTCCGTACCCTCGCCGCTTTATTGTTTGATTCAATTGATCCACAAAACTTTCGCCAGGCTTGCCTTTTGCGAGATCGAATACGTTTTTTGTAGGTGGCTAACATGCATTTATAGTTGTCCCAGTCTATAGGTAGCCTGGAATTTTTTTGCTTTATTAAAGAGTCTACGTAGTTCACCGCGCATTTTTTCCAACTGAGGGCTCCACCACCTACTGGTTTCTTTCCCTGGAATTGTTGGTTGTTTAAGCGGGCAGGTGGATTCAAAAGAGTCCATTATAGCTGCGGTGACCATTTTAAGGTTACTTTCGATATGTGTTGGGTTACCGTGTTTTCATTGGTGAGTGTGTTAAGTTTAGTCTTTAAGAGAGATCTATAAGAGAGTACGTTCGTGACTCGTGGGTTACGTTTTGGGGGGGGTAGTGTGTAGTCACTAGTTAGGTTGAAGCAGATCCGCCGATGGTCGGCGCAACTTAGTTCCTTTGACACATGCCAGTTGGAGACTAAGTGCGAGGCCCCAGTGCTGACTAAAGTGATATCAACTATAGTTTGGCCCCGGGATGTGACCCAAGTGGGTTCCGATCCGATATTTGCTATGTTTAGGTTAGTAGAGAATAAATATGTGGATAGTACCTTTCCTCTTTGGTTGGCCGCGTGGCAGCCCCACAGCGGGTGATGCGCATTCGCATCAGCTCCGATGATGAGCTCAGTACCGGACTGCTCACAGTACTGCACCAGCTCGGTCATTTCTTTGGGTGGGCAGTCGTTTTACTTACTTACCTCCAATGTTGCTGAGACCACATATGCGGTTTGCCCTGATCCACGGCTCCTGGATCAGTGCAATGCTGTTAGGTGAAGTATCCAGCACTGTGCGTAGGGTAGCCGTTGCCGCTTGACTATGCTGGATATTACTTTGGAGGATGGGAAGAACTTTAGGAGGGGGGAGCATCGCTAAGAATCTCCCCCTCTAGTTCCTCCTCCAGGTCTATGTCGGATATAGCCCTGGGTGATGATGTAAGCATGGCCTCGTCCCAGGGTTCCGGGACGGATTCACCGCATGCTAGCCGGCCAAGCTTGTCGACGGTCTCTTGGAGAGCCTCCGGTTCCTCCACAGGCCTGCTGGTGGAGGGTTTAGGCTCATCCGACCCTGGAATGGTGGTAGCTGGCTGGTTGCCAGGGGCCTCTGCGGATGCCTTGGTGTCGGGCGGTGTGTCACTCAGTTTCTTCCTCCCAACTATAAACCTCGCGTACACCGGCCCAAACCCAAAGGCGATTCGTCGATCCCTGCTCATTAGTTTCTCCACCTCGTCCGGTGGTAGTCCTAATGTCAGAAAGGTGCCCTTCTTTTCCCCATCGACGGTAGTCGCCTTGTATAGGTGCCACTGTGGAATGTTATACCAGCGGCCATTCTGCTTGCAAAGCAGAGTCTGCAGCCGTTTCAGTGGCCCCGTATACCTGGGGATAAAGAGAGCAATTCGGGTGCGGATGGGGATATCAGCCTGGCTGACAACCCGGATCTTGTCGCCAGAGGGGAGCTTGACGTTTGATGCGAATTCCTGTATCCAGCTCAACGCAACTTCGTCTTCGCACAGGATGTGCAGCGTGCCCCCGGACAACTTTTGGCATCCTCTGAAGCTCGGCGCTACCGCGACATCGGTGTCAACGGTATCAAAGACCTTCTCCTCAATGAGGTTCCCGAGGTATTCGGCCTCCGAGGGGGTCAAATCTCTCAGGGACGTCGAGGTGAGTGCCACTTCGAACCTGGAGCGGTCTTCAGCGGCTTGGGCGTAGGTTTTCCCTCCCTTGGTGGTTTTTGCCCGTTTGGGCTCAACCATCTGGGCGGGGGATCTGCTGTCGTCCGGTCGACCTCTCTTAGATGCCTCGTGAACCTTGGAGGGTCCCGATTCATCCAAGGGGCGATCGGATTTACCGGTTCGTTTACCGCGGCTCCCATGGGGTGCGTCGCGCCGGTATCGGTTGTCTTCAGACTCCTGTGTGGGGTTTTTGCCGCCGGATCCCGCCCTCGACCCCCCAGCCCGCGGGGGTAAACCCGCGCCCTGGGGTGGTAGGGGGCGAGAGCTCGGCGCGCTAGGCTTTGCCGGTCCCGCACTTGGAGTCTGCCCGCGGTTGAGCTGGCTCACGTCCCCTCGCAGAGCTTGGGGGCGCGATCCATCTCCTCCGCCACAACCCACCTGGCTCTGCGACGGCCGCACGACATCCCCCGTGAGCTCCGCAGCTTTCCGGGCTTTAGTTGCGCGGCGATAAGCGCCGCTTTTTCGGGATCTTTGGCGGGTTCTCCCCTGGTCGGGGCCGCTTATGGAATTTCCGTTGCCTCGGCCCTGCGCGTGCGCAAAGCGCCCGCGTGGATCGGGCAACGGCGATTTGGGGCGAGGCTTTCTAGCCTGCCTTAGGGGCACGGTTTCCCAAGTGCCGTAGAATTGGTCCCGGTTGCACGTCGGGGACCCTGCGGAAGACGTCATGGCCTCTTCAGTCTTCCTCTCCTCTCCTTTTCTTGCTTCTTCCTCCAGCGAAACATTGCCCCCCCCAGAATACGAGGGGCAGCCTGAACCCTGCAAGCAGGTTTCAGGGAGGGATTCCCGGTCCCGGTTGGGACACGTACCCTCCTGGGGTAGTCTATCTCTTCTTTGTTGCGCCATTGGTTTGAAGTTGGGGGGTTTTCGGCATAGGTTTTGGTTGACGCCTGCATCAGAGTGATGCAGAGCGCGTAACAGGTGGCAACGACGTGAACGGTAACCATAGCCTTGCCTTGGAGGTTCAAAACCGACCCCTCCAGGGCCATTTGCCAACTTTGAATAATTAAACTAGGTTTAACCATCCAAAGCTAGGGAGGTCCTCAGTCTCGGTTTGGCAGAGGGCCTTAATATACATAAACTAACTAAAGATCTGAAAGCCCCCCCGCCCGAGGCGTAGGGTATTAGAGCTTTTTAAGTTATTATATAATTAACCTTCCCTTATTTTGTATCTTTTCCCTACTTAATCTCCAAAAGTGGCAAAGAAATTTTTAACTCTGAATATTTGGATACCCCTTTTTAGGACCTATTACCGTGACTACAATTTGTATGTGTGTATATAAGTTGTTAGAAAACGTTCTCTCGTTTGTTTTTATTTATATCAATTTCGAGCTTTGTAGGTGTTTGGTAATGTATTATATTATATACACTATAGTGGCACAAAATGTTCAAACGTAATCGACAACCAAAATTAGTCTTACTCACTATATATTTCATACATATACTTACGGCTATAATTTAACAGATTAGTGATCGATACTGATGCCAAAAATGCAATCAGTAAAAGTTTTACCTGTCTGTCTGTCGGTTTGTATGTTCCTTATAACCACTCGACGGATTTTAACGAAACTTGGTAAAATTGTCCTTCATACCCCTGGGCAGGTTATAGGATTTCATCAGAATAATGAAGGGGAATTTTGGGAAATTTTGGGAAAACGGGAGAAGTTACTCCATTTTTTAAGCTTTCGCCACATGTGCAGCCTTAATGGTTTAAGTAACAAAGATATTGTGTGTTACGGAAATATCCCACATGAAATTGTCAGAAAAATATCCTTGAACAGCATATGTCTATCTTTTATGGTTAACTCACAATAACACGTGTAACTCCTGATAGCTTAGCAGCTCGAAGCATTCTGATTATATTTGTTTACTCTTACGTTAATGAAACTCTCATTCATCTCTTATTTAAAACAGTTTACATTATTACCTATTAAATAAAAAAAAAACCTATAAATCAGTATAGAAACACCAAACTTATACATGAAATAAGCCATCGTTGCGCGGGCAAAAGATAGCCTTGAGTATATGTATGATGTGTGTGGGCGGGGGGGCTCCCAGATCTTTTGAAAAAATTATTTTTAAGACTTTTTGTCATCCAAGACTGGGAACCTCCCTAGCTTTGGTTAGTTTAAACTAGTTTTAAGTACCCAAAGTTGGCGAATGGTCCTGGAGGTATCGGTTTTAGAACCTCCAGGACAAGGCTATAGTCATCGTTCACGTCGTTGCCGCCCGTTACGCGTCTGCATTACTTCAATGCAGACGTTAACCAAAACTTATGCCGAAAACCCCTCAATCCCAACCAAATCAAATGGCACAACCAAAAAGAGAAGTTTTACCCCAGGAGGGTACGTGTCCTAACCGGGACCGGGAATCCCTCCCTGAACCTTGCTTGCAGGTTTCAGGCTGCCCCTCGTATTCTGGGGGGGGGCAAAGTTTCGCCTGATGAGAAAGAAGAGAGGAAGACTGAAGAGATGCAGACGTCTTCCGAAGTGCCCCCGGCGCGCAAGCCGGAGCGCTTCTACGGCACGTGGGAAACCGTGCCCGTGAGGCAGGCTAGAAAGCCTCACACCAAAAAATCATTGCCCGAACCACGCAACCACCACGGGTGCGAGGGACGTGGCAATGAAAACCCTAAAGGCGGCCCCGACCAGGGGAGGACCCGCCACAGAAAGCAAAAGAGCGGTGCCTATCGCCGCGCCGCCAAAGCCCGAAGAGCTGCCGCACGCCCAGTGGATGTCGCGCGGCCGTATCAAAGCCAGGTAGGTTGCGGCGGGGGAGATGGCCCTCAAACCCAAGCCTTGCGAGGGGGTGCGAGCCAGGTCCCCTGCGAGCAGGCTCCAGGTGCGGGGCCGGCGAAGCCTAGTGCGCCGTTCTCTCGCCCCCGATCACCCCGGAGCGCGGGCTCACCCCCGCGTGCCGGGGGGTCGGGTGCGGGACACGGCGCAAAAAACCCCGTACAGGAGCGTGACGGCAACCGTTATCGGCGTGACACACCACGCGGGAACCGTGGCAAGCGCGTCAGTCAGTCCGGTCGCCCCGCTGATGAATCTGGACCCTCCAAGGTCCTAGAGGCATCCAAACGAGGGAAACCTGATGACAGTAGGTCTCCAGCCCAGATGGTCGAGCCCAAACGGGCAAAAATTATCAAGGGACAGAGAACTTACGCGCAAGCCACGGAAGACCGCTCCAAACTTTCAGTGGCGCTCATCACCACCCCAAGAAACACGTCGAAGCCGCATATCAGCCAAATCAAGGCATTGCTGTATCCTTTAAGCATTTTGAACTGGTTGTGTAAAAGGCATATATACGACTATACGCGGCTACTATACGGCTTATTTGGGCACAAATTTTACGGCTTTAGAACGTACATTGGCATTTGCATGAGTTAATTACGGCTAACGGCCGTAAAAAAACATTATATTGGATAATGAAAAGGCGAATGGCCGTAAAAGAGCATTTTTTGCTTCAAACAACATGCCAAAGGCCGCCAAAAAGCACTGCTGTTGTCAAAATACGGGCCAACGGCATTAGAAAAGACTCATAATGGTCATTCAAATGGCCAATAGCATTGTATCAGTCAAATATACGGCCAACGGCATGAAACTATTTTTACAGTGTCATTGCAAAATTATCTCTAACACCTAGGCAAAGGTGATATTATCAATTAAACGTGATTCATTTATGTCAATGGATGAACGACGATGGCAGTGAGAGTGAAGTGACTTGACAACCATATTTATTTTATAAAAATATAAATTATAAAGTGTTAGTATTAGTGTAACTATAATTCTGTGCTTAAATTACTGCGCTTTGATTTTTACTGTGAATTTCTGTATAGTTTCCATTGAAAATTTTCACGCGCCTTCGATTTATGGTAGTTTTTGAGGAAAAAATGTGTGAAATGATAAAATAATTGTACATTCCGAGCATAATTTGAGTTTTGTTGGCTTATTATTAGTAGTTATAGTTGTTTGAGGAGTTTAAATTTAAGTGCCAGCATAACACAAAGGATTATTTCTCTTAGAGGAAATAGATTAGAATGTTGATCTTTATGCATAATAAAATATTAACGAAATGGTGCCACCATTATTACAATTTGGAGATCCTTGAGTTGAAAAAAAACCCTCGCTTTCCAAATAATATGTGATGTGTGAATATTATAAAGGTATTAAAAAATATATATGATTTATATGTTGTTGAATTCCTTTTTTCATACTATTTTTCTGTTAAAAGCTTTTCCTTTTTTTTTCTTTTCTTAATGGAAACTTTATATTTAGTAATATCCCTCTCCAATCAGGGACCATTCATACTTTTTTTAGTTAGCACAAACAAATTTAAGTCAGATTTAAAAAAACATGCTAGGTAACATCGTACGGAACCCTCTTCACGCGAATTCAACTCGCACTTGTCTCCATTTTTTAGAAATAATAAGATAACCTCAAATATTTTCCTTCTCATGGCTGCCTAATGGTTGACAAATGCATCAAAATGGATGCAAATACGGCTTGAGGCCTTAAAATAAGCCAAGTATATCTGGTTGATTTGCTGTTAGCCGTTCAAACAACACACAGTTGACCTTTGAAATGCTTGCCGTAAATTGGCATCCTGTCGTGCTAATGTACGGCTTTAGACATTTATTATATATATCTTCATGAGTTTACGCGGCTTTTAGCTTGATATTACGACAGATTAATGCCACTATACGGCCAATGGCACTTGAATCCAATAAGAGCCGCAAAACTGAATTGAATTATTCCAATATCTGACCGCTATGCGGCTTGAGAGCGTTAGAATGATTTTGGAGTGCCTTAAATAATAAAGCCTTAAGACGTGTGGCAAACTTATATACGAGCTTTTACGGGCTTCAAGCTCTGCATAGGTATAGAAAAAGATAGTTAGAGGGCTTTTCGTGTTACTTCAAAATTCAAAAAATTCAAATTCAAAATTATTTATTCGATAATATTTACACATTGAGACAACTTAACACAAAAAATCATGCTTATCAATAAAATAGATACAATGTATTGAGAATTTTGACCTTTATGTTACATTTATCATAATTCCATTATCTATAAACAACATTAATGATTAAAATATTCGCGGGTATTTCAAAATTATTTGTCTTAGAATAAACTTCATTTCGGGCACCGCACTAGGCGAACCTGTGTCGCGGAGACCCGTTTGACATCATTGGTGTATGGTTCAATTTATAAGCATAAGCGGAATGTAATTAATTAATTATTTTCATATACAATTTATATTTGTTGAATAATTTAAATGTAAACAGTAATTGTTGTATATATGATAAAACTTGACATATTAAAAGCATCAAGATAATGTAAACTAAAAGTAATATGTAAATGATTAACAGTAAGGGTTAAGTATTTTATTTGATTAATACTATTATTTATTACATATATATATATATATATATATATATATTATATGTTTATTAGAGCCAGCTATGTTATAACAAAGCCATTATTATTTAATTAGTAATTAGTTAAACACAGGGAATGGCTTTAAATAATTAAAGTGTAAACCGCAACGGAGTAATAATAATATAATGAATTGAATGGTGTAATCCTAAATAAAAGTATTAAAATAAATAAATAAATTGATTATCAAATAATACTAATAATATAAGTGTGTATATATATATATGTATATAGCAACTGCATAATAATAAACTCATTTCATAATTTGTAAAATATGTTCTGTATCCTCGTATGACAAATCTTGTAAAGTGGCTTTTAATTCGGATTTAATCTGAATAACATTTTTATGTTTAAGGTCACATAATTTGAGGATGTTATTATATACATGCGGTTGTAGAAAGATACCCTGCCGCTGTGCAAATTCAGTCCTTGTATGGATGGATGGTGCTTTGTATATTCTTTTCTTTAGAATTGTCTGGTATTCTGGTAATTGCAACATATGTATATGTGCTAATACAGCAGAACGCAACAGGAATAGTTTACGTATGGATAAAATTTTCCAGTCCTTGTATAGTTGCTCAGTGGGGTAACGTCGTTTGACTCCTAGCATTACTTTAAGGATTGAGCGTTGTGATCTTTCAGCTTCAATTAAAATGGTTTTAGCCGCTCCACCCCACACAGAAATACAGTATTCCAAAACAGGTTGACAAATCGAAGTATATATCATCTTTATCAGACCATGTTCCACACAGGGTCTTAAACTTTTCATAATGGGTATAAGCTTTCTGACACGATTTGCTAGAGTGTGTATATGATCTCTATAAGACAACCGCTGATCTAGCACAACACCTAAGTATTTTATGTTGGCAGCTTCGTTGATTTTTGGACAGACACAGCCATTACAAGAGCCGAGGCAATCCAGAGTATTGTGTAATTTAAGCATGTAATTATTTTTAGGAGCTGAACTTTTAGTTTTAAAGAAAGTGACATATTTTGTTTTTTCGACATTAAGTGTAAGTAAATTTTCTTTTAAACAAGTACCAATAGTGATCATATAGCGCTCTGCTTTATTGAAAGTTTCTGTCCAGTCTTTTCCTTGAAAAATTAATGCAGTATCATCAGCGTAGCAGAATAACTCAGAAATATGTGAGTCTTTTATGAGGTCATTCAGGTATACAATAAACAGAGTAGGGCCTAGTACACTTCCTTGTGGGACTCCAAATTGAACATGTTTAAGAGAACTCATTAGTGCACCAACTTTTACACACTGCTGTCTTTGTGCAAGGTATGAAGAAAACCATCTTAAAGCACATCCTCGAATTCCATTTCTTTCTAGCTTTTTCAGAAGAATCTTTATTGAAACCGTATCAAAAGCTTTTGCCAGATCCAGAAAAACACCAATGCAGGCTTTATTATTATCTAGAGCCTTAGTTATTGATTTTGTCAATCCCGCAACAGCATCCTCTGTAGACCTGGCTGGTCTGAAACCAAACTGGTTAGGGTTCAATAAGTTTTCAGCTTCTAAAAAGTGTGTCAGCCTTCTGTTCACAATCTTTTCCAAGACTTTTGATAATGAAGATAGCAGTGAGATTGGTCGATAATTCGCAGGATCAGTTTTTGAACCACTCTTATGAATCGGGCATACAACGGCTGTTTTCCATGTGGTCGGAAATTCGCCTGTAGAGATACTAAGGTTACATATGTGTGTTAACGGGATCACAATGTATGGACTTATTCGCTTTAACAAACGGTTGCTAATTCTATCTAATCCGGAGGAGTTGCTATTTTGTAATGACTGAATAATTAATCTTACTTCTTCTTCATCAGTAGGGGATATAAAAAACGAATTGACAGGACCACCAGTAGAAGATACATTAGACGCGAGATGATATTCGGATGTTTGTAAATTATCCAAAGTTTGCTTTGCGTAACTTTCACCCACAGAAGAAAAGTATTCATTGCAGGTACACAGTGATTCAGTAGGTATTGGTCCAATAGATATTAATTCATTAGCAGAATTTATCTTTTTATTCACATGACATACTTCTCTTATAACGTCCCACATCTTTTTCGGATTACCTTTTGTTACTTGGGACGTCCCTAAGGGACTTGACCACTTCGGAGGCCGAGTACCTTGGGGAAAGGATCGAAGAACAAGTCTTTGCGGCTATGGACTCCGATGATGTGGAGGTGGCGCCAGCTTTTCGGGGTTGCCCAAAACTGTCCGAGGGTACGCTGAAGATCCAGTGTGAGGACGATTTCGCTCTTACCTGGCTTCAGGAATTTGCATCCGCCGCGACGCTACCCTCGGGCGACAAGATTAAAATGGTCAACCAGGCCGACATCCCCACCCACACACGAATTGCCCTCTTCATCCCTAAGTATACGGGGCCACTGAAAAAGCTCCAGGTTTTGCTTTGCAAGCAAAATGGGCGCTGGTATGACATACCACAGTGGCACCCATACAAAGCGACGACTGTCGACGGAGAGAAGAAGGGCACCTTCCTTACATTAGGCCTGTCATCGGCGGAGGTGGAGAAGCTGCTTCTTCGCGACCGCCGAATCGCTTTTGGATTCGGGTCGGTGTTCGCTAAGTTTGTAGTGGGGAGGGGTAAACTTAGTGACACGCCGCCCGATCCGAAGGCGACGATTGAGGCCCCAGCTGACCAACCTGCCCCCACGCCCCCAAGGCCGGATGAGCCGAAACCCTCCACCAGCAGGCCTGTGGAGGAACCAGAAGCTCTCCAAGAGGCCGTGGACCAGCTCGGTCGGCCGGCATGCAATGACCTCGTCCCGGATCCCTGGGCAGAGGCCATGATGACGTCATCGCCCAGGACACACTCCGAGTTGGACCTGGATGAGGAGCTGGAAGCGGAGATCCTTAAAGATGCTCCCCCCTCCTAAAACCATCTCAATCCTCCAGACCAATATCCAGCACAGTCAAGCGGCGACGGCTACCCTACGCACAGTGCTGGATAAAAACATCAACAGTATTGCTCTGATTCAGGAGCCGTGGATCAGGGCAAACCGTATATGTGGTCTCAGTAACATCGGAGGTAAGTTAATCTGCGACACCACATGCACAAACCCAAGGGCATGCATTTATATTCCTAAATATATTCAAAGCATGCCACTCACCCAATATTGTTCCAGAGACCTGATAGCTATCAAGATCACAACAGCTAGCAGGGTGATCCCAGATGTGGTCTTAGCGTCCTGCTACATGCCCGGTGACGCCGACTGCCCACCTAAAGAAATGGTCGACCTGGTGCAGTACTGTGAGCAGTCCGGTACTGATCAAAACAATACTGATACAAATGCGCATCATCCGCTGTGGGGCTGCCACGCGGCCAATCAAAGAGGATAGGTATTATCAACCTATTTATTCTCTACTAACCTTAGCATAGCAAATATAGGATCGGAGCCCACATGGGTTACATCCAGGGGCCAAACTATCATTGACATTACACTAGTTAGCACCGGGGCGTCCCACTTAGTCTCAAATTGGCATGTGTCAAAAGAACTAAGCTGCGCTGATCATCGGCGGATCTGTTTCAACATCACCAGTGACTACACACTACCCCCTCCTAAACGTAACCCTCGAGTTAGAATGTACTCTCATATAGATCTTCTCTAAAAAGTAAGCTAAATACACTCACCAACGAGAATATAGATGGCCCTACACAAATTGAAAATGACCTTAAATTAGTAACCGCAGCTATAATCGATTCTTATGAAGCCTCCTGCCCACTTAAACAACCAACAATCCCAGGGAAAGAAACCAGTAGGTGGTGAACCCCGGAGTTGGAAAAAATGCCCGGTGAACTACGCAAACTTTTCAATAAAGCAAAAAACTCCAGGCTACCTACAGACTAGGAAAACTATAAAAACATGTTAGCCACCTACAAAAAACGAATCCGATCTAGCAAAAGGCAAGCTTGGCGAAAGTTTTGCGGATCAATAGAATCGAACAATAAAGTGGCTAGGGTTCGAAAAATTCTGTCTACCGATAACAACCTCACCGTAGGGCCGCTCAAAACACCTGATAATACATACACCACGACAGATACAGAAAGACATAAATTGCTCCTAGACTGCCACTTCCCAGACTGTCATCATACTGATGACACTGACTGGAATGAGGAGCATATTACGCCTCCTACCGAAGCGGACAGGCTCTTCTCACGGGACCTTGTCACTAATGACCAAATTGAATGGGCGGTTAAGTCTTTCAACCCCTTCAAATCACCAGGCCTAGATGGAATCTTTCCTGCTTTGCTCCAGTGGGCAAGAGACATCCTATCCCCCTGGTTGGTCAAAATATATCAATCATGCATCGCTTACAGATATGTACCGATACCATGGCGCGAAGTCAAAGTAACTTTCATACCCAAACCCGGTAAGTCGGACTATACCGACCCGAAGTCCTTTAGACCCATCAGCCTTACATCGTATCTCTTAAAAACTCTGGAAAGACTCTGTGACAGACATATAAGAGAAAAATCACTTGCGAAAAAACCCCTCCATATAAATCAACATGCCTATACCAAAGATAAATCAACTGAGACTGCGTTGCACAATGTAATATCTAAAATAGAATGTGCACTCAACTCAAAGTTGTCCACACTAGGCACCTTCATAGACATTGAAGGTGCCTTCGATAAAACCAGCATACCTTGTATCGATAAAACTCTGAAAGATTTCCGTGTCAATTCCGCACTCAGGGGTTGGATTGTTAACATGTTGAGACTTAGAGCGGTGCAAGTTACTGTAAGAGACACCACCAGAGCCATTGTGACAAGAGGATGCCCCCAAGGGGGGGTCCTCTCTCCACTCCTATGGAACATGGTGGTCGACTCTCTACTTAGGAGGCTCAATGCCCGAGGCTACTTTACTGTAGGCTACGCGGATGATCTCACTATTCTACTAAATGGAAATCATGTAAACACGCTCTGCAATCAAATAGGTTAAGCATTTAGAGTAGTGGAGACATGGTGTAACGAACTGAACTAACTCTTTTCACTCACAAAAGGAAATTCCCCCCTTTTGAACTTCCAAAACTCTTTGGAACCCAACTCACTCTTTCCAAGACTGTTAAATATCTAGGAATTACCCTAGATGACAAACTGAGCTGGAAACCACATTTAGATAACACAATAAAAAAAGCCAGCGCTATGCTATGGCAGTGCAAGCGGATACTAGGTAAAAACTGGGGACTAAAACCTAAGATCGTACATTGGCTTTATACCACCATTATTAGACCTGTGATAACCTACGGCTCACTGGTCTGGTGGTCGAGAACTAGATTAACAACAGCCCAAAACGACCTAGAAAAAATGCAACGGCTTGCCTGCATGGCCATCACGGGCTGTATGAGAACCGCACCCACGGCAGCTCTTCAGGTGCTACTGAATCTGCCGCCCTTACACTTACACATACAGCAAGAGGCAGCGATGTCCTCACTTAGGCTAAAAAAGGCAGGACACCTCAAAAATGACTCCAGAATCCTACACACTAGTATTTACACAGCGGCCATCCAATATCAGCCCTTACTTGCTGCACCATGTGATAGGATAACAAAAACCATTATAACCAAGCACAACTACACTGTTGTACTCGAAGAGGAACAACATGACTAATCCGATATTAAAGAGATGCGTGTGTGTGGATTAAAGGCCATAGCGGCTCATTGGGAAACGACGCGGCTGACGAACTGGCTAGGGCGGGGTCGGCCAGGAACCTGCAGGGTCCTGAACCGATTATTCCCCTGCCTTTTGGTCAGCTGCGTGCGTGGCTAAGAGAACGCACACACTCTCTCTCCAAGTCACACTGGCAGGAAGAGCCTGGCTGCAGACAGTCAAAGGAAACTATGCCAACCCTTGACATAAAGCTGACCGGGCGCGCACTACGACTTAGTAGGAAGCACCTGCGGACAGTGGCTGGAATACTTACAGGACATACCACATTAAACAAACACTTACACACCATAGGCATCACCGACAGCCCTCTATGCCGTGCGTGCATGAAGGCTGATCCTAAAATCCTGCATCAGGAGCTCGCTCTGAAATACGGACTCTTGCAACAGAGGCTGCCGTATTACAAGTATCTGCCGGAGCCAATCCTAGAAAACGACCGTGCCAAAATCTATTGGGACCGATCCGTTATCACGGACAGGACTATTCTAGCGAATAAGCCTGGCCGGTCTGCGCGACCACCTCAGCCACCAGATGGCTTGGCATCGGTTGGGACTGGGGCAACTCAGTCCCAGCAGTCGGTGCCCGCCACTGGTGGAGCTAGGCGCCGCATGGCATGGACGGTTGATATGAATAGAAATGCCATGCGGGCCTACCTTAGGGCCTCAGGATCAAGAACTGGGCGGACGGGTTATCGGGCAGCAATGTACCGCGAATTTCTGCGGCTGGAGCCCAATTTGACCGTCACAGAACAAAACCTGGCGGATCGAGTTCGGTACATACAGCGCTCAGAACTTTTTAGCACTACCGAACTCGAACAATTGCGACGCGAGGCTGTTCCTCCGCTAGACGAAGAGCCACCTTTGCAGGTTCTCCCTCCAGTCCCTGAACGGGAAGTACGGAGGGAGCCAATTGCTAACCTGCCGGATGTGGGTGGTGCGGATAGCGATTGGGGAACAGTCTCCCTGGATTTGGATTTGGTGAGGAGCGCACTCGAAGAGACGATCCTGGAATATCGCCAAGTGCCTCTCGAAAGGAGGCCAAGGCTGCCCCGAGTTCCTCTCAGCATCAAGGTTCGGGATGTCGTTGAGGCCGTCAATAACATGCTGCCCTCATTTTTAGAGAGCAGCATGGACCTTTGGGATACGGATTCAATTCTCTTTGGCGCCGCAATGACAGTGTGTCAAATTGTCGGCGTCAGGATGCCGCCAACAAGAGCTGGTGGCTCCCGCCAGGCTGGCAGTACTAGTCCCAGGACTAGAACTAGACCAGCCTTGATGAGGCGGATTGAAAGCCGTATCACAAGGGCCAGGGTCCTCATCGGCAAACTGACCAGCTTCAGATCAGGCAACAATAGGCCGAGGGTGGTGCGCTTCCTCAGGGAGGCATTCCCTGGTGAGAATGTCTTTGACAACTCACCGGAGGTTGCCTGTAAACTGGTGGAGCGCATCGATGATCTGAAGCAGAAGATCGCCGCTTGGGGTAAGCGAATTAGGCGATATTCTGAAAGGGTAAAGAGGTCCCAACAGAATCGTCTCTTCATGAGTGACCAGAAGAAGTTCTACAGAACTTTAGAGCGTCCCGATGTGGTTTCGACGGGTCAGCGACCGGAAAAAGCCGATGTAGTTGCCTTTTGGCGTGGGCTTTGGTCACTGCCTGTTGATCACGAAGAGGGCCGATGGTTCGAGGCGGTCGAGGGAGCGTGCGAGCTGTTATAGTATGAGCATCTGTATACTAAAGTGTTTAGTCAGCATATACAATAATTCAGTAATCATAATTCAGTCCGCCTTCTCTATCGAGAAGCCGGGATTTATTTCACTTTACATCTGACATCCAAGTAGAACACTAGTCATAAACATATAAACGTTCACGCCGTTTTATCCCCGAAGGGGTTGGCAGAGGTACCAATACTCCTGAACTCACATGGCAAGCGCCATCTAGTTTCCAGAGAAGGTACCCACGTTTTGCTTAGACAGTGTACTCACGTGATAGGGGGCAGGCCTATCGCCGTTTTTGTACAAATACACTGTCACATGACTAAGTACAACTCAGCCATGTGGGTTTCCTCACGATGTTTTCCCTCACCGTTAGCAACCATGATAAATTTAAATTTAAATAGAACACTAGTCCTTTTTTCTCATTTTACTAATTCCATTTTACTATTTCATTTTGTTAATTACTATTTCATTTAATTTCATTTATTAAATCTAGTGTCTATTCAAAAAGTGTTTTTTAAAAGAAGCCCGTCGAAGTCCTTTATAACATTGGTGGCAGCTCAAAGGGATTTGTAAAATCCTCGGATCGCCTCTGGTCCAATTAGAAGAAACTCGAAACTCATCTGCTGGTTGCGAAATGACCAGTAAGACAATCGCCAATCGCCGTTTTCCTGCATTTACAATCGCCGTGTTCCTGTAAGTGAATTCATTTCAATATCCAGTGTAATCGCCAATCGCCGAGTTCCTATATGTCAGTTCATATAGAAATCTGACTCTATCGCCAATCGCCGAGTTCTACGAATCAATTTATATAAATATCTGACTTTATCGCCATTCGCCGTGTTCCTGATATATGTGTTTTACAGAATTATTGTAGCTGAGTGCAGTGTTTTCTTCAAATGTTTAATTTATATGTGTCGATTTTCATGTTCTAATTTTATCATACTGTTTACCCTTTTCATATACGTGTCGTAATTATTTTCGTAACAATTTATCATAACTATTTTTATTAGGCGCAATCCAAGACCATCGCTACAACCGTATCTTATTCCTAGAATCGTATCCGCTCATACCTTATCTTTGTTTACACTAACTCTCGTCGCGCACCTATTCTGTTAAATACCAAGTGTCCATATTCTGTTAAAATTTTATTTTTATTTTTACATAACTTATAAGTTCCACTATAATTATGTCCGAAATGGATTTAAACATTTTAATTAAATTTATAAACAAATTTGATGGCAATAGAGAAAAACTAACCGCTTTCCTAAACAATTGCCGAAACGCGATAAATCTTGCTTCAGCCTCACAACAAGAAATATTATTGAAATACATATTGAGCCAATTAGAAGGACGTGCAGAAAGCGCGTGCTCAATCCGAGAATTTGACTCCTGGTTTCAAGTAGAGGAATTTTTAAAATTACAATTCGGCGAAAAGAAACATTACGCCGCGTTGCTCTTGGATTTACAAGAATGTAGACAGTTAAACAGTGAATCGGTAAACCAGTTTGCACTTCGGGTGGAATCTTGCTTATCGAAACTTTTAACGGAAATAAATATTTCAATTCCTACCAAGAAAAAAACTGAATTGGCAGGTCGCGTCGCAGCAATGCAAGACCTAGCATTGCACACTTTTGTATGTGGCCTTAAGAGCCAATTATCTACTATAGTTCGGTGCCGTGACCCGGACACTTTAAATGAAGCGATCAATTTTGCTATGTCGGAAGAAAAAATAATGCTTAACTGTATAAAACGCAATTCATCTTCTTCTAATAGTTACAATCAAAACCCAAATCCTCAACGTCAATTATTCCAACAAGAACGCCGGATGAATATTGCTGTACGACCTAATCAAGATCACACATCTACAACTCCTGTTTGTCGCTACTGCAAAAACATTGGTCACACCATTGACGTTTGTAGGAAACGACAGTATAATAACCGTAGATTCCCAAATTCATCTAATAGGGGTAATAGACCTATTAACCATATCCATTCAGAGGAAAATCAACCTCAAACAAATTTAAACGAGGAAGATTTCCCCTCAAGTATCGTGCCGGGAAATTAGTATTGAAAAACGATACGGTTACCCAAATTCCAAAATATCCGCTTCATGATTGTTTCGATAAATTAAAATGTAAAAAAAATACTATTTCCGTACCTGCTGAGGTCAATCATTCTACTATTTCGATACCTGAAAAGGTCAATCAACCTACTATTTCCGTACCTACCAAGGTTAATAATTCTACTATTTCGATACCTGAAAAGGTCAATCAACCTACTATTTCCGTACCTGCTGAGGTCAATCATTCTACTATTTCGATACCTGAAAAGGTCAATCAACCTACTATTTCCGTACCTACCAAGGTCAATAAATCTACTATTTCGATACCTGAAAAGGTCAACCAACCTACTATTTCCGTACCTACCAAGGTCAATAATTCTACTATTTCGATACCTGAAAAGGTCAATCAACCTACTATATCCGCACCTCAAAAGGTCAATAAAACTTCTATTTCTGAATTTGATAACAAAATTAACCCATTTGAAACATACAATATCTTTACTAATCCATCTAAAAAGCACTTACCTTTTATAGAAATAAATGCTGACATTGCTTCTAAACCATTGAAAATCTTAATAGACAGTGGCGCAGCTGTGAGTCTCATTCAAGTAACTTCTATTGAAAAAATGCCAGATGTATCAAATAAAATCATATCTTTTAGTGGTTTACGATCAGAAAATCCTATAGAATCTCTAGGAGTTATAAGTCTTAGTTCTAAATACTTTCATCATCCCTTCCATATCTCTCCGTTTCTTAATTTTCCTTACGACGGCATTATAGGTAACGATTTCCTTTCCACTTTAAAGTGTAAAATTGACTATAATGAACACTTTATTTTAATTAATAACAATAGAATTACTCTTCAATATACTAAAGCAGTTTATACTATTCCCCCTCGATCAGAAATGGTTATTGAATGCTCTATCGATAATCCTGAAATAAAAGAAGGATTAATCGTAGATCAAAACCCTATCAACTCTCTATTGATTGCAAAATGCATTGTTAAAGTAAAACCTAATTCCCGAATAAATATTTCTGTTTTAAATACTTCTGAATCTCCGATACAAATTAACTCTGACCTAAAACTAAATATCATTCCATTTCCAAAATCTTCTTCTTGTGAAATATTTCATACATCTTATTCTCATCAAACATCATTAAGCGCTATTGATAGAACCAGAGAAGTAATAGATCTTCTACGTGTTTCTCATCTAAACTCTGAGGAATGTAATGCTCTCTATGACCTCTGTTCCACATATTCTGACATTTTTCAACTTCCTAATGATAAATTGACTTGTACTAATGCCATTCAACACGAGATTCCCACAACATCCTCTATTCCGATTAATACCAAGACCTATAGATTTCCAGAAATCCATAAACAAGAAGTTCAACGTCAATTAGATAAAATGTTAAAGGATGGTATCATTAGACCTTCTATTTCACCCTGGTCGTCCCCAATCTGGGTAGTCCCAAAGAAAATTGATGCCTCTGGACAACGTTAGTGGCGTGTAGTCATAGACTACCGCAAATTAAATGACTTAACCATTGGAGATTCATATCCAATTCCAAACATTTCCGAAATCCTCGATCAACTGGGGAAATGTAAATACTTTAGCACATTAGATCTAGCATCAGGCTTTCACCAAATAAAGATGGCAGATAAAGACGCTCCGAAAACCGCTTTTTCAGTCCCTCAGGGCCATTTCGAATTTACACGCATGCCATTTGGTCTCAAAAACGCCCCAGCAACCTTTCAAAGATTAATGAATTCAGCTCTCTCTGGTCTACAAGGCGTTCAATGTTTTGTCTATTTAGATGTCATAGTAATATACTCATATGACTTAGAAACTCACATAAATAATCTTTCCAATATCTTTGACAGACTCAGGCACTTCCAACTAAAGCTCCAACCCGATAAATGCGAGTTCCTTCGTAAAGAAGTTTCTTACTTAGGCCATGTAATTACAGACAAGGGTGTTCAGCCTAATCCACAGAAAACCGAAGCAGTTAAGTCTTTTCCAATTCCCAAGTGTCCTAAAGATGTTAAGTCCTTCTTAGGATTAGTCTCGTATTATCGCCGTTTCATTCCAGATCTCTCTAAAATTGCAAAACCTCTTACAAATCTACTCAAAAAGAATGTTGCATTTGATTGGCACCACGAACAACAGTTAGCTTTTGAAAACTTAAAAAATGCTCTTACTTCCGCTCCTATCCTAGCTTATCCTGATTTCACCAAACCATTTATTTTAACCTGTGATGCTTCCAACTACGCCATTTCTGCTATTCTCTCTCAAGGATCAGTTGGTAATGATCGTCCTATTTCCTATGCTTCTAGAACCTTAAACAAGGCAGAGTCCAACTATAGCGTGACTGAAAAGGAGTGTTTAGCTATACTATTCGGAACCAAAGTTTTTAGACCCTATATTTATGGGCGGCGCTTCATAATCGTAACAGACCATAGATCGCTTAAATGGCTCTTTAATTGCAAAGACCCTGGATCTAAATTAGTTAGGTGGAGGCTTAAACTCGAAGAGTTCGATTACGAAGTTGAATATAAAAAAGGGAAAGTAAACAGCAATGCTGATGCACTATCACGTTATCCAGTCAATAATTCTGCCTTAATGAATCCTTTACAATCAAAAGAACTAAGCCCTGATCCTGAAGATCTTATTAATCCTGAAGATCTAGGAATTATTCCAGCCGACCCTTTAGATCTCACTTCTGATCTACCATATCTGTCTCCTTCAAGTCCTCATTCAAGTGAAATCAATATTGGTCCTGATGATCCTTATAACATCGAATTACCCGATAATCCTTTTAATCCAAATAATGAAGTAATTATACAACCTTCTGTTGAATCAAATCCTCAACCCTCTACTAGTTCTGCTCCTAATGTCCCCACAGTTGCAAATACTAATAACAATACTTTTATTTTTTTTTATTTCTTCATATAATGTCACAGGATTGTATATAAGAAAAAATAACAAAAATGAACTTATTTATTTTTGTAAAACCAAGAACAAAGCATTTGTAAAACACTGTAGGCGTCCGCAGTACAGGCTAGGCCTAGTGCGGAGCCATTGCTCAAATATCATGTATATATTTATTTGCAAATAAATAATTTAATTTAATTTAATTTAATAAAGAATATTCTGATTATCTTAAAAGCTTATCTAATACAAAAGAAAATTTTAACGTCCAAATATTTCAACACAATCAGAATCTACTAAAAACTTCGTGTAAACATATACTTATTCCTGTGTCTATCGATCTAGATGACTCTAACCCTTATTTACAACAAATTTTATCTTCATTAGACGATAATACTGATATCATAAATGAAGAAAGAGAACTGTACACTTTTAAATCTATCTCATTACAAGGAAAAATCTTTTATTTAATGTTTACTAAATTATATTACTTTGACAATTCTACTTACCCCGATATATTTAAAACCCTGAAATCTACTAGAGATGAAATTATTCTAATGGGTGATGTCAATGAAATATCTATATCCGACTTCCGTAACCCATTTGATCAAATTTCCTTCACTAAAATATATAGCATGCTCTTGTTTCTTTTTAACAATACTAATATTAAAATAAATATTTACTATGATACTATTATCTATCCAGTTCCAACCGAAATCACAAAGATCTTTAAAGAAAATCACGACATCCCTATGGCCGGACATTTAGGTAACAACAGAATGTTTGATCGGATAAAAGAACGCTACTATTGGAAAAGTATGCGTGTTGATATAGAAAATTATGTAAGGGCTTGCAAATTATGTCAAACTAACAAAGCTTTCCGTAAAACTAATAGGGCCCCTATGCAGATAACTAGCACATCCACCGCACCTTTTGAAAGGATTTCTCTCGATATAGTAGGTCCCTTACCCGAATCTGGGCAAGCTAAATTAAAATATATCCTAACTCTGCAAGACGATTTAACCAAATATTCTATAGCCTATCCAATACGCACTGCAACAGCAGAAGAAACAAGTGAATGCCTTGTTCATTTTATATCTCTCTTTGGCATCCCAAGAATGATCCTTACTGATCAAGGAACCAATTTTACCGCTGAATTATTCAAAACCACATGTTCATTCTTAAAAATAAAACAGATATGGTCTTCACCCTATCACCCGCAAACGCAAGGAGCTCTAGAACGAAGTCACTCCACTCTGAAGGAATACCTAAAATCATTCACTAACGAACATCAAGACAATTGGCCTCGATATGTTTATACAGCCATGCTTACATACAATACAACAATACATACTACAACTAGATTCTCACCATATGAACTTATATTCGGTCACAAGCCTTTTATTCCAGATTCCGTTTTTGAATTACGTAGTGGTACAACTTATCCTGAATATATAAAGACGCTTTGCCATCGTCTTAAAATATCCCGTGATAAAGCTATAGAATATACTAATGCTTCCAAAGAAAGATCAAAAGCTTATTATGATCGATTTACTCGCGGAGTCCAATATAAAGTAGGCGAATTTGTATATATAAAAAATCATGTTAGATTAAGAAAAGCTTTATCCCCATTATGGAAAGGTCCCTATAAGATAATTAAAGTTCATCCTAATAACACTGTTTCGCTTTTAATAAATCGTCGTCATGTAAAACACCACTTTGACCAAATCAAACCAGCACATGACGTCACTTAGTTATTAATATAGTTTATTAGTCTTAAGTTCATAATTCATATTATATTTTTATACCATAGTTAGAAATAAATTCATATTCCAGATTAATCTTCAATGATTCTGCTGCAAGTAACAATAATTTCATTCAGTACATCACTAAGAGTCCTGGTATACTTTTTGACCCTTTCGGAACGATGAAAATCATAAATGACCAGTTTCATGTTGTGATACCTGTAGATGTGTCTTCTTTTAAAGGAACTATAGACAATGTTAATCATGCGTTTACTAATATCCGTAGTCAGTGTCGGGAAAACCAAGAAGTCACTAATTGTCAAAACCTATTACAACCTTTAGAGTCTCTTCAAAAAGATATCATCCGTGACTTTCAATCCATTTCTCATATTATCTCAAAAGACATTTCTAAAAGATCTGCTTGGTTTTCTGGTATCGGTGTAATTTTTAAACATATATTTGGAACATTAGATGAAGATGATGCAATTAATTATGGAAAAGCTATTCAACAATTGTACAATAACGATAAAATACTAAAAGATTCTGTAACTAAAAACATTTTAGTATCTCATACAGCTATATCTAATATAAATAAAACTCTGATCGACATTAATGTTAACCAAGAAAAATTGAACTATGCCATTGAAATATTGAAAGAAACTGTAAATAATATTTCAACAAAAATCTATGTAAATAATTTTAATACTAAACTTGACCATGTTTTAAATATTTTAGAATCTCACCTTTTGAATTTAGCATTTAAAATTGAAGACATCCTCAATTCGATTCTTTTTGTTAAAAGTAACACTCTTCATCCTTCTATTGTATCCCCAACACGATTATATAATGACATTGTAAATAATTTTAAATTAATACCGAAAAATAAAGATTTACCTGTTAATTTGGAATTAAGAAATATTCATACATTAATTAATGTTGCCGATTTAGTTTGCTATTATATGAATGATATATTAGTTTTCGTTATTAAAATACCCTTAGTAGATATTTTAGAATATAATATGTATAACAACATTCCTCTGCCTACTCCTTACGGCAATTTAAGTTCTAATTCTTTTATTACGATTTTACCTAGTGATAAGATACTAGCTTTAAGTAAAGATAAGTCCTCTAATGCACTTTTAAATTCTGTTTATAATTGTAAGAAAATATTTAAAGAAACATATTTGTGTGATATATCGGATATTTATACTTCATCCAATAATCCGCCTTGTGAGACGGAATTAGTTACAAAGGCTATGTATTCATTACCTAAATATTGTCAGTATAGATATCTTCACGGTGACATAGACATTTGGCATAGACTGCATAACAATAACTGGGTGTTTGTTCAATCAAACCCATCCAAAATTTCTTTTGAATGAGAAACTTATCAATCTGTAGAAATAATTAATTCAGGTACAGGTATATTGAATTTACCTGCGAATTGTATCGCTTATCACCGAAATAATAAATTAATGTCAAAATCTAATCCAAAATTAAATGTACCGCTAATAACTTCTAATTTTAACATCATTAATGATAGTTGTTGTAACTTTGAGCAATTTAATAAATTAAATTTACCTTCTTTTACTTTAAAGTCAATTAATTTAGATTATTTGAAAAATGAAAAACTTGTAACCGATCAAATTGTAAATGATCTAAAAAATGTAAATACAACTAATAATTTGATTAATCATGTTAGTTTTCCTATTTTAAGTGTTTTATCGATAATCTTATGTCTTATTCTCTTTATTTTGTATTTTTGGAAAAAGGAAAATTTTTCTTACATTTGCAATAAAAGTATAATTAAAACAGAAATTAATCTTGAAGAAGTAACTAATGATAATGACTTTGAACCACAACCCCGATTAAGAATTAATTAATTAATATTTGTTTTCTTTTCGAAACTTATTTTTCCTATAAGTTTCCTTTTAACAGGGGGGCTGTTATAGTATGAGCATCTGTATACTAAAGTGTTTAGTCAGCATATACAATAATTCAGTAATCATAATTCAGTCTGCCTTCTCTATCGAGAAGCCGGGATTTATTTCACTTTACATCTGACATCCAAGTAGAACACTAGTCCTTTTTTCTCATTTTACTAATTCCATTTTACTATTTCATTTTGTTAATTACTATTTCATTTAATTTCATTTATTAAATCTAGTGTCTATTCAAAAAGTGTTTTTTAAAAGAAGCCCGTCGAAGTCTTTTATAACAGAGCCCATAGCGCCCATGAACCCCGTCAACATATCCGAGGAGGATGTGGTGGCTGCGACCCGTAAGGCTCCGAACTGGAAAAGTCCGGGGCCGGACGGATTGCACCATTACTGGTTGAAGGGGTTCACGCGCTGTCACGCTACTCTCGCCCGTCAGTTCCAAATCGCCCTCGAGAGTGGGACGCTCCCGAACTTCTTAACTACTGGGGTCACTCATTTAGCTCCAAAGAGCGATGCTACCGCGGATCCATCACAATACCGCCCCATTACTTGTCTTTGTACAATTTACAAGACCTTGACATCCGTTCTGAGCTCCAAGATTACTCAACACATTGTTGATAACAATGTGATCTCTGGAGCTCAGAACGGATGTAGGGGCGGTAGTCGCGGTAGCAAGGAGCTGCTCCTCATCGATGCGGTCGTAGGCCAACTGGTCAAACGCAACCGTCGGAACTTCTCCGCTGGCTGGATAGACTACAGGAAGGCGTTCGATTCGGTACCTCATACATGGCTCATGAGGGTCCTCGAGCTGTACAAAATTGATAGTGCAGTTCGACACTTCCTCGGGCAGTGTATGGGGTGCTGGAGAACGATCCTGAGTTTAGACGGTCAGCGGATGACGGACGCGGATGACCAAATTGATATAAGGCGAGGAATTTTCCAGGGCGATTGCCTGAGTCCAGTTTGGTTTTGCTTGGCCCTGAATCCTCTAAGCACACTCTTGGAGAATTCAGGGACAGGCTTTCAGTTTCGGAGATGGATGGATGGATACATGGATGACCTGAAGCTTTACGCCCCCACGGCTGACAGATTGGCGGAGCTACTGACGATCACTAATGATTTCAGTGGTTCCGTCAAGATGGAGCTCGGGGTCGATAAGTGTGCGGTCGTTCATGTGGAGAAGGGGCATGTCGTGCACTCTGATGGTGTCGATGCCGGCACCAATCATTTGAGGGCACTCTCCGAGGCTGAAACATACCGGTATCTGGGCATGTCACAAACAATCGGTGTGAAGGTGGTTGACGTGAAACAGGGTGTTTGCGAGGAGTTTTATGAACGCCTGAAAAGTGTGCTTAATAGCTACTTGTCAGGCGTTAATAAGATCCGAGCCATTAACTCCTGGGTCATGCCTGTACTGATGTACACGTTTGGCGTGCTCAGATGGACTCAGTTCGAACTAGACGCTGTGGACAGACGAGTCCGCACGACGATGACCTCTCATCGAATGCATCATCCGAGATCGTCGGTTATGAGATTGTATATCCCGCGGAAGTGTGGTGGTCGAGGCCTCTTGAGTGCCAAAACCATGCACAACCGCGAGGTATGCAACCTCAGAAACTATTTTTTGACGATGACGGATGATAGTATTCGGGGAGAGGTGGTCGCTAGTGATAAAGGACTGACTCCCTTATCGTTGGCCTCACAGGATTGGCGAAACCCGGAGGTACTTAGCACCTCTGATCGGGAGTCCGTATGGAAAGAGAAGGAGCTGCACGGGAGGTTTTACAAGGTACTTCACGAACCTTTCGTGGACCGTAAAGCCTCCCTGCATTGGCTGCGTTTCGGGGACCTCTTTGGGGAAACCGAAGGTTTTGTCTGTGCAATACAGGACCAGGTTATCAAGACGCGGAACTATCGGAAATACATCCTAAAGGACGGTACCACAGACATCTGTCGAGCATGTGGCCGTCCCGGAGAGTCACTTAGGCATATTATTTCCGGTTGTTCGGCTCTTGCTAACACTGAGTACTTGCACAGGCACAACCAAGCAGCCAAAATCCTGCATCAGGAGCTCGCTCAAAAATACGGACTCTTGCAACAGAGGCTGCCGTATTACAAGTATCTGCCGGAGCCAATCCTAGAAAACGACCGTGCCAAAATCTATTGGGACCGATCTGTTATCACGGACAGGACTATTCTAGCGAATAAGCCTGATATCGTGGTATGGGATCGGTCGCAGTCGAGGGTGTTTCTAGTGGATGTCACTATCCCTCATGACGAGGGTCTCGTAAAAGCCGAAACCGAGAAGCGTCGGAAATATCTCGATCTGGCTCACGAGATCACCGACATGTGGGGTGTGACTTCGACAGAAATAATCCCAATTGTTTTGTCCGCGAACGGGTTAATTCCAACCAGTCTCGCGACCAACTTGAGGCGGTTGGATTTCTGTGGCGTGTCGGTTCCAGCACAAATGCAGAAAGCGGTGCTGCTCGATACGGCTCGGATCGTCCGTCGGTTCTTGAACCTGACTCCCTGACCCCGACCGACTGTGCTTTTGTCGGGGAGTACCGCCTCTCCCATTTAAAATTTATATTTTCATTTTCGGCCATGGGAGAGGCGAGAAACAAAAATGTTTTCCGAAATAATAATAATGCACAACCGCGAGGTATGCAACCTCAGAAACTATTTTTTGACGATGACGGATGATAGTATTCGGGGAGAGGTGGTCGCTAGTGATAAAGGACTGACTCCCTTATCGTTGGCCTCACAGGATTGGCGAACCCCGGAGGTACTTAACACCTCTGATCGGGAGTCCGTATGGAAAGAGAAGGAGCTGCACGGGAGGTTTTACAAGGCACTTCACGAACCTTTCGTGGACCGTAAAGCCTCCCTGCATTGGCTGCGTTTCGGGGACCTCTTTGGGGAAACCGAAGGTTTTGTCTGCGCAATACAGGACCAGGTTATCAAGACGCGGAACTATCGGAAATACATCCTAGAGGACGGTAACACAGACGTTTGTCGAGCATGTGGCCGTCCCGGAGAGTCACTTAGGCATGTTATTTCCGGTTGTTCGGCTCTTGCTAACACTGAGTACTTGCACAGACACAACCAAAGCCGAAACCGAGAAGCGTCGGAAATATCTCGATCTGGCTCACGAGATCACCGACATGTGGGGTGTGACTTCGACAGAAATAATCCCAATTGTTTTGTCCGCGAACGGGTTAATTCCAACCAGCCTCGCGACCAACTTGAGGCGGTTGGATTTCTGTGGCGTGTCGGTTCCAGCATAGATGCAGAAAGTGGTGCTACTCGATACGGCTCGGATCGTCCGTCGGTTCTTGAACCTGACTCCCTGATCCCGACCGACTGTGCTCTTGTCGGGGAGTACCGCCTCTCCCATTTAAAATTCTAGTTTTCTGTTTCGGCCATAGGAGAGGCGAGAAGCTAAAAGTGTTCCCGAAATAATAATAATATGTATGATGTATGAAAAGTTTGTAACTCTCATTGTTTGTTGGCAAGGGCTTATTTTAGGAGATACTGAACTTTCACAATCTCCAAGCTACACTATTCAGGGGTGTTATAAGTTGTAATCATTGCGCTAAATTTCACAAAGGGCGAGCAGTGATTTAAGAAACCTCAGATATTTTTAAAACTACGCTACCCGTGCAAAGCTGGGCCAATCCAGTAGTTACTAATAAATAAAGGATAAATAAAGGAAAGAAAAATTTCGACACCGGCGGGGATCGAATCCGTGACCTCCGGGTATACGCCCCCGTCGCTCTGCCAATTGAGCTGCAGTGTCAATGGCTTCCAGTGCGAAATTTTTCTTTCCTATATTTATCCTTTATAAAATAAACGTTTTTGATTATGGTGATTATTTTGGACCATGCGGTTGGAGACCAACCGCATGGTCCAAAATACCCTTAGTCACTTCTTACGTACACCCACGGGAAGAAATGGGGTAGTGCTAATCTAGGCCGACACTACGCGGCAATACTATACACTACTTACATAGTTTACGTCAAATCATAATTATTTATTCATATGTTTGTTAGTAATTAAGTAATATCGGTTAAAAAATATATCCAGTTTCTGCAAGGTCAGTGTAGAAAGCTGAGTAGTTTATAAACATCATGTGCAGTATCTAGAAACAAAATAAACATTTGTCCTTAGGAACTCAAGACTAAAAGTTATGTTTTATTTCTATTAATTTAGAAACATACTAATAAACACATTTATTTATACACATACATACATACATATACTCACGGCTATAAATCCCTAAAAGGGGTAGCCAGAGCTGAGAAATTAGAAATTTATCAGCCACTTTTGGAAGTTGAGTGGGGAAAAGATGGTAGAATAAAAGTTGTTGGTGATGGGTCTCCAACCGCATCGCCCAAAAATCCCTTTAAAAGCCCCAATACCGTTAGTCGCCTCTTACGTACACCCACCGGAAGAAATGGGGTAGTGCTCTTCTAAGCCAACACTACACAGCTATTTATTAGCTACACACATTTATTTATAGTCACGGCAATAAATTTAAATAAGTTCAATTCTTCATAATTTTAAATTTTTGATTGAAAAGTTGATGAATGGTGATAGATCTCCAGACACATCACCCAACAATCCCTTAAAAATCTCCAAAACCTGCATCGCTTCTAGTGGGTTAGCGGCTATTGAACCCTAAGAAAGAAATAGGTTAGTGCTATTCTAAGCGCAACTACAGAGCTATACAACACAGCAAATAAACTGTAATAAAATTCAAAATTCACTAAAAGTCTTGATATTAAAATAATAAAATCCGATACCATATAAACGCTAAAAACTAAAAACGCCATATCTTTATCCGATAGCTAAACGAATCTGAGACCACTGCAAGGCTAAGATTTAAAAAATTATAATATAGTGAAGGTTTTTTTACTGATAATAATTAAATAATATTCCATCCAACCACTTACGTTTGTGAAAAGTTTTTACTGTAAAGAGTTATCTTTGTTTTCTAACATAGTTTCGCTTAGCGAGGAAAGCGTTTTTTAAACACCAATATAATCGGGTTCCTCTTTACTGAGTGAGAGAAGGTATGTTGGTAGAGCTGTTAGTGCGTGAGTCACAAACAGATGAAGTTGAGCAAGAAAAATGTAGTAGATGACATAAATTTTAAATAAAATTTTGCCAAAATTTTATAATAAAATATACAAAGCAGATTTTTTCTATATGTTAAACGATTTAATAACACCCATTGTTTCAATATTAACTTAATATTTTCTATTAATGATAACGCAATTATTTTAATGCACTCCATCTATTGCCAATGACACGCTGAGACGACGGCGACAACCGGGTGAATGTTACTCTTACCCTTTCTCTTACCGTGGGCTCGCATTTACCAGCAAAGTGAGAGTTAAATTACCGGAGCGCTAATAGCTCTCAGTCAGAAGTTGATTTATTTTCGTGCACCTTTATGCATTACGTAGATATTTAAGTTATTTTGAAGATTCATTATTTATTATTCGCATGTTACTATTGCTGAGAAATAAGTTTTCTGTGTGACTGTGTGACTGCCTCCGTGGTCACGCGGTTAAGTGATTGGCTTCAACTACGGAGGTCTCGGGTTCGATCACCCAGGGAGGGGAACTCACAAATTATTAATTTGTAAGATTTAACCCAGTCTGGAAGGATATTGCAGGCTTGAATCACCTGATTATCTGAAAATTAAGGTGATTCCGTTCTTCGGAGGGCACGTTAAGCCGTCGGTCCCGGCTACTATTACGGTAGTAGTCGTTATTCTGCCAACCCGCAATTGGCCAGAGTGGTGGACTAAGGTCAAATAACCCTATATAGGGTAGGCTCGAGCCCTTTGGTGGGGACGTATATGGGCTGTGAGTTATTTTTATTTGAGTTTTCTGTAAAGTATATGTTTCTAAGGTCGCGAATATATTTTTACACATATCAATCCAAAATCGAAGGTATTCAATTTCCAATGAACGTAATAAGAAGCGCAAGAAAACTGGTTCGGCGGGGCTACTATTTAATTAACTAAATTTGTAGTTTTATTATCAAAAGGTCATTGGGCACCATAGTATGAAATGTATACCCATGGCGTACAAGAACAAAATAGGCTAAAATGGATAGCTAAGTGCCCCCAGTTTATGGAAATATAGGGCGCATCACTGTGGCTTCTGTCAGGATAAAAAAAAAATAGACAATATTTAGAAAAAGTGCTTTTGTTATTAGCTTCTAAGAACAATACAATTCACTTTATGACAGATTAACAAATACATTTTTCAAATACTTAAAATAAAGAAAATCATTATTTTAAGTTTTATTCTACATAATCAATGCCTATGGGTACAATTATCTGATCTAAAAATGCCGCAGGTGCATCTGTTTATTCCTGGTGTCTGGCCCATGACAAAAAATAGATCACGCTGGCTATATGCGCGCAGCTACCAATTGTACGACGGCCGTGTATGCAGTAATAACTTACGATACTACGTCTACCTTATTCTGTTGGGTTCAAAATTTCTATTTTTTCAATGTTATATTATAAGTTACAAACAGCCTTTCTTTTAATAAAAAATACCGGTTACGAAATGTGGGATGTAACTTAATAATTTAAAATTAGTTTGGCTTTTGTACACAAACTTTCATTGACCGGGTCAGATTTCGCCCATTGACCTACATCACTTAATATTAAATATTTATAGGTAACCCTGGACAGATTTTCTTGTGTTTCCAATAGAGTTCATAGAAAAAGTAAAGATAAAGTCATCGTTGGATTTCCGATTTAAGTCTATTTGGAAGTACAGTAATTTTGCACAATACGATTTGACGGGACGCTATGCCCCTTAATAAATCCTCCCTCTCTACCGCCATCATTAAAATGCGCGACTCTAATAACGTTATGCATTTGATACACCACAGCTCATATATTACTCCCCAACGGGGGACTTCGCTCGATCCTAGCTTGATTAGTGTGATGAGACCATTGTTCACCACACGGGTCTGTTTCGCATTGGAAAACAATAATTACTAAGGGTAGTAATCAATGACCCACTTTTTAGTCTTATTAAAGTGATAATAAGTAATGTAATATTACCCAGAAGATTGAGGTAATGTATATCTAAAGTGGTTTTACCTACGCGATACAGCGTAGAAAGTGTCATGAATCATAAAAACAGTAAAGATGTTCAATATTAAAATTTTCTTAAAGAGATAATAAGTAATATTAAACCAGAACATTGATTGTCATAATGTATTTTCTTGAACTGGTTTTACACGATATCTCCCAAAAGGTGACATGATTAATATGTATAACCAACTACTAAAATTTCAAAACGTGATAAGGCGTTATACCAAAAGGTTTATTTAAAATACTTTTCTTTTGTACGAGATACCTACTTCAGCATTATCATCAATCAGTACATAGTTACAACATGTATATTAAATAATACAATGTGCATCTACCGTACGTTGTCACAATGAATAACATTATACATCGACAACTTTTTAATCTTCTTAAAGAGGTAATACGAGTTGTTATCCAGAAGATCAATTGGCATGCGCTTTCCTAAAGTGGTTGTACGAGATACTTACCAGAAAGTATCTTTATTCATTTCAGCATTATCGTCATTCAGTACATAGTTACTACATGTATATCAAATAATACGGTGTGCACCCACCGTAAGTTTTTACTATAAAAACGTTGAGTTGTCGGAAAATAATGTGTCATACGAACCAGTACGAATGACATACCCAAGCAAGAAGAACCTAAAGGTTGAGACGACCATAGTTCCCATCACTGACGAGTTCTCTGAATATTGGGGTTATATATCCCAGCAGGATTAACATGAAACAGTATGATGGTAAGTATATCGGCAGGTACCTGATAATCTACTCAGTGAATTTCACTTGAGGTGCTGACTTTGCCGTAATAATAGTTTGGAAGAATCACAAACACAATATCAGCTTTGATTGCCTTTTGGCTCTTAGTTACATATCCAATAACCTTGTTATGGATAAATCAACATCATTATTTTGAATAATCACATGGTAATAATGTTTTTCATTATTACTCACATATGAAAATTAAAATAGTTTTCATTATTACCCACATACGAAAAACGACGGACTATCTTGCTGTCTAATTATGATGCCCACATGGCATTACAAGACCGCCGCCGCAACTGTCCCCGCTCGCTGCGGTTGTGCTTGTACCTGCCGTGATGAAGACCGTGATGGACACGTCGCGTCACTGCCGCCGCCGCCACCGCCGCCGGCCGCCACCTGCTAGACGCTCACAGGTACACCCAGTGTTGTCACAATGCACATAGGTGCTGATGGTGCTGATGATCCATTCATATCTTTGTAAATTATAACGTCGTGGAAGGGTGTAAGAATTTTTTTTCATAAAATTCATTATGTCAACTAATTTTTGAAATTTTTGAGGGCCACGTACCAGAAACGTTTTATTCATGTGTTGTAAATGAAATATATGTATTATATACAAATATTCATATATGTGTGATTGAGATTGTAGATTAGTTCTTAAACCGAGAAATTCATTCAGAGATCATAAGGGAATCATCTCGAATAACACAATAGATTCAAAGGAATCTTACATTTTGTTTCTTTTAGCAATTGTACGTATGCCTTTACCAAAGGTAAAGAACACGAAAAAATTCAGTTTTCACAAACTTGACAAATTTTATCGTTTTCCTTCTAGACCATTACCTTTACCGTTTATCTTTACGAATGTCTCTGTTGGTATTTAGTAAATACAGGGCTCCAATAGCATAACTGACACAATTGAAACCTCTCCATCGCAAAACCACTTACGTGTTTGCAATTGCCAACATACAAATTTGAATTTGTTATTTGTTCATATATTTTTACATATTTAAATAAAGAATTTTCTAATATAAAAATTATATATAAAAAGCAGTTGGTCTTTGGAAGTTTTTACACTAAACTTATATCATTTCATTTTATCTGAATCGCCTTTTGCAGAAAGTATTTATAACTGCTTATGAATCCGCATACAAGGGCGGTTATTTTTATGTCTATGGTCTTTTCATGGTCATACGAGGTCAAAACGAACTGAAGATAGTTCCCTTTTATTGGGTTTGAATCTAGTTGGTTTTAGAAATATTACTATACAAAAGCATATCGCAGGTATGTAGCAGGGTAGGTATGAAATTCCCTTATATTTCTTACGTCAATAATTTACTTTTATTAAATTGGATAGTAATCGAGAGCATGCTATCGTTTTTTGTTTTGTATGTATACATACAATCATATCTCACGCCATTGGTTCCCGTTTGGGTGTGCAGTGACTGTTGATCGCCGCTTTGTGCAACCGAACAATATTTTCGTAAACCTATGTATAACTAAAGGAAAATACTGATACCGGCCAAGATATGGTTTTCTTTTTAAACACATATTCTGTCAAGGCGAGTCATAAATATACCTATTTACATCACAAGGAAAACATATTGTATAATATTCATACATATGTTATATTTAATTTTATTACAATAATATTCTTGATTGCAACATGATCTTCATGCTTATAATATTTTTTCATTCCATTTGTACCTTGAAACTGCAATTCTCAATGTTTCCTTTTTTGAACATTCGACATATATTAAATAAAGGTGTAGAAATACAGACTTTTTTTTTTTGGCCTTAACAAATTCAAAGACTCTCTCTTTTTTATTTATTTATTAAGTCAGAAAATATCTAATATATTAAAGATATTATAATAATGTCTATTATGAATAATATTAAAGATATTATAATAATGTCTATTACCTGAAGTTTGACAAAAAGAAAGCATTGTTAATTCTGTCTTGTTCTGATTATTTTTCCAGTCGAATTAGTTAAGCAGTTTCTACTGAAATCATCTTAAATATTGTTAACTATGGTATGGTCATATATATATATATACATGTATATATGGTTGGCAATAGTAAGTACTATTATACCTCTATAGGTATGGTGTATCAAATACAGAGTGCACTCATTAATAAGTTTTATGTCTTAAATTAATCAACCAACAACAGTTTGGCGACAAATTCAAATCAAACCTTTCCTCTTGGTTTGGACTTATTCCTAAGCATATAAATATAATTGTTTTTTAATCTCGGGAGTATAAGTGATTTATAAATATTATTCTTAAAAATAAATTTATTAAGAAAAGCATTCTTATCTTCTTGTATAGATCTCAAGATATAGTTGCTACATGTATTTTAATTCTTCTTTCAAATACTTTGGCTACAAAGATTCATCTTTCTATTTCGAAAGAAATTTTCGTTAATCATTTCACATTTACAATGACATAAACACTTTTTGGCTGCGTACTGATCAGGGATGCCCATTGGTAGTTTAAGAAAGCAAGTAGATAGACTGGCTAGTCGACCTGGAGGGCAATTCTCGCAAGTTCGATATCATTACTATCATAGAAATTATATCAAGTGTTCAATGTCATGTGAAAAATATCACAAAGTGAAATATATTTCTATTGATAGATTGAAACTGTATTCTCGCACACGGTAGTAATTTTTCCTTAGACATTAAAGAACGAAGACCGAAATCCAACCAACCAACCGAACCAAGCGAATGAATTGAACGAAAGGTCAGTTTAACTGTCATCTTAGATATGCAAAGGTCTTCATATCTGTCAATATTTTTACTCGACATTGGCGAAATGATTGTGGCAAACACGATTGAAGCCACCTTTAAAAATTGAATATTGAATTTGTCAATATTTACATATGTTTTGGTTTGTTTCAATTTTCCTTTAAGTGTACTTTGCCGGTAACTAGCAAAGTCTGAATTCCCGAATGGACCATCCGACAACCGAATTTAGTTTTTGAAATTTTATTATGGAAAAATAATATATTTTTACATTTTAATAATATAATTAACGTTGATCCAAGTAGATATTATTTACAAGTTCTAAGACTATTTGATCTATGATCCATTTAATATATTTACCTACATTTAAGTTTTCTATCTATAAGTATTCAAACAAAATTTGTAAACAAAATGGCTACCGTTCGCACGACATCTTCAAAATATCATCATATCGTCTGATCGTGACCACACGATATCATCCTTTGATATATATCATCATATCGGCTGGTTTTCAATAGAAAAATATCAATCAGATGAAGTGAGAATAGCTCAAGTCAAATATCGATCGCAAAATATCACAAAAGTGATAAATATCGAAAATGATATAATATCTACCGTGTGAGAATTGCCCTCCTGTTTGGTAAAGCTTTATTTTTTATCATCCTATATGTGATAAACAAAATATGTATTTTGACTTTTGGTATTATACTAGTTTTAGTAGTAAATGACAGTTTTTAAATACTTTGAAATTTAATGGGAAATGGACTTTCACCAATACTTTTAATTGTAATAATTTTATTGTTTGCAATAATTTATTGAACCAAATACATGTTATCATTTGCAACCAGAACTCTAAACATCTACATGGTTTACTAAATCTTGAGGATGTAACATTGAAATATAATTTATGGTTAAAAGAACTTACCTAAGTGAATTTCTACCAAAATTATATGAAATGTTACATCCGAAGAGATTTAGTACCCACCCTAACCCAGAGAAAGGTGAACCTATCTAACCCTTCAGTTGCAAATTCACAGCTAAGATACCTCTAAAATAAATGAAGGACCGAACATAGGAAGGAGATTGGAGGACGAGAGACCGATTGGTGAACGGAATGAGTTGAAAAATCGTTATTTTCGCTCTTAAATGGTGTGACCATGCAGTGTATCCTGAATCGGACTACATGGTTTACTAAATCTCTTCGGATGTAACATTTCATATAATTTTGGAAGAAATTCACTTAGGTAAGTTCTTTTAACCATAAAATGTTGCTCTTAGCGGGGATCAAAACCGCAACCTCCGAACTGAGAAGCTAGTCACGTCTCCACTCGGCCACGGACGTCGTCAAGTAATATGTATTTTTTTTGAATGATGTATAAAGTAGGTATTTAACGACACGTGTGTGTGTGCCGTGTAGTGCCGGCTTAGAATGTCACTACCCCTTTCTACCCACGGGTGTCCTAAGAGGCGACTAAGGGTATTGGGGCTTTTTATTGGATTTTTGGGCGATGCGGTTGGAGACCCATCACCAAAAACCTTTATTCTTACCATCTTTTCGCCACTCAACTTCCAAAAGTGGCTGAGGAATTTATAATTCCTTAGCTCTGGTTACCCCTTCTAGGGAAATATAGCCGTGAGTATATGCATGTATGTATGTATGTTAACGACACGGTACCAATAGAACGATAGCAAGTGAACATGTTGTCTTAAAAGCTAACTAAGGCTGAATTAGTTTATTATTCTAGTTGTTCATTTGCTAGCGTACCCTTTGTAAGATTTTTTGTGCAATATTCGTGAATAATTTATGAGAGCCACTCCTGGAATTTGATTTGATATAGATAATCAGAATAAACCTGATGATTATGTTACGAAAATAAATAAGGATGATTTCTTATATATTAGATCAGTCACAAAGATGTAGGCATTTAAACCGAGTATTAAATGAGAAATTAACGATGTTTTTACTCATCTCAACGTTTGCGCCACATATCACCAAAAGGGTCGCAGAGGTACTTATACTTCTGAGCATCACATTAATTTTTGTCACTTAAAAATGTTTACTTCAAAATTAGGTCATAACCGCATTTTTTATTACCATAAAAACTAAAATAACTCTACCGTTGTATTCCGGTTTATTACGAGGGAACTTATTTGTATGGGTATAAAATATCTTTCAAGAATAAAATAAACTTATTTACTGAGCTTTGTAAACGTAATTTTATATTACAAATGCTACAATCCCTGTTTCCTCCCTTTCTTGGGACGGAAATAAATATCTCTAGGTAATTGCATTTTATTTTTAATTTGTTCTTTATTGTATCGATTTAATACCACTTGAACGAAGCCAAGGTAACAAATAAATAAGCATTTTAAGGAATGCTTAAAATAATGAACATAAATCTAAGAAGAAAATTATAAGCCCACAGGGCTTTACTCTCTGTTATAAGTAGTAGCTACACAGTTCAATAAAAGGTTTATAGACATTTCTACAGAATTTTTTATAAAGAACGCTTACAGACGCCTACATTAAGTCAACTTTTCTACTTAAAAGACATTTGATTGTGATTGGCCAGCGATAAGGAAATATTCGATAACTTTCTGTACATATTCTTTAAAGAACAGGTGTTGTTGGTTTGTATTCAAGGAGTATTTATTTTCTTTTATGTCGACAAAGTTTCAATACAGTTTTCAAAAAACTCATAAGTCTATTGTCAGATAAAATCAACTTTTAAAAGAAATGAAAAGCTGACTACAGTTCCACAGGTGTTTTTATCTAAAGTTTCTCACAAGTCGACCTGTACATATTTTTTAATTACACATTTATTCTATAAATTCTCAACTCCGCTTCAAATATTTTTTTAAATGAAAGTCGCATTCTTATTTACGACTTTTTTATATTATTCAGTTATGAAATATAAATCAAGTATAATGTAGTCATTTTTCTCGATAAACGAATTAATACATAATAAACTCACGTACGAACTCTTACGTACACCCACCGGCAGAAATGAGGTAGTGTTATTCTAAGCTGACACTACACAGCAAATTATCAATTAATAATTTCTAAGAAATGTTATTTTGATGTATTATGTAACATAAGCCATTGTAGGGAATAAGGAATTGTAATATTAATAGGAAATATTACACTTATGATATTAATAAGGTAAAAGTATCAGGTGGACGACGATACTGATTATCGAATTTTGTATAAAATATTTTGTTTCCATCAAATATCAGTGAAGTCTTTTTCATTTTGTAAAACAATGTATATTATTATCTCTAATAATAAAGTATATACAATTTTGCAATTAACAATTTTAGTTTTAATTTTTCTATATGACCAAACCAAACGCTAGTTTGTCAGGATCATCTAGATTAGCGGACAATAGTAGAGACTAGGGACAGGTAGGGGTAGAGAGGGTTGGAATCAATGGCATTACTGTAAGTAAGTTCCCCCTTTACATCCATAAGGGACTACCAATGATCTGGCCACCGTAGATTTGTACCCATGGTAGTCAGACCTTTACTGTATAAGCCTGATATCAGAATATTTTGCTTGATGTATCTTCTCATAATATAAACCAAAGACAGTGTAAACCCAGCTTTACTAACATTATCTAGTTGATAAAAATATTTTAATCAGTAATCAATATAATTATTTGATTCATTGATATGTAAGATTTTATGTAATAATCTGTTTAATCTTTATTGTACATTTCCTTCTCACTGTACAATATGTCACCATTTGAGATTTTAGCAATAGTGTTTTTGTGTCTAAATGTGTTGTTTCTGGTTGCCTCTCTAATATTTACGTTAAGAGTACCTGAGGTAAAAACTTAAATAATACTTTGTTTATAAAAAGTGTTTCATCTATTGGTTCGAATCAAATGGTTAGGAGGCCTGAAGTCTTAAACAAAATTTCGACAGCAAAGTTGTCTGTATGTAAAAAAACGGAGGAAATAAAAGTAAGAAAGAAGGGAAACCGGTGGGAAAACACGGTATTGAAAATCTGAGTGAGGGAGGACTAGTAAAAGTTTGGTGGATTCTTGGTATTCCCTTTTCCAGAATCGCTGGGCAAATATCAAAGTAATTATGAATAGTCATAGAATAGTTTTACTAGCATATCCAAAATGTGGTATATAGTTAATTTAATTCTAAAATCAGGTTATTCGTCAAAAATAAATGTTGTTCTGCTTATGGGTGGCCCTTGGGATAACCGGCCGCGCATTTTATCCTATTTTGATATAAATACAATTTTATATTGCCTCCATAATATTACGCATCCAATAAATAATACTGAAAACATGTTGAGCACAAAGCGATTAAAATTTTTGAATGAACACATTACTCATCGAGCAACATTGGAATTGGATATGGAATCAATGGAATTGGATACTTGCTCAATAGCTTCAGTTCTCAACGAGATTCGCCAACTCCGTCAAGAGATTAAGGATCTCAATACAAATTTTGCACTCAAACTGAATGAATTGCAAAAAGCATCCCAAAAACAAGGTCAAGAAATTCTTGAGCTCAAATCTAAAATTGCCATTTTTGAAGCCAATGAAAAATTTAGGGATCAAACAGCTATGAGAAACGATATAAAAATAATTGGACTTCCAGAGTCTCCGAACGAAAACCTAGAACACCTGGTTTTGTTAGCTACAAAGAAAATTGGCGCTGATATAGCTGAACAAGATCTGGCAGAGGTATTTCGTGTTGGTGCAAAAAGGCAAATAGACAAAGATAATGAACAACATAAACCTAGACCAATCATTGTTAAATTTCTCCGACAAAAAAAACGTGATGAAATCATCAAAGCTGCAAAAAGCAGAAGAAACCTTAATTCTGAAGGTATCACTGACCGGACTCCAAACAAAATATTTATCAACGAAAGATTAACGAAATCCAAAAGACAGTTATTTCGTGCTGCCAGGGTTAGAGCACGCCAACATAACTTCAAATACTGCTGGGTCAAAGGAGGTAATATATACGTCCGTAAAGAAGACAACCGAACCCAAATTAAAATCACCACGAATTCGGACATTGACAACAGAATCGGTGTATCATTATCGTCCTCCAGTTAGTGCTAATTCCTTTTTTGTTTATCTTTTGTATTTGTTCAGCACGATGAGCTGGTATTTTGTTCATAATTTTCTTTTAAATATTTTGGTATGTTCGAATCTTTGCCTGAATCTTTATTTTAAATTTGTCTTCTGGCTATTAATTGTAAATTTTACTGTAAAAACCAAATGCAGCTTATACAAATTACACAAATATCTTACCTTCCACTCACACATGTGCACACTTTCTACGCACAACCCAACAGTATATGCTCACAATTCATCAGACGCCTCAACAATTGTATTTTCTAAGATTTTCACGATTGCACATAATAATTGAAACAACTTTTTGATTTTCGGATATTTTAATGTGTGTGTTATTACATTATTTTTAAAGCCCGACGTTTCGAAAACTTTTCAATTATCATGGTCACGGGAAGACTGAGGTGTTATTTGTCATTATACAGTACTATAAAATTATTAATACTAACTACCTTCACAAAATTTTAAGTTACATTTGCGTTTAATATTTGCTATGTACAAAAAAAGAGCTAATGTTATCTGGAGTCTTGCTAGTGTTCTTCCCTCGCTTAGTTGTGCTAATGATCGGGTTCCAAGCAGGTGGTAATTGCCAACCATCATCTCTATTGAAGTTTGGATGTTTCTTTATTTCAATAGATTCGCGTATCATTCTAGGTATTAATCGATTCTCTTTTGCTAGAATTGTAGGTTTGTCGAAACGCATGTGGTGGTTTGGCTTATCGAAGGTGTGTTCACACAAAGCAGATCTTCCAACTATTAAAGCTTCTAGCAAATATTAAACGCAAATGTAACTTAAAATTGTGTGAAGGTAGTTAGTATTAATAATTTTATAGTACTGTATAATGACAAATAACACCTCAGTCTTCCCGTGACCATGATAACTGAAAAGTTTTCGAAACGTCGGGCTTTACAAATAATGTAATAACACGCGATTAAAATATCCAAAAATCAAAAAGTTGCCTTAACAATTACCCTTCTTACTCGTGCCTTTTCCTCTTTTTATACTATCACGGCTTCCCACAGTACGAATTTAGCTTTCATACACTGTTTTTCAATCTTAGGATCACCAATTACTATATTTTTTTGCTTTATTTATCAATGGCTCCCCTAAACTTACTTAATGAAATTGATGAAAGCTTCTCAATCACCTGTCATTCTGTTAGCACTCCTGAAAACTGTGGGCATATTTTAAATAATTATAACATGAAATTGTTAAACATTAACATAAGAAGCCTGAATAGAAATTTTGATTCGTTTTTTATCACATTGTGTCGTCTGAAAACAAATTATGACGTTATAGTTTTAAGTGAATGCTGGCTCCAGGAATCTCCGACTGTTCCCACTATTGATGGATATGCTTCTTACCACTCTAATAAATTCATTAATAAATCAGGCGGAGTGGTTGTTTATGTCAGCGAAACATTAACATCAACAGGTGGTGAACTCGAAGTGGAAGATGCAAACTGTGTTCTTGTAAATATAGGAGATGAGTTAACTGTAGTAGGTCTCTACCGCTCACCTTCTTTCAAAAATATAATACCTTTTGTGGACTCCCTAGAGTCTTCCCTAAATTCAGCAAAACGTAACCCTTTCTTGTTTGTTGCTGGGGACATGAATATTGACATCCATGAAGGAGCCGCCGTGATTGCACACACATCCGAATATCTTAGTGTCATGACAAACTTTAGACTTATTACCTCGATATATAGACCGACTCACATAAAAACTAACATTGACCACATAATTGTCCCTTCAACTTGTCAGGCAGATTCTGCAGTTCAGATCTTACGAATCATGATCTTTGTATGGAAGGAGTTTCAGTAAAAAACCCGCAATATACAAAACCACACCAAACATAAGTTAGATTATGAAGCAGTTAGGGATGATTTGAAACTGTTGGACTGGGATTCAATTTTGGCTGATAAAAGCATAGATGAGGCTGTCGAGATTTTTTCTAGCACAATTTCGGAGGTGATTGTAACTCACAGCAAAACAATCAGGGTTCCCCGGTCTAAGCAAATTCTAACACCTTGGATGACTCCCGGTCTTTAAAGGTGTTCTAAACACAAAGACAAGTTACATCAACCAGAACCGCGATGACCCAGAAAACCCAACTACCAAATTAATTTTTACTCGCTACAGGAACTTCTATATTACTCTTGTAAGGAAGATTAAAGTCCAATTTTAAGAAAAAAACTGATTAATAGCAAAAAGTCCCCTAAAAAACTGTGGCGTACAATTAATGAAATCACACAAAGATCACAACCGAAACCATCCTCAAATGATCTTATTTCACGGAAAAATTCTGAGAAAGAGTGTGTAAATCTAGTTAATGACCACTTTGTTAATGTTGGCCCCAATTTAGCAAAAACTATCCTCAATAACTTGAAAGAAACCCAACAATCCCTTGCAAGCAAAGTAGAAATTAAAAATCACTCCCCACTTAACTCTTTATTTATAGCACCTACAGACCCCGAAGAAGTCCTGAACCTGATTAGAGCATTAGATAACGATAAAGCCTCTGGAATGGACTACATTAACAATAAACTTTTAAAAATAATTGCGCCCTCTATCTCCCGCCCCCTTGCTGATATTTTTAACCGGAGTATCTACACTGGCTGCTTCCCAACACTCTGGAAAAAGGCTCTGATGAAGCCAATCCACAAGGGTGGTCCTAAGGATGTTCTTAATAACTACAGACCCATATCCCTTCCCACAGCTTGCTCTAAACTTCTAGAGCGTATAATAAACAGTAGGTTAGTAAGTTTTTTGGAAAACAATAGTCTATTACACAATAAGCAATTCGGCTTTCGCCAGGGGAAATCAACCCAACTTGCTGTAAATCTTTTGATCGATACAGTGTCTAGAAGCCTCGATTGCGGACTAAAATGTCTGGGTATCTTCTTAGACCTAGCTAAGGCATTCGACACTGTCTCGATCCAAATTTTGCTCAAAAAAATGGAATCGATAGGTGTGAGGGATGTGGCCTTAGATTGGTTCACAAGCTACCTTAGTTCCAGGAGTCAGTTCGTTGATATCAATGGTCATGGAAGCTACGAAAGAACTGTCACTTTCGGTGTTCCACAGGGAAGCATCCTGGGCCAAACTTTGTTCCTTATTTATGTGAACGATATTACATTAAATGGTTTACCCAATGCTGACCTAATATGTTACGCCGATGATACAGCTCTTATCTTCAGCGGAAAATCCTGGCCTGATGTTAGAGACTTAGCGCAACAGGGCTTGACTATTATCACAAACTGGCTTCACATTAACTTACTTACTTTAAACATAGCCAAAACTCAATACATTTGCTTCCATAAAACAAAGGCATCAGCTCCCCCCAGTGCTTTGATGCCCATCAAAGCGCATGATACGTCTTGTCCTCGATATCGCAATAACCCAACGACATCGTGTTCGTGTGAGAGTCTTGTAAGGACCCCTAGCTACAAATACCTTGGTGTGATTGTTGACGAGAATCTAAACTTTAAACTCCACATTAGTTGCACTGCGTCCCGAACCCGTAAATTGGTCCATGCTATGAGACGCTTACGTCAATTCGCCGATGGAGATACAATCAAGTTGGTCTATGCGGCTCTTTGCCAGTCTGTACTTGACTACTGCATTTTGGCATGGGGAGGGAGTGTGACTTCTAACATGATTATATTGGAGAGAGCACAGAGAGCAGTCCTTAAGACCTGTTTGGGTAAGCCTCGAAGATTCTCCACAATGCAACTGTATACGGAAGCAAATGTTCTAAGCATGCGCAAATTATTTGTTTTAAGACTGGCAACGTATTCATAACATAAACATAACATAACATAAATGTTCACGCCGTTTATCCCCGAAGGGGTTGGCAGAGGTACCAATACTCCTGAACTCACATGGCAAGCGCCATCTAGTTTCCAGAGAAGGTACCCACGTTTTGCTTAGACAGTGTACTCACGTGATAGGGGGCAGGCCTATCGCCGTTTTGTACGATGGCATTCATTCAGGGAATTCAACAAAACAATTACATCACAGTTTAATAGCAAGAAGCGCGTCTGTAGTGTAACTGTCCCGAGAATGAATACATCCTTTGGCCAATGCTTCCTTAGGTTTCTATCACCCTTCATTTATAATAAACTGTCCAAATTCACGGACACTCTGGTAAGCTGAAGCGCTTATGAATGTAAGAAAGTAGTTTTTAAAATGTTATTGGACATGAGTTACGAGGACTGCGAGGCACTACTGAAAGTAACAAGTTAAACCTTTTCTCACACACACACACATACGCTCTCACACACACATACATACGCTCTCACGCACACATTCATACGCTCTCACGCACACATAGCACAGCTGCATGACGTTTTACCTTATATTTTTATATTACTTCCATTCCCCTTTTATACTTGCATACTTTTTATTTTGTTTAAAATCTTTTTAAAATTTGCAATATAGTTTTTAATTTATATTAAATTTAAACTTTATAAAAAGTGTGTTAAGTAAAATTGGTCCTCGCGATACAGGCTTAGCCTAGTGCGAGGGCAAATGTAAACTTAAATTGTAAATTTGTATTTTTAGTAAATAAAGAAGTTTTTTTTTTTTTACATTTAATATTACTAGGTAAATAAGAAAGCAAAAAATATACGAATAAAAGTGCTCCTGAAGAATTTAAGAACGAATTTGAGTGACAACTTACTTACTTATACTCACGCCTATTATTTCCATTGGGGTAGGCAGAGACTATCGATCGCCACTTAGTACGATCTTGACAAACTTCTCTTGCTTCCTTTACATTCATTATTCATCTCTCTTCTTTGAGCGATAAGTTATATCGGACTTACGAAAAATGGACCCATGAACAGTCTGAAGCCAAACCAGAAGTTCTCTAAATATACTCGAATGGCAGTGCCTAATACAGCAATGGTTCCTACGCTGATGTTCAGTAGTGAAGGGGTTGGGCAAAAGTAGCATAAAAGCAGAGAAAACTAGGTTTATCAGAAGTTAAGAAATTATAAGGTTGTGCGAGATAGTGAGAAATAGTGAGATTTGTTTACAATGTGGGGATGCTTGGTGAAAAAAAAATGGATTTTAAAAGAAGGAATACAGGAAAGAAAATTTCGACACGAGCGGGAATCGAACTTACGATATCTGGGTATCATCTTTTACACTTTTTAAGTAGTTGACGTTCCCTACATTTGTTACAAATTCGGAAGGCCACTTGTCTACCTATATAGATAGAATGCAAATGTTGAAAACGCCAAACTATCACATAATTATAATGTTTTATTGATGAAAACCTTATGTGGGGATAGTTACTAATAAATAGGATAATTACTAGTAAAAAGTAGGGAACGCTGACACTTCTTAAAAGTGTAAAAGAAACAAAGGAAAGAAGAATTTCGCACTAGTAGCCACTTGACACTATAGCTCAATTGGCAGAGCGGCTGAGCGTTTTTCAAAAAAAATGGCACCCCGAAAATGAGTTGTCCACCAACTTTGATAATTAATATCTCAGCAACCTTTTCACATTTCACTATTTAGATAAATATTTCTAAAAGAAAAAGCATTAATTATTATAATTAAATATAATACGTTTCTAAAGATATATCTGTTATAATAAAATATTGGCAAAAATGTATTAAAGGTACACGCAAATTTATATGTCCACCTAACATTCTGTCATGTTTACAGCGCATTAAAATGACCCAAAAATAATTTTAAATATAATGTATGGTTTTCAGTCTAAACAAAACTGTTTCGTTTTTTATTTCTTAGTAAATATTATATGTGTTAATAGTTATTGAATTAATAAACTGAGTTTAAAGTTTGTCCTTTAAAACTGGAATGGCGGAATTTCCGGCTAAGTAACGATCAAAATTGGCAATACAAATAAAAGGAAGACGGGTAAAAAACTTCTATTGGTTATTGTTTTTTAGCTATGGTAACATTGATTCTATTTTGAATCGTCCCGCAATCTTGTTCCGGCTTGTTTTGCCGCATTTCGTTACGTTGTTTGTTGGGGTGACATAGTGCCAAAAAATTGTTCCATTAAGAACGGCCCATTAATTGGTAAGTAATGACTTTAGTATAAACATACTTATCAGAAGTTGCAGTTTAGTTATCCCTGATTATTTTTTGTATAAGTAATTACGAATCTTTTGTTTTTTAATAGTAAAACAATAATTAGTAATAATTTGAGGTTAGGATTCGTAACATCCATTAAGGAACGTTACATATAGGCGGACCGTGGACGTTACTTAATGGAATCATAAGGACGTGTCTGCAAGGAGATATTTCTAACCAACTTCAAAAAAAAGGAGATTATCAATTCGATCTATATGTATGTAATATTGTCGGATTTGCACAATTTTTGGATATATTAGTCATATTGGTAACAAATAAAGTAAGACTGATGTCTAATTAAATATTTAAATAAATTTATTACTGAAGCCATTTCGAGGTTAACATTTTTATATTTTATACATATACTTTTGAGTCTATTTTTAAATGTAATGTTTTATGTTGTATTATTTCTTGTTTCCGAATTTGTGGTTTTGTTTTACTGTATCATGGACACGTCATAATAAAATGTATGGAATTCGTGCACTTTGAAATAGGTGCTGACTGAAAATCAGCGTTACAAACCACACTTGTGAGATTTGTAACATATGCTGAGTCAGGACCTTTTCAGCGCTTAGCTTAACCAGTTTTTGTCTATTTTGTACTGTGTGTATCATAATTTTAAGTTACATATTGTAAGCTCAAAAATTGTAAGCATGTTGCTGAATAAATGCATCTATCTATCTAATAACTGACTATGATTTTTGTTAATTATAACGTACATAGTACACGTAGCCTTATATATTCCTATTAGTAACATTGTGTTCCACCTAAGTAACTGTCCTATTAAAATGTGATTTAAAATTTAAGTTTTCTTTAAATTATATTAGTTTATAGTAGTTTAAGCGCTACATTATTGTTAAGATTATATAAACTTTACTTTGTTTTACCTCAAAATGTCGTTAACTTGACTATTAAACTTAGAATAAGATATTTTGTTATACTGTTACTGGCACAAAGTGACGAAACGGATGTTTAACTGAAAAATTCTCAGCAATGTTTGAGATATATTTTAAGATTTATACCAATTTAAAAACAAGGTTTGATTATTTTAATTGATAAATAAATAATTATAAAAAAAAACAATGTATTGTTTGTATAAACCCCAAACCAAAAAGTTACTTAATGGAAAGAATCAAAGACTACTTCTGAAAATAGATTAACTTTTTCGTTAAATTTTATAATAAATGTATGTTTTATTTATTAAATTTAGATAATATATTTAATAATCTTCGAGTTTATCATCAATGTTGTGCAGATTTTGTTTATTATATTTTTTGCTTCCACTTAAGTAACGAGCCATTTTTTTTGAAAACGGCCCGGCTATGCCCAGAGGTCGTGGGTTTGATTCCCGCTGGTGTCGAAATTTTTCTTTAGTATTATACTCTTTTATTATTAACTAGCTTTTTGCCCGCGACTACGTCCGCGTGGACTACATCTTGTTGCATCCAGTTTACGTCCAAAATACCAAAACACTATCTCAACTTCTGTTTTTTTATTAGTTGTAATAGATATAAAAAACATTGAGGGTTTTTAAGTGATTATTGGGCGATGCAGTTGGAGACCTGTTGGACTACCATTTCCCCATTCAACTTCCAAAAGTGGATAAAGAATTACTATCTCTGAAGCTGTGGCTACCCTTTTTTGGGATTTATAGCCGTTAGTATACTCATGAATGATCGATAGATGAATGTCATATATTCGTTTTTGTTGTGGTTATAACAGTTAATCGCATCAAATTTCTAGATACAGAGATGTCAAAAATCTCTTTACTAATATATATGTACTTGATATTTCATAAGAATCATTAATCAAACCATTTTGTACCAAGTTTCTAAGTCACATCCAATGTCTAATTCCTCGGCTCTGGCTGCCCCTTATAAAGGGATTTATAGCCGTGAGTTTATGAATGTATGTATGTTTCTAAGTTCAAAATGAGAATATCTTTTGTAAGTATGTATAGCAGTATAGATAGCAGTTTCGCGCTGCGGTGGCGACCCGTTGGTGATTGTGTGAGAGTTTGTAGCCGATCAGTCATAGATGGCAGGTCTAAAAAAAATTGTAATTTTATAGTATTTACTAAATAATTGACCCGACAGTCTTCGAACTGTCACAAAAGTTTAGTCTGAACTGAAGTTTTTATAACAAAGAAAAAAAGAAATCATACCGCGATGTAGAAAGCAAACTACTCGCGCGTACTAGTAATACAATACATACATTAGTAAAAATTTGGTTTGGAATGTTTCTATTCACCCCGCATCACTAAATTTTGCGTGTCTATACACCACGTGACAACAACCGTGATAGCCCAGTGGGTAGAACACTTGGTTATCGTGCAAGCGACTAGTGTTCGAATCCTGGGTCGGGCCTACACCAATTTGTCTTTTCTAAAGACTTATGTGTGGTTAATTTATTATGGTTGTTAACGGTGAGGGAAAACATCGTGAGGAAACCCACATGGCTGAGTTGTACTTAGTCATGTGACAGTGTATTCGTACAAAACGGCGATAGGCCTGCCCCCTATCACGTGAGTACACTGTCCATGCAAAACGTGGGTACTCTGAACACCAGGTGACAAAGTCACGTGATGTTCAGAAGGATTAGTACCTCTGCCAACCCCTTCGGGGATATTCGGCGTGAACGTTTATGTTATGTTATGTTATGTAATTTACTTTTAACGTTAAGATGGTCTGGGTTCACGTAGTGGATGGATGAAAGAAAAGTAGCGAAAAAGATATATAGAGCCGATGTGGATGGTATAGACGCGACCAATGCCAGATTGATAACGTTTTACAAAGGCGTGAAACTGAAGTGAGCAGAATCATAGAGATCGTACAAAGTGGCGATCGATATCCTCTGCCTACTGTATATTGTCTCAGCTATTGGCAAACCTCTCTAGCTTAATTTACATCCATCAATATTTTCATATATGCTCTTTAATCTTCATACTTCGTACTGTACGCCTGCTTTTATGAGCAATTTCTCTGACATTACCATCCAATTCAATACTAACACCACGAAATGTTCAAATCACATCGAAGGATAAGAAAAAATAGTTCTTATTCATCATATTAATGCTGCCCTAAAAATGGTTCGAAACCTTGACCTCCGTACCCAAAATTTTCTTCTTCACTGAAATCTTGTCTTCTATAAAAAAATTGTGTTCGGTGTTTAATCATTCACCATTCAGTACTCATCCTAGATATTTCGCACTTAATATGCCTTGCAGTGTTACCCGCTCTTATTTATATCGGTATAAATAGTAACATACAGTAAAATAAATTAATATAGCATAATCTGGTTGTTCAGGATATGAGCCAGCTTTACTCCAACTTAAAACTTAAACGTAGATTTTTTTGTTCAAATATTATGAAAAGTCCCGATACCTTTAGTTGCCTCTTACGTACACCCATAGAAAGAAACGGGGTCGACACTCCTCAGCTAAACACGAAAAATAACTGACGATATTCAAATAATGTTTGTTACAGAAGCCAGCAGAACAAGAAGAAGTGAATCCAATCCCATCCCCCAGGCCATCTGAGCTGCATTTGCCTCGACACAGCAGCCTGCCCCAGATTGTGATCTACCGGGAACTTGCTAGGCTCAGCGTGGCCAAGAGGATGAGCTCTAGTTCTTCCACTTCACAGATCCACCGTCATCTACATCATACAGTGCGACTATAAAATTGTAAGTATTTTTCACAGTTTAAATGCTGGAGGAGTACTATAGGCTTCCTAAGTAGCTTTCTGTTTGCGAAAAAATGTTCATAATTAATGCAGTATATTCAAAGATTAACACTTACAAATGAACTATCAAAGTTAAAAAATTTACCCCTCTGTAATATTAATGTAGATTCAATATATAGGCGGCGTTCAGTTTGGTCACCCTTTAGCAAAGCCAGGCTTGATGTAATAAATATATTAAACGTAAGGTAACGTAACGCAAAATATAGACGTTAGTACTCTGAACACCATGTGACAATATCACGTGATGTTCAGAAATATTAGTGCCCCTGCTATCCACTTTGGGGATATACGGCGTGAACATTTGAGTTTTTTGAGTTTTGAAAGCAAAGGACCGGTTATTAAAGAGATCTTGGTGAGAGGGCTATATCTTGCAGACGTATTAATAAAATTAACTTACCTAAGGCTTTTTAAGTGATTTGTTCTGGACCCTTTATAATTTCGACAACGAGTATAAAACATAGATCACAAATTTTAACTAGTTACCCAGTAGCAGTATTGTGGCAGTATTCCGTTGGATAACTGCCTACTTCCAATCTAATTCTCTTTTAACTCTAATATTTTTTTTAAAAACAAAAACGTAAGAATTTGGTCCATTCAAATCGCCTGAAATAGGTCCATTAATTGTTCTGCAAAAGTTCCCGAATCACTATTGTTGTTTGACTAACACCCTACAAATGCTGGCTTTTGATCAAACGCTTTGATGTTATTGTTAGGTGTGTCCACCTCCTGAAATATTTGCGATATTGCGATGTAAACGAAATTCGAAAAACAAGTGTTTTTCTAATTGCTTTATTTCTGAAGGGTCATGCAGGCTTTTTCCATGTGCTTTTTAATATCATTGCATACACAATAGAAGTCATGATAAAGGGAGAGGAACAAACAAAAAAGTCGTCTAAAAGTCTATGAATTTCATAAAAGCCTTTGACTTAACTTCGTTAATGGTTTTTATTATCTGTTTAATTTATTTTAAGTGGTAAAACAGTATTCAGGTCTAACTGTTTTAATTTTTATTCATATCTCTTTATACGCATTACAAATATGCTTAATAACTAAGTTCAAAGTAAATAAAAAAATGGCCAAGTGCGAGTTTTCTCATAGTGTCTTCGTAGTAGCAAGTGGAGCGATATATCAAGAGTAACATGTATTTTTTATCTGGTATCGAACGCATACTTATCTTTGTTTTCCACAGTGTTTGTATGTAATACAAAGTTACATTTGCAGTTTTACAAAATGTGCAATATCTCAAAAACTCCTAAATATATTTTGGTAAAACCAATAAATTGTCGTTGTTTGTTTTAATTGAGATGCACAACATAAATTGTATATATTTCACTCTCTTCTACTAACTGCTACTACTAACTTTCCAAAAGTTAGGTGGATGGTCACTACTTTGGAAGATAATGTCTTACAAAAACATGATTTGAAAAATAAACTGACGTCATTTTCAAAGACCTATTTTAAGATACCGAGCAATTTTATTTTACTTTATTTCATGATATTATATAATCAGTTATGGTATCTCTAGTTATGGCAGAACATACAAAACCTATCTACAAAATATATATGACCTACAATTAAGACTTCTGAAAGTAATTGTTCCCTATAAAATAAAATGTAAATTTAAAAACAATTATAACGACTTATTCCAATATTGTAAAATTATTAATGTTTACGATAAAGTTAAGATTGCAATTGTATCGGAGTATCATAGTCAAATCCAATCGCTCACTAAAGTAACAAGAACTAATAACCTTAGACCACTGAATTATCTGCCACTGTATGTTTGTCCGACTAGTAGTAATGAATACGGGAGGAGGGTGTGGACTCACATATTGCCTCATATACTTAACCAATTGCCTAAGCAACTAAGTCTGGACCTTATTAATTTATAAAAAAATAAAATGAAAAGTGCATTAAAAAAATACTTTATTGATGGTAAATGTGTGAACCCATCGCCCTCCACCTCTAAATAAATAAGATATTTTTAATTATTTTTGTTGATAAATTTGTTATATTTTAAATCCAGTACAGTCCAGTAAATATTGTAAAATCTTATATTAGACTCCCTAGGGTGCACAATCTAGTTTATAAGTAAAGATTAATACCCCTTTGTATTGTAATTATAAATGTTAAAAACCTTTAAAATAAATAGTTTCAAATTTTAATTTTTTTTTTTTGCTGACGATCAAGCGCTACTGGCATCGTCGGCGGAAGAGTTGCAAGAGATGATGAATATTGCATGTGCGTCTTTTGAAAAAAAGGGAATGAGGGTGAATGTGGATAAAACAAAAACTATGGTTTTTGAGAGAGAGGTGAATATGACGGAATGCGTGATTGAGATTAATGGTAAGAAAGTAGAACAAGTGAAAGAGTTTGTATATCTGGGAAGTATGTTTACTAGAGATGGAAAGTGTGTTGAAGATATTGAGAGAAGAGTGAAAAAGGGTAATGCGATTAATGGAGCATTGGATAGTCTAATGTCTAGTCAATCGGTGTCCGAAAGGGCCCGAATGGCTGTGCATGATGCTGTTCTTGTTCCTACGCTTATGTATGGCAGTGAATGTTGGGTGTGGCAGAAGAAGCATGAAAGCAGAGTGAATGCAGTAGAAATGAGGTCCCTCAGAAAAGTTTGTAATGTAAGGTTATGTGATCGTGTGAGGAACGATGTGATTCGTGAAAGGTGTGGTGTAAAAGATGATATTGTAAGTAAGATAGTTATAGTAATGTTGAGATGGTTTGGGCACATCGAGAGGATGTATGATAGGAAATTGGTAAAAGGTATCTATAGAGCTAATGTGGAAGGTAATGTTAGTAGAGGACGGCCACGAAAGACACACTTGGACCAAATTGAAAGTGTGCTCAAAAAGGCAGGCGTCCGAAGTATGAAGAATAAAAGAGCATGTATGAAAAGATTGATGGATGTAGACGAAGCAAGAGAGGTTTGCCAGGATCGTACGAAGTGGCGATCGATAGTCTCTGCCTACCCCAATGGGAATTAACGGCGGGAGTATATGTATATGTATGTATGTATTCTTAATTTGCTCTTAATTATTGAATCGGTTCACAATTTTAATTTACCTTTTAATTTTCAACCTTGTTGTCTCAATGGTATCGGACACAAATAGCTGTGACATACGGTTTAGTTCTTTGCCATTTGGCTACGAAACCCTAAAAAAGCATGCTAATTTGTTTAGAAGAATAATTAGAAGTTTTTATCTATATTTCTATAATGTTTGTAATATTATTACATACATACATACTCACGGCTATAAATACCTAGATCGGGTAGCCAGAGCTTCGGAATAAGAAATTCCTCAGCCACTTTTGGAAGTTGAGTGGAGAAAAGATGGTAAAATAAAGGTTGTTGGTGATGGGTCTCCAACCGCATCGCCTAAAAATCTATTTAAAGGTTCCAATAGCCTTAGTCGCCTCTTACGTACACCCACGGATAGAAATGGGGTAGTGCTATTCTAAGCCGACACTACACAGAACTCTAAGCCGACACTACACAGCACTGTTATTAGTACGGATAAGAACAACGCAATAAAACACTTTACCTTAAGGCACTATTACACTTCAGTATTGTTTGTACTACGCCTAACGGGCTGCTCAATCAGCCCTTGTTTTATTGAAATTGGTTGGTTATGTTGAAAAATAGCTCCTGCATGTTATTCACTAATTCTAAATCCATTAGTGGTTGTTATGTAGACTAGGTGCGCCATTATTTTTATTGTTACTCAAATAACAAATACACATAGCAAAACGTGGTTACTAATAACACCAGGTGAGAACGTCACGGTATGCTCAGAAGTGTTAGTACCTCTGCCAACCCCTTTGGGGATTTGAGTTGAGTTTGAGTTTTAAATTAAAAAAAAAAAAAAAATACACCCACCTTACATGAAAACAGGCGTGGGTTAAAATTCCTACTAAACTTTTCTAAGGTCATTTGTGTAGTTAATTTTAATAATTATCATGGTTTTTAACGGTGAACCGTGATGGAAAAATATCGTGAGGAAACCCACATGGCTTAGTTGTACTTAGTTATGTGTCAGTGTCTTCATACAAAACAGCGATAGATCTGCCCTATATCATGTGAGAACACTGGCCAAGCAAAACATGGGTACTCTGAACACCAGGTGACAAAGTCAAATGTTCTGAAGTATTTATATATGCTTTACCTTTTAGTACCTCTGCGAACTCCGTTGGGGAAACACTGCGTGAACGTTTGAGTTTAAGTAAATAAAAAAATAAAAAAGTCATTTGTTCCGCACATACAACTTCTGTAAGTCCTGTATGCTGTGTAGTGTCGGCTTAGACTACCCCCTTTCTTCCGGTGGGTGTACGTAAGAGGCGACTAACGGTATTGGGGCTTTTAAGGGATTTTTGAAGATGCGGTTGGAGACCCATCACCGACAACCTTTATTTTACAATCTTTTCCCCACTTAACTTCCAAAAGTGGCTGAGAAATTTCTTATTCCTTAGCTCTGGCTACCCCATCTAGGGATTTATAGCCGTGAGTATATGTATGTATGTAAGTCCTAAATGTATATCCTGTATCGCGGACAGCCTCATAAAGTAAACAAAAAAAATCACAGGTATTATAAAATGTTTAAAAAAATTCATCACCTAAGTATGTTACCATATAATTTAAATTAGGTTGTGAATATTTATAGTATATTTTAAATACCTGCTCGCATAGCCCCGCACAGCAGTACCCTTTTGGGGATTCAATCCGCGAAGATAACGTACATGCGAGCAATATGCATATAGATGAAGATAAAAATAAAGATTTCTCTGTAAATGAAAGTGGTAGTATTTATCAATGTCAAATGATTGATAGCGATCGCTGATAGCAGCGGTATCATAAGATTAGATAAACGAAGTAAACTATGTCGATGATTCCGTAAACTGTAATTTTATTTATTGGTTTACTTCATACATTTTTTATGTTTATTTATTTATATTATTTATTTATTCATAAACATAACCATTACAGGCTATGTTTTACTTTATGACATATAGAACATATATTCATACATTTATAACAAATTTATAACACACTATAACACACATATTTTATTTTATGACAAAACATTTATAACTGATTAATAACACACGAACACGAACGACAATACTATAAAAAAGAGGTTAAAAACGTAATCCAATGTTATAATGTCTTATAAAATGAGCACTGGTTGCAGGGACATTAAAGTGTCACGTGCTTTAAGCGAGAGAGCAGGGAAGGCAAGACTTCAAATAGTTTGAAATTAATTTCCTAGATCATGCAATACATACATACATATACTTACGGCTATAAATCCATAAAAGGGGTAGCCAGAACTAAGGAATAAGAAATTCTTCAGCCGCTTTTGGAAAGTTGAGTGGGGAAATGATGGTAAAGTAAAGGTTGTTGTTAATGGGTCTCCAACCGCATCGCCCAAAAATCCCTTAAAAGCTCCAATACCGTTAGTCGCCTCTTACGTACACCCACCGGAAGAAATGGGGTAGTGCTATTCTAAGCCGACACTACACAGCAATATACTCTTTTATATATTTTTATTTATTTTATAACAGATGTAGTGCTGTTCTTAGTAATCATAGGTATTTTCAGTAACGTCTAATTCACAAATTTTAAGTTTTACTTCAAATGTTAAATCAAGATAAATTATAAATCACCCAATTGAATTCAATATAATGTGCAATTTTTCATAGACGTTTTGTTATGACTCTCGAAATCGTCCATACTTTGGAGTCGATAATTTTTTGACTGATACTATTATTAATATTATATACTGCCATTTTCTCTTTGGTAGTCACCAAAATTACTTTATGAACATTCATTTCACTTTTGATGGGCAAGTTCCTAATTTTAATTCATAATAATATCTAGATATGTTTATTTGAACAGCATGATAGTCCAGTGGAGAGAACATCCGCCCGAAAACAGAAGAGCGTGAGTTCCAATCCTGCGTCGGGCCTACACCAATTTGTCTTTTCTAAAGTCATATGTGTGGTTAATTTATCATGTTTGTTAACGGTGAGGGAAAACATCGTGAGGAAACCCACATGGCTGAGTTGTACTTAGTCATGTGACAGTGTATTCGTACAAAACGGCGATAGGCCTGCCCCCTATCACGTGAGTACACTGTCTAAGCAAAACGTGGGTACCTTCTCTGGACACTAGATGGCGCTGCCATGTGAGTTCAGAAGTATCGGTACCTCTGCCAACCCCTTCGGGGATAAACGGCGTGAACGTTTATGTTTATGTTATGTTATATGTTTATTTACACTTGTTTGATGTTACTTCGCAATGTTTTATTAGTAGTAGGTATATACATAACGCCAATAATAATTGCAGACGATCACAAAAAAAACATAATTAATCCATCAAACACTATAACAATAAAAATAAAAAATAAAGTCTTACATTGAAATTTTTTATTGTATTTGTATAAATCTGCATGTTTTTTTGTAAATATCTCTGAAATTTACTTTGAAAGCACACGTTTAGGTATATTCACTTTCAGAATAAGAACACTACGTTTATGTTACAATCATAAATGAGCGGTATCAAACTTCATATTGATTGTCTAGTAGAGCTGGCCCCTGGTCAGTGTGTGTAGAGAAATGGGTATTAACGGCATAGATTCAGTTAGGGCCATATTTCATGCTAATGTTTTTGTCTGCCGTGTGTTCACTGATACTGTTGTAGTACAATCAAACACTTTGACAAGAGTCTCCGATATCGTGCAACATCTCACCAATAATCTCATTAGCTGCTATGAAGAGACATGTCACTTAACCACGCCTCCTGCTAACCAACTCACAAAAGACCAATGGTGGGGTCGGGAGTTGGAAAAGCTACGGGCAAAGGTTAGGAAATGTCTAAACAGGGCAATGAACACCAAAGCACTAGATGACTGGGACCGATATAAAACAGCAAATTCCGAATACAAGAAACGCATTCGCTTTAGAAAATCGTCTACATGGAGGAATTACTGTGAAAACATTGAAAGCCTCCAGCAAGCTAACCGTGTAAGAAAGATACTCTCCAACCAACCGAATAATGGAATAGGATCTTTAAAAAAACCGGATAACACATACACTAGATCACTTGAGGAATCACATCGAGTTCTCATCGATACTCATTTCCCGGACAGTGTAATTACATCTAGCAACGACTGGAAACACTTAACAGTTAATCCAACTGAATCTGACTGGGAACTTGCGAAAGAGATAGTGACTTATGACAAAGTCAAGTGGGCTATCACCAGTTTCCAAACATTTAAAGCCCCAGGAATAGACAAAGTCTTTCCAGGATTACTGCAATGGGGAATCGAAGTCATCCTATACCTGGTTGCGGAAATTCTCCAAGCATGCTTAGCCTTTAGATACATACCCAGCAGATGGCGGGAAGTAAAAGTGCAGTTTATACCCAAATACGGAAAAACAGATTATACTAATCCAAAGTCCTTCAGACCAATAAGCCTCTTCACATCTTTCTTTTTGAAAACACTCGAAAGGTTGTGTGATAGGGAACTGCGAGACAATGCTCTCAAAACGATACCGCTCCATCCCAACCAGCACGCCTACAGCGCCGGTAAAGGCACGGAGTCAGCCTTACATGCAGTAACATGTGTCGCAGAGGAAGCTATTAGAGATAAAAACATTTGTCTAGCAAGCTTCCTTGATATCGAAGGAGCCTTTGATAAAACAAACTTTGATAGCATTAACGAAGCCTTAAATAGGCACAAAGTCCCAACAATGCTATCAACCTGGATTGGAAACATGCTTGAAAGCCGAGTAATTGTGTCAGAAGACCAAACTAAGATACAAGTAGTGAAAGGTTGCCCGCAGGGTGGCGTTCTCTCTCCGCTACTCTGGAACCTAGTAGCGAACGACCTTATCTCTGAACTCAACAGTAGACACTTCTACACAATAGGATACGCTGATGATATTACTATTCTAATAACTGGTAAATATGCAAGTATAGTCTGTGACGTCACGCAATCAGCCTTACGAATAGTAGAGAGGTGGTGCATAAGGCACGGGCTGACAGTGAATCCGGACAAAACTGAATTGGTAATGTTTACCAACAAACGAAAACTAGACAATTACCATTTGCCAAAGCTTTTCAACAAGAAACTAACGCTCTCACCGACCGTAAAATACCTGGGGGTAATCCTCGATAGCAAGTTAAGCTGGAACTGCCACATAGAGAGCAAACTCAAGAAGGCTAGCATAGCATTCTGGCAATGCAGAAGCATGATAGGAAAACGATGGGGTCTAAACTAGGGTGGAGCACCAATGTATGAAGATTTTTTTTTTATTTTTTTTTTGTTCTAATAGAAATATATTGGTGCGATTAACTGTCTGCTATCCCTGTTCAGAGTATTATTGCAATTGAAGAGGTTCTTCTGCCTCCGCACGGACTTCGAAGTTTTTAGTTTTTAGGGAAATCTTGTCTTATATTGGAAAGCTATAAAAGCTATGGTATAAGTGAAATGTATTTAAAATAATACTCATTTTTTACTTTAAGCATGAAATTATCATTTATATTAAAAAAATCATACATAGCTAAAGAAAATTATAAAATTTTAATTATTTCTATTCGGTCGCAAAATCCCGTTTTGTATCAAACTTGGGCATAATATTTCGCGATTGTAATTTTGCCTTTATGGCCCCAAGTCTCGAATTTCGGGTGCATTGAGCAATAGACGCTTCAGTTGTAATCTTAACTGCCCGTTCCACTGCCTGAGTGTGACATGGTAGTCTCACGAATGGCAGCTGGTTCTCACCACCTGACTGAACTACCAAATTTATTTCCTCATTAGTGTACTGCTTTATTATGGGTGGTTCAGTAACATCCTGCCAAAATATAAGCTCAGTGTAATCTTTTGCGTTAAAATTTAGTTCCGGAACCTGAAAGACCCTTGGTGTTGAAGTATTTGAAGTAGTTCGAGCCTTCAGCAAGCGGCGGGCTGCCAACTCACGTATGTGTTTTCTTTCGTCTGTCATCATAGCCAGCAAAATATTTTCTGGATGGGCGAAATAGCTATTCCGCTGAATTACAGGATCAATGACCTTCTTCAGCTCATCAGGTAAGTATCGCGACCTTTCGACAATGTAAAAAAGGTGTCTTGTGCCGTCTTTGCATGATGGTTTGGTCTTGATTTTGAACCAGGAAGGCGCATACACTTTTACAACAAATGTTGCTACAGTGATCAACTCCGGCGATGGATTTTTCGTGGAAACGTAAAGACGGAGGATTCGGTTAGCTCGGGTGAGCCAACGAGCGTGCGACATTTTACACGGCGACTTATATCCAAGATCTACGGGGAAATCACCAGATACTACCGCTGACACAATCTTGTGTAGGTATTGTTGATCTGTACTCAAATCAGTAGACATTTCGGGAAGTATTTCCCCTGCGATACTTTCAAATTTAATAACAGGTAATTGTTCACAGGTTTCTAGTGCTTTTCCGAGCGGTCCAGTGTATGACTTTGGTCCCGAAGTAAAGCCATCAATGTGCAGAAACTAGTGTCTCAAAGGCAGTTCATTCATGTGCAACAAACAAACAATCCATTGCAACGGCTTTTGCAGCTGTTTTTCAAGCAATCTAATGACACCGCCATGCTTTCCAGTGTTTACGTTTGTTCCATCACACCCAATCGCAGTAATCTGATCGAGGGAAAGCTCTTCTTCTGTAAAAAACGTAGCTATTGCGTTTTGTATCCCTTTTGCAGAGCCTGAATCAGGAACAACGTAGCCCAAATAAACTGAACCCGGCTCTGCTATTAAAGAAATATGTTCCTCGACCAATACTTTCTTGTAGTTTTTCCCTTCTTTCTTTTCAATTTTAAATGTTTTGTCTTTCCTACCATCAAAATAAAGAGCAGGAACAGCCTGGTTTTTCGTCTCTTCCAATAGTCTTTCTCTGGTTTTACTTCTTTGTCTACGTATCTGACTTCTGTCAACCACTTCTACCTTGGACCCAATGTCGTGTAAAACAGATGAAGCAATGGCCGCTGCTGCTCTATCTGACACTCCATATCTATCACATACTTTTGATAATGTCGGGAACTCATTGCTTGACATCTTCGCCTTTTTATTGTTAGTAATGCACTTTTTTGCAACGTTCGCTGGTATTTCGGGACTGCTTCGACTTTCGGACGGTGGGGTTGACACAGGAGAGAGACTTAACGGTGTCGCGGTTGCTATTGAGCTTGTTTGAACTACAGGTTTTGCTCGTTCTTGCTTCCTTTTGAGAGATTTTTGAATTTTTTTTGTTGTAGTCACGTCAATACCTCCTATCATCATTTTCCGACAAGTTCTTTGGTCAATCAAAAACTGCTGCTCAAGCTTTGGAACCCTTTTATCTTTCGAACAGCTACATGAAGCAAAATCTTTGCATTTGCAAGCAGCAATATCAAAAAGAGTCTTACTGCTTTGTTGAAAATCGGCAATTTTTTCTGGTGCAAGTCTCTTGATAGACTTGAGGAGGTTCTTGCACTTAAGATGATAAGCTTTCAGCATTTGTATGACTCTTGTACTAGTAACTGTCGGTATAGACGCAGTTTTCCAGATATTTTCAATATTAGGTGTCACCATGGAAGCAATTTCTGTAAATGTGGGCTCCTTAGCAGTAGTTTTAAGAGTTTGTCTGGTCCACTCATAATACTGCATCACGTCTTCATAAGTAGGCAAAATGTTTCGTTTTATTTCCCAGCAATCGCCAAAAAGCGGGCACTTATAAGCACTTCTTGTTTTTTCCATATTTACGCGCGATTAATTACGAAAAAAGCGCGCGTGTTGTCACTGGGAATAACAAAAGCGTACTGAAAATGGCGCGCGCGGTGCTAACAAGTGTTCCCTTCCCGCGCACCTCTTCACCTCCCCTATTGAATCACCTACTAATAAATCTATTTAGTTTTATGCCTACATGGATAAAAGATAGAGTATTGCTATTCTGAGATGAAATATAAAACCCTGTAAATTGTGCTTTTAGTCAGTTTTATACAAAACTTTGATGCTCTTGCGGAGGCAGTTACTGATAACCAATTGTAAAAATATTTAATAAGGATATTATTGAGCCAATTTAGCACCAACTTTTAACTATTAGAAGTCAATAAAGCAAAAAAAAATATTTCGCTCCACCCTAGTCTAAACCCAAAAATAATTATATGGCTGTATACAGCTGTAATACGACCAATACTCTGCTATGGCGCTGTTGCCTGGTGGCAACGCACAGAGCTAAGCACAGTGCAAAGCAAACTACAAAGCTTTCAAAGACTGGTGTGCAGAGCGGCTACGGGATGTATGAGAACCGCCCCCACCGCCGCCCTTGAAATAATGCTAAATTTAACACCACTACACCTGTTTATCAAACAAGAAGCTGCTGCCTCAGCTGTGAGACTAAATGCAAACAAGCTATGGAAAACAAAGAAAGTACCTCACGCCGAAATTCTTAGCAGGATGGTGAATGAGGCACCAAGAATATCGGCCGTGAACGACAGGATTCCCAAACTATTTCTCTTCGACAAGAAATACAAAATACAACTATCGGAAACTCCGAACGAGGGCCTGAATGAGAGAGAAGTGAGGATATTCACAGACGGCTCAAAAACTAAACTGATACAGGAGCGGGCGTATTCTCCGAAGACCTGCAGATAAAAATAGCTAAACCAATGGGTACCTGGAATTCGATATTTCAGGCCGAATGCCTTGCAATCATACTCGCCGCCCAAGCAGTGTTAGCGAGGAAAATCAGAGAATTACCAATTCGCATTCTCTCGGACAGCAAATCAGTCCTGCAAGCCCTAATGAGCCACGAGTGCAAATCAGGGCTCATATATGAATGTCACAAAGCCCTGACGGCGATAGGGCAAATCAATGATACTACCATTCAATGGATAAAAGGACACAGTGGATCACGCGGCAATGATGCAGCAGACGAATTGGCCAGAAGAGGATCGGATACCCCGTTCACAGGTCCAGAACCATGTCTGCCTCTACCTAACGATCAGTTGAAAACAATAGTCCGTAAGGCTATACAAGGTAAGTGGGATGCATGCTGGTCCTCGGAGAGCGGCTGTAAACAAGCCAAAACAGCTTTACCCAGGATCAACAAGCAACTTACTAACAAACTATTTAAACTTAACAAAAAACAAATCAGCTGGATTACAGCTACCCTAACGGGGCATGGCCCTTTTAACAAACACTTGTTTACCTTGGGTGTTACAGATAGCCCTCTGTGCAGAGCATGCATGGAAAAGGAAGAAACAGCTGCGCACGTGCTCCTCGAGTGTACAGGTGTAGCGGATTACAGGGTAAAACACCTGGGTGACGCCAGGTCGCTCCCTGAGGTGTTCAAGGACATTGGGGGGGTCCTGAACTTTCTTAGTGAGCTGGGATGGCTAGAGTAGTGCCATTCCCTTGTCACGCAAAATAGGCACTTAGCAGACGTCGACTTGCGGAAAACATACCCGTTCACAATACAATACAATCGTGCAACATTGAAGATTCATTTGGTTGACAGATACAAACTGAAAAGTGTCGTATGCTGACGAGTTACGGTTCAGTTTTGGTTTCGCATACACGACATTGTATTGGATGCATCGGTAATAATCATTTTGTCAAAAGATCCAAATATAGGTAGTGTCTGCAGCAGACTGTGGATCATTTATGATTCTCTTTGTTATTTTGAATCAAAATATTTCTATTGACAGAATTAAAAGCCATTCATTTCTGTTGGAGTCTGGGGTAGACAGTTACAATTCTATCCGATGAGGATATTAATAAAATGTGTAAATCCAATACTTTTACTCTTTGACGACGTCCGTGGCCGAGTGGGTAGGTGACTAGCTTATCGGTCCGGAGGTTGCGGATTCGATCCCCGCTGAGAGCAACATTTATGAGAATAAATGTTTTTTTATTAGTCTTGTATGTTTTTCATATGTGTATTATATTAATGTGAAATATATCGTAAATTTTGTATCCGATTATTTATTTATCATGAAATATAGTTTTTACAGGTAGTGTCACCTAATGCAACTAAATCACATATTTATTTGGCTATTTGGCATTTATTATAAGTCTTACTTAGTTTGGGACTAACTTGATCTGTGTATAATATGTCCGTATATATTAAAAAAAAGCCAAGACTCCTTAGAATATAGACGAAACCATTAAATTGGACCAAATATGGATATCCTTGATATGAAATACCAATAGAAACAGCCAAATAAAAAGAAAGGTATAGCGCGTGCACAGTCGCACGCTGAACGTGCTAAGGTCACAGCACTCTGGCGCGCGCAGCCTTTGTGACAGTAACCGAAGCTATGAAGTCTACTACTTACCTACTTACCAACTACTGTACTACGCAATCAGCCACTTTTGTAGTGCTATAGAGTTAGGTAGCTCTTACAATTGTTTCTACTGTTTTAAATATTATGTTATTCTTATTTTTTGCTACTGCATTTTATGTAACCTAAATACTTAGTAAAACAGTAAAAACTTATATTTATAGCGTTTCACACTCAAATAAAATTTAACACTTCATTATCATTGACAAAATAAGATCTGTAGAAATCGTTTGACAAACCAACTAATTCATGAATGTTATATGTAATGTATGGAAATATAGCTAACTTAAATACTTTTTCTTTTTTCCATATCATATTGGTATAGAATGCATCGGGCACCATAAACATATTATGCATGTTATTTCTTGCTCGCTTATTTTAATTTCTTAGGAAGTTATCTCGTGCTACAAAAGTGAGAGCGCGTTAAAATTTGCAGTCTATTGGCGCTGGTCGATTTGAAATTAATTACACCATAACTTCTTCTTCGGTGATGATTACAAATACACAAAATTTTAAATTTAGGTACTTTATAATCCATTCTTAGATAGTAATTGCACATTAAAAAAAATGGACCTTTCAAATCCTTTGTCACCCTGTTCCATTCTGTTCCTAATTTCGTAAAAGGAAACTACCAGGAATATAACGTTTTTAGATATTAATTACTAACATAAGTAAAATTATTCCTATCACAAAATTGCCTTTAGATCACAATAAATAATACAGACAATTTTTTTCATGTTCATTGATTAAAATTGTTTATCATCACGTTTTGGGGTTGTTACGTGAAAAACTTTTCTTACATATCTAATATAAGTTTTCTTTAAAATGCTTCACTTACTGCAATCTAACACCACCACAAAAAGTAGTTCAATAATATTACCGCGTGCCTATTCTATTCGATTTCACAACTATTTAATATCATCTATAAAAAAAACAACAGTTTGATGTCGTAAATCACTCTCTCACAGTTTAGTTCGGCGACTGTTCTCGATTCATTGTGTTGCGTATTCAAAATATTACGTGTTAATAATATATTGTGTTCAAAAGATTACGTGTTCAAAATGATCTCAGTGTTCATCATAGTGGTGCTAGTTGCTATTTCCTTGAAGCTACTGTTCATGAGTTTTTCTTTATACTTCACATTAGTTATTGATAAAAGAGAAAAGAATGTAAGTAACATATTTTGTTTTTTATCGTCTATTTAACCTTTAATAGTTACTGATCATTTTCAGGTCGAAGTAACTAACCACAGATTTTTATTGATTGTGTTTTTTGATCAATGGCGTCACTTGCTGTTTAAGTAGATTATTAATTATGTAGAGTTTTAATGTATGATTTTTCTCTGGGCTCTTCAAAGTAACTTTATACATTATTTCTTAGGTATAGTGTTTGATAGTCTTTTGGTAGAAAACTTAATAGTTTTTTTTCCGAAAACTTTCGCAATACGTTACAAATTTAATTATATTCTAACTATATGAAGCATTAAATAGTATTAGAGTTAAGTGGATTAAAAAAAACGATCTGGTATACAATACAATTGCTCTAACATCTTAAAGTAACCTTGAGTGGCAAATTGGCCAATCATTGATATAGTAGGATTAACAATTCATATTTAATATGTATATTTCTTGAAGGGATGTAATAACCGGACAAGTACAAGTCTGATTCAAGCACTAAAGATCTCACATAACATCTAAAAATATATTGTAATAACAAGAAAAAAATATGCCTGGTGTAGTAACTTATCACAAGTTAATGTAACTTTATTAAAACAAAAACCAAAGACTCAATATTCTATGGACTCAGAGCTTCAGAATTAGAAAATTCTTCAACCACATTTGGAAGTTAAGTGATTAGAATATTGTGAAATAAATGTTTTTAATGATGAGTCTCCAACCGGATCGCCCAAAAATCACTTAAAAAGTCCCGTCTAGTCTTAAACCCTTAGTCACCTCTTACAATCACCCATGGGAAGAAATGGGGTAGTGCTCTTCTGAGCCGACACTACTCAGCAATTTATTATTATAATTATATGATCATCCATTGTGAAAATAACAGCTGTCTAGCTATCACGGTTCATGAAATTCAGTACATAGAAGCCTTAATAATTGGATCTCGTTTAACGTTTTCGGTGCGGAACCTAAACTTGGTAGCGAATGGAAACCTATACAATGCATAGGTTTTCATTCATTGTTACTATACATATACATATAAAGTAAATTAAGATTGCTGTGTAGTGTCGGCTTAGAATAGCACTATCCCATTTCTTCCGGTGGGTGTACGTAAGTGGCGACTAACGGTATTGGGGCTTTTAAGGGATTTTTGGGCGATGCGGTTGGAGACCCATCACCAACAACCTTTATTTTACCATTTTTTCCCCACTCAACTTTCCAAACGTGGCTGAGGAATTTCGAACTCCTTAGCTCTGGCTACCCCTTCTAGGGATTTAAAGCCGTGAGTATATGTATGTATGTATGTATGTAAATTAAGACCATTGCATCAACAAAATAATAATTTGTGAAATCGGAAGATAACGTTAGCAAGATAGGAACCTGACCTATACTCAGCTGTCAGCTATTTATTCTTTAACTATTAGTAATAATCCCCACATGAGGTTTTCATGAACAAAAAGATTTAAATTATGTGATAGTTAAGCGTTTTCAACATTTGCATTCTATCTGAAAAGGTAGACAAGTGGCCTTTCGAATAAGTAATAATTCGGAGGTAGGAAACGCAAACACTACTTAAACGTGTAAAAGAAATAAAGGATAGAAGAATTTCGCACTGGCAGCCAATTGACTCGGTAGCTCAGTTGGCAGAGCGTCGGGGCGTTTACCCGAGGTCGCGGGTTCGATCCCCGCCCGTGTCGAAATTTTTCTTTCCTTTATTTATTCTTTAACTATTAGTAATAATCCCCACATGAGGTTTTCATGAACAAAAAGATTTAAATTATGTGATAGTTAAGCGTTTTCAACATTTGCATTCTATCTGAAAAGGTAGACAAGTGGCCTTTCGAATAAGTAATAATTCGGAGGTAGGAAACGCAAACACTACTTAAACGTGTAAAAGAAATAAAGGATAGAAGAATTCCGCACTGGCAGCCAATTGACTCGGTAGCTCAGTTGGCAGAGCGTCGGGGCGTTTACCCGAGGTCGCGGGTTCGATCCCCGCCCGTGTCGAAAAAAAAAAAATAAATTTTTCTTTCCTTTTTTTATTCTTTAACTATTAGTAATAATCCCCACATGAGGTTTTCATGAACAAAAAGATTTAAATTATGTGATAGTTAAGCGTTTTCAACATTTGCATTCTATCTGAAAAGGTAGACAAGTGGCCTTTCGAATAAGTAATAATTCGGAGGTAGGAAACGCAAACACTACTTAAACGTGTAAAAGAAATAAAGGATAGAAGAATTTCGCACTGGCAGCCAATTGACTCGGTAGCTCAGTTGGCAGAGCGTCGGGGCGTTTACCCGAGGTCGCGGGTTCGATCCCCGCCCGTGTCGAAATTTTTCTTTCCTTTATTTATTCTTTAACTATTACATCCAAATCAAACAGATAAGTGCAACATAAGGACTTTTTGATACAAGTAAGCGAAGTTAGTCATTACAGCCGTAATATTATGTGCTGTGTTTAATTAAATTGCATCCGCCCTCTACGCGCAATAGGGACAGGTTGAAAAACACTCGCACTTTCATCAGTATTGTCTCTGGAGGTAGTTTTTTCATAGTAGTAGCTTTCCATAATAGCAATATTCTAGTCTCATGCGGTTCAGTAAATTATAATTTTTGGTCAATCGATTCTTTTCAATTCAGACAGACAGTATCCCTTACGTACAAGCGCGCTGCGTACATAAAATGTCGAACGAGTATTGAAAGAGCCAATAATTAGTTTGCTTTTCACTCATTTGAGACACAAAGTTTCTTGTTACTTCCTTCCTTTGTTTAAACTAAACAACTGTTGCTTAAGGACCGACCGACATTCATGATGAACCAACCAAGTGTTCCATTTTCTTCTTCATGTTCCACATCCTTAAAAAGGAACTCTAGAAAAATACATTTCTGTAAACTTAAAGAAACGTAGTCCATTATTGCAATATGTTTTCTCAACCATAAATATAAAAATATTAAGTATCTAGACATCTTATTTCTCTGTAAAAAGCAAATGCATACTAAAGCTGTGCTTCTAGCTAGAAATTATTTCCATCGACTGCGTAACATTTCACCTTCAATAACCTGTCGTATGATATCTCTTCAAGACGCGGAGTCAGTGATTCGAAAAACAGCAATTTAAGATCCAACTTTGCTCTCGACTACCAGCTTTAGTTATAATGCATCTTGTTAGGAAAACTTCCAGAAGCAGTATATGTCGTTATTTGATTTAGAAGAATTTGTATTTTCTTGATGTAATAAATTTAATTTAAACAAAATGTTTGTTGTATAACACATTTTATCATCAAAACTTCTTATTCGGTTTTCGGTTTTACTCTGTTAATGTTATCTTATTTTGTAAAGTATATAGGATTGTATTTGCCCTTACATCATCAATAAATAAAGAAAAAAAGAAATAGTATATCGCGGAGCAATATCTTTTTATATAGTTTGAAAATTTGCATAAATTTAATTTTACACTCGAAAGCAATTTAATAAAAAGAGAAGTCAGACATGAGACGTGAATGAATAAAACATTATATAAATATAATCAAGACTATTAATTCCAAAAAGGGCTAGCCACACTTATAGAAATAATAAATGATACAACATTAAATTTTGTTGGGTATGGGTCGTCCCGAGTCCTCCGCCAGTTTGCCTAATAATCACTTAAAAAGCCCTAATAACCTTAGCGCTATTCCACACCGACTCCTTATAGCAAATGTTTCTTAACACGAAATAACATCTGACGGAAAATTTTATTGAATTTACAGCCAAAAACAATTTTGCTGTATTGAATGAGAGATGAATATTATAAATTTAAACGAAAAATTATGTGTAATTTGCATGAACTTAAAGATTTAGCAAAAATATATTGTTTTACTATTTTTTGTACCATCATCTACCTTACATAACTATTATTTTACTGAAATGATTAAGACTTATTTTACTGAGTGATCGCTTTGAGTGATAAGACCGTCAATCGTATCTTTCTTTCGTATTTAATATTTGTAAAACCTTTATTTTTTTTGATACGTTACAAAATTGGGGTAGGGAGATGTGCAAAAAAACATTTTGCTATTGTTCTATGTGTGTGTATACGGAGTGAGACAGGGAGATGTTATCTCTCCGAAACTGTTTACTGCTGCGTTGGAAGATGTTTTTAAGCTTCTGGATTGGGAAGGAATCGGCATCAAAATCAACGGCGAATACATCACTCATCTCCGATTTGCTGATGATCTTGTGGTCATGGCTAAAACCACGGAAGATTTGAGCAAAATGCTAAATGACCTCAATAGAGTTTCCGAGAGAGTGGGCCTGAAAATGTATATCGACAAGACAAAAATCATGTCGAACAACCATGTCGTGTTGTTTGGAGTGGGTACGACTTGGAAACTCTGTACTCGAAGTTTTTGATCAATATGTATACCTGGGACAAACCATTCGGTTAGGTAGAGCCAACTTTGAGACTGAGGTCAACTGTCGAATCCAGCTCGGATGGGCAACGTTCGGGAAGCTGCGCCATATCTTCTCGTCTAAAATTCAAGTGTCTCAAGACTAAGGTGTTTAACCAATGTGTGTTGCCAGTCATGACATATGGCACAGAGACGTGGCATCGAATGATGATGATGATGATGATTGTTTTATATACATTCTCACGCTATTAGTTCACATTGGGGTAAGCAGAGACCATCAATCGCCGCTATGTATCACTTTCCATACTAGCCCTATTAAAATTGATAAAAATTCACGTATTTGTTAATTTCGCCGATTTGTAAACTTTACAGTAATTGTTATTTATAATGATGATGATGATAGAAGATATTTTTTATCATATATTTGCATTCAAAACTTTGGTCTAAGATCTATAATGAAGCATATAGACTGGTAATTATTACAGTCTTAATTTGGACATAAATGGCTTAAAATTTTATGTTTGCCAAAAAATACGCATTAGATTTAGATTATGTGCCGTTAAATATTAATAATAATAAATTTATTTCGGAAATTATATCCATAATGTGTTAGTTACATTTCAAAAAACTTATCCTAGTGTTAAAACAACATAAAAAAATATTAAAAATTAATAACATAAATTAAGACACGCACCTGACGGTAAGCCAACTGCGTGTAGGCCCATCCAGTGCTTAAAAAAGGGAGAATCCCACCTGCTTGACAATACATTCAGCATACTGTTCGAGGTGCAACGTATACGCCTTAAAAGGCAGTCCGCTTTCGAATGATCGCGTAAAAGCAATCAGTCTCCGCATTCGCAAACATGCCTGAAGCGCTACAGAAACGTGGCAACCCGAACAGCACCCTGAATGCATTATTATATTGCACTCTCAATGTGCTATACATACGCTGAGTATAGTTGAGCTAAAGTAATAACTGCATCCAATAATCACCAAATTTAAGACGTAAATACCAGAATTAAAGTAAATAAGACAATTATTTTCTTTCATGTTTGATGCCAAAACCGTTGTAGGCCGTTATCGTGTCCGTGAGAGGTCCTGCCTTTGTTGACATTTGTGTTATGATTATGACGTTCGTCGAACGAAGTCGCACGGTCCGTTCTCAATGCAGCAGACGAGTTTACTTTTGAATATATTTTGTCTCTAAAATATAGAGTTCTTTTCAGAACTATCTATACTTATAATAAATCTGTAGAGAGGCCAATTATGTACCTGAAATATATTTTCAAAATAACGATCAGGGGATTATAAGTGATCGATACTGATGCCAAAAATGCAATCAGTAAAATTTTTGTCTGTCTGTCTGTCGGTTTGTATGCTCTTTATAGACCACCACTTTTATTCTCGCAAATTCAGCTGTCGACACTTTGGCCCTGTGACGCCAACGCGTGCACAGTCCCCTCAATCGTGATATCACGAGAAAGTGGTCTGTGCTAACGTTAATGCCCCTATGGACTCTGGTGTCAACAACCTTTGCTCTTAGCCTTTCATCCACTATCACAAAATCTATCATACTTCTCTCGCTTCCTCTCTGTCTAGTATACATTTGGATATCTTTGTGCTCAAACACAAAGATTCCTCTCCAAACATACATCAATCACTTTCTCACCATTCTCGTTCACTCTTTTATCACCAAACTTTCCTAAAACTTTTTCACAACCGTTGTGTGACACACCAACCCAACCATTAAAGTCTCCTAACATAACAATTTTCTCATTTTGATCACCCCATTCGCAACATCGTCTAACAGATTCCAAAACTCCTCCCTCTAGGATAGTGATCTGGACATGTCCGGAGCATACACGCAAATTATGCGCATCCGGACAAGCCCTACTTTCACCTTTATCCATAGGAGCCTTGGACTCACGCAAGCATAATCTTTCATGCACTTAGCCATCCTTTCAGATACCAGAAGTCCCACGCCTTGGCAAGCTCTGTCAACTCCCGACCAGATAGCTGTAAATGGGCCAAGTTGTGAAACCTCTTTTTCCTTGCGCTTCGTTTCATTTACACACAGAAAATCTAGTTTTCTTTCTTCCATAATCAAACATACTTCATCTAATTTTTCATGCATCCCTCCACACACATTCATCGTACTAAAGCGGGTCTCTTTAGCCCACTTTTCGCCCCGTGAGGAACCACGGCGTGATGAGTAGCGAGCCACATCGCCGCCACCGCGTTTAATTGTTTGGAAACACATTCGGTTCCCACGAAAAGCAAGGGAAATATATTGTCCGCCTAGCCAGAGCCCCGCTAGACTAAGGTTATTTAGTACCCAAAGTTCACCAGGCTCTGGGATGGCAGCTGAGCAATTTCTCTGACATTAACATCCAATTCAATACTAACTCCACGAAATGTTCAAATAACATCGAAGGATAAGAAAAAATAGTTCTTATTCATCATATTAATGCTGCCCTAAAAGTGATTCGAACCCGCGACCTCCGTACCCAAAATTTTCTTGTTCACTGAAAACTTGTCTTCTATAAAAAAATGTGTTCGGTGTTTAATCATTCACCATTCAGTACTAATCCTAGATATTTCGCACTTAATATGCCTTGCAGTGTTACCCGCTCTAATTTATATCTGTATAAATAGTAACATACAGTAAAATAAATTAATATAGTATAATCTGGTTGTTCAGGATATGAGCCAGCTTTACTCCAACTTAAACTTAAACTTAGATTTTTTTGTTCAAATATTATGAAAAATACATACAGGGTGTAACTGTAACGACTGTTTTCAATGAAAAGTATGATTAATTATCACGTATAAAGGCAGAATTCGTTGAAAAAAAACACACTTATTTTTTTTCAAAATTTGTTAAAATTTGCACTAAGAAAGTAGTACTATTGACACCAACACGCTCAATGTGTGCGTGAAACGCGATGACAAGGCGGGCAACTCAGCTGACAGCTGCGACCCACCGTGACCCTTAACCGGCGGCCAAATCAAATCAAGGCCAGTAAAGTAATCAATCGAACTTAGCTTCTAATATCTTCTTATTTTTTACATGTTATTATTTGACGTGATAAATTTGAATAACACTACCCCATAGTTAATACTGCGTTGGAATGCGGCAGTATGTTCAGAGAAAAATTCATAATTCGTAAACATCGATCGCCGCGAAATTCAAAATCTGCATGTATCAAGTCGGGCGGGCTTGTCGGCATTTTATCAAAGGAACAGTATTAGTACTAAGTTAGTTAGTTGTTTGTAGCTCATTGTGTTTGTGTCGCTTATGATTGGATGTCACTTTGATTTTTCGCATTAATTTTCGGAGTGTGAGTTCAGTTTTAGTATCTTGTGTTGTGAATTGATACCATTGAAAAACGCAATGGTATTTATAACTTACTTTTTCATTATATGGTAGTCGTGTTATGGTTAAATTCAGTGTTGGTGTTTTATAATGTGAATTGTCAAAATGTTCTGCGTTTTGCGCAAAAAAAGGTGATAGCCCGCATCTGCCACTGCCAATCAAAACGGGGTGAGTTATTTTTATTCATATTCTTTAGTTAAGTTCAGAAGTATCGGTACCTCTGCCAACCCCTTCGAGGATAAACGGCGTGAACTTTTGTGTTATGTTATGTTAGTTAACTATGATAGAGTACAGATACACCCGTTTAGAGCCCTTTAGCCCCGAGAGAGTTTAGTAAACACTAAGAACTCCTCCAATTTCGACGTCGGTTAATGAATGAATAGGTATCTCTTGCGCACTTTATTTTATGCCACGTAAATGCATCGTTTCGAGGGTCTCTATTTGTTTTTAACTTTATTAGCTTACGCTCATGAAGGACATACATTACATACATACTCACGCCGTTAGTTCCAATTGGGGTAGGCAGAGACTATCGTACATATCGATCGCCACTTCGTACGATCCTGGCAAACCTCTCTAGCTTTGTTTACATCCATCAATCTTTTCATACATGCTCTTTTATTCTTCATACATTTTTATTTACTTGAAAATGTTTGAATCACACTACCCCATATTTAATACTGGATTGAAATACGAGGCGACTAAGACCACAGCCTCACCAGGCGCGGCGATAAGTTCAAAGAAAAATCAAATGTAAGCATGGCCGCGAAATTCAAATTTGCATTGCTGTCATAGTGCGGGTCATACGGTCACGAGCAAGTGTGTGCAAGACTATAAGGTCACATGACGCGCTCGCTGTTCTCTGTGTGTGGGTGAGACATTACACGGGTAGGAGTGTGTGCGCTAGGCTAGTGTAGATAACCACAGTTTTCCATCTGATCGAGAAAGTAAGTTTTTCTGCTAAAGCGGTTTTAACCTTTTTGTTTATTTCATATGGTGGATATTAAGCATTAAACTTTACTATACGAATTAATATTGAAGTAACAATCGCCGTCAAACTAACACGCTGTATATACATATATTCACGGCTATAAATCCCTAAAGATAGCTAGAGCTTCAAAATCAGAAAATTTCTTCAGCCGATTTTGGAAGTTAAGTGGGGAAAACATTGTCCAATAAATGTTTCTGGTGATGGGTCTGTAACCGCATCGCCCGAAAATTACTTAAAAGCCCCGATACCCTTAGTTGCCTCTTACGTACACCCATGGAAAGAAACGGGGTAGTACTATTCTAAGCCGACACTCCTCAGCTCAACACGAAAAATAACTGACGATATTCAAATAATTGCTGTTACAGAAGCCCGCAGAAGAAGAAGTCAATCCAATCCCATCCCCGAGGCCATCTCAGCTGCATTTGCCTCGACACAGCAGCCTGCCCCAGATTGTAATCTACCGGGAACTTGCTAGGCTCAGCGTGGCCAAGAGCACAAGCTCTAGTTCTTCCACTTCGCAGATCCACCGCCATCTTCATCATACAGTACGACTATAAAATTTTAAGTATTTTTCACAGTTTAAATGCTGGAGGAGTACTATAGGCTTCCTAAGTAGTAAAGCTTTTTGTTTGCGAAAGAATGTTCATGATTGGTGCGGTATATTCAAAGATTAACACTTACAAATGAACTATCAAAGTTGAAAATTTTACCCCTTTGTAATATTAATGTAGATTCAATATATAGGCGGCGCTCAATTTGGTCACCCTTTAGCAAGGCCAGGCTTGATGTAAATAAATATATTAAACGTAAGGTAACGTAACGTAAAATATAGACGTGGGTACTCTGAACACCAGGTGACAATATCACGTGATGTTCAGAAATATTAGTTCCTCTGCGATCCATTTCGTGGATATACGGCGTGAACATTTGAGTTTTTTGGGTTACAAACGAAGTCGAGCAAATCCTATAAAAGACGCAGCAAAGGACCGGTTATTAAAGAGATCTTCGTGAGAGGGCTATATCTTGCAGACGTATTGATAAAATTAACCCAAGGCTATTTAAGTGATTTGTTCTGGACCCTTTATAATCTAAAACGAGTAAAAAACATACGTACATACATACATACATATACTCACGGCTATAAATCCCAGGAAGGGGTAGCCAGAGCTAAAGAATTAGAAATTCCTCAGCCACTTGTGGAAATTTGAGTGGGGAAAAGATAGTAAAAATAAAGGTTGTTGGTGATGGGTCTCCAACCGCATCGCCCAAAAATCCCTTAATAGCCCCATACCGTTAGTCGCCTCTTACGTACACCCACCGGAAGAAATGGGGTAGTGCTATTCTAAACCGACACTACACAGCAAAAAACAAAGATTACAAATTTTAACTAGTTACCCAGTAGCAGTATTATGGCAGTATTCCGTTGGAATACTGCCTACTTCCAATCTAATTCTCTCTTGACTGAGGTTTGATAAATTGCCCGCTAAGCAGGAGCGGTTAGAGAATCTTTTTGCCTGTTCAAGAATAAAAGAGCATGTATGAGAAGAATAATGAATGTAAGGGAAGCAAGAGAGGTTTGTCAAGATCGTACTAAGTGCCGATCGATAGTCTCTGCTTACCCCAATGGGAATAATGGGCGTGAGTATAAGTAAGTAAGTAAGTTGTAAATAGAATTTGAACTGTTATTTTTTAATATTTGCTAATAGTAGATTACAGTTTTGCAAGTATGTGTAAAGGGAAGAAAAGACAAGTGATTTTAAATAGTGTGGGTTAAAAGGGCAACTAGGATACATTTTATGAGATAACAACTCCATCTTAAAATTATTTATTAAAAAGAATTTTGAATAAAAATATTATTAAAATAGTACCATACCTGCACTGCTACTTACTACTTACAACGGCCTTATGTTACATGAACATTTCAATTTTAATTTGGTTTAGCACGCTAAGATTTCGGTATCATTTTAAGAATGTTTCATCTTATACAGAATATTTAAGCATATTCATGTTTGTTCTCCTACATTATCTTCTGAAATGTATCCTAGCAAACATCCTCAACGAACAATAAATATTCTTACTAATAGGTATTTCCAGGTATAGTCCATTTGTTTTCTACAGATAATTAACACGGTAATGTTATATTCCTGAGCTTAAACCACTCGTACTTGCCATCGAATATGATGAAAACGGTTGTAGTGCCGATTGTTAAAAACAAAACAGGGGACTGCGCGAGTAGGAGCAACTACAGACCTATAAGCTGGCGACCATAATTGGTAAAGTGTTCGATGCAGTGCTTGATTTTCACCTTAATCGGTGTCTCGATTTACGTTGTGGGCAGTATGGTTTTAGGGCTGGGTTGTCTACGGAAAGTGCGATTCTGGCACTAAAGCACACCGTCGGATATTATACCAAAAGAAAAACTCCGATTTTCGCTTGTTTTTTGGACTTGTCGAAGGCTTTCGACTTAGTAGACTACGCAGTGTTATGGGGAAAACTAGAAGCAATAGGTTATCCGAGACAGCTGATAGGCATGCTCAAATACTGGTATAATAACCAGATTAATCAGGTGAGGTGGAACGAGTCCTATTCGGAATCATACAGGTTGGAGTGCGGCGTGAGGCAGGGGGGTCTAACCTCAGCGCGCCTCTTCAACTTGTATGTCAACGACTTAATAGGGGAGCTCGGCGACGCCAGGGTCGGATGCTATATAGATGGCATATGTGTTAACAACATCAGCTATGCTGACGACATGGTGTTGCTAAGCCCCTCTACAAGGGCTCTTACTAGACTTATATCTATATGCGAGTCATATGCTAAGTCACACGGGCTTATGTACAATGCGGACAAGAGCGAATTTATGGTTTTTAAAAGTGGTAATAAGTTGCCTGCCTATGTTCCAGATATAAAACTATGCGATAGGGTTCTGAAAAGAGTAGTGAAATTTAAATACCTAGGACATTATGTGACGGACACCCTTAGCGATGATGTTGATATTGAGAGGGAACGTAGGGGGTTGGCCATGAAGGGTAATATGATTGCTCGCAAATTTGGTAAATGCTCCAGTCGAGTGAAACTAACATTATTTAAGGCATATTGCCAGTCGTTCTACTCGTGCTCGATGTGGGTAAAATATACTTCTCGTGCGATCAACTCCCTACGTGTCCAATACAATAACGCGTTCAGGGCGGTGATGGGCTTGCCATGGTGATGCAGTGCCTCGGGCATGTTTGCGGAAGCAGCGGTTGATGGCTTTCACACTATCCTACGTAAAAGAACCGCCTCGATACTACATCGAGTCCGTAACTCTGCCGACCCCATTCTGAGCGCGATTGCTGATAGGTTCGATAGTCACATCATTCATCACTGGATAAAAATGCATGTTATAAAAATTGCTTGGTGACGCATGATGTGGTTGTCTTCTAAATGAATATTTATTTTTGTTATTTGTATATAATTTTTAATTTATTTTTACTCTTGTAAACATTTTCTACTAACTATAGCACCCTAAGATTAATGTGTGTACTAACAAAATTATGGATTTGCATTGTCCGAAATAAATGAGTTTTATTTTATTTTATTTATTATTCATAGCGTTCATCACAGACTTTTGTAAAGCTAGAACACAAATACTATGCTGTGTAGTGGCGTCTTAGAATTGCACTACCGCATTTCTTCCCATGGGTGATCGTAAGAGGCAACTAAGAGTATTGGGGCTTCTTAAGGGATTTTTGGGCGATGCGTTTGGAGACCCATCACCAATATATAACAATAACCTTAATTTTACTATCTTTTTCCCCCTCGATTTCCGAAAATGGAAAAGAATTTTGAAGCTCTTGCAACACTTTCTAGGGATTTATACCCGTGTGTAGGGTATAAATCCCTAGATGTATGTATGTAAATGCTATTCCGTGGCTTTTATTGAATTCAAACAAATTTTACTTTGTACATAAGTAAAGACTCGCCATATGACCCGAAGGGAGGGGAGGGCACAGGTACTGTTTGCCGAGAGCACGAGGTGGTCAGATTACCAACATTGCCAGGACAGTTCAGTATTTGGGTGAGGCCTTACATCACTTTAAACGGGAACACCACCACATTAATAAGTATTACCCAGCCATATAATTTATCTATCTATCTATCATATAACGTATCTTTTTCGACGACTGTCGTGTCATAGTCGTAGGTTTGTAGGTTGCAATATTGTCGCTGTCAAAACACATATAAAATTTATGGCACTGACGGAGACAAATTTGCAACTTGCGAAACAATCGACAATCGCTAAAAATTGGCACGTAAGGAATCAGGTGGGGTTATGATACCCATTTTGGTAAATGGTACACAAAGACTTTAGAAAAGTCACAGTGGTTAAATTCTGCTTAAAAATTTTTGGATTTGAAATTTTGATTTTGAGGCCATAAATTCTTTTACTTGTATTAACTTCAATAACGGAGATTTTTGCCTCCCATTATAATCAAAGGGCCTGTAATGTTTCCCTTGAACGAGTAAGAAGGTGGTTATAAGTACTACTGAATAGCATCTAGCATTTGCAAGTTTTATGGGATTCACTCACGCTCCAATCAATTTACGTGTATCTATGACACCAACAAAAAATTAAGAAAATAATAGTACTTACAAAAACGTTTCAACAATTAATTTTATTTGGTTGCACTTAAAATAATAAAATATACGTTTACATTGTAGCTTTTACTGTCAACTTAAAACATTATTACAAAATTTATTAGAAGTAAAATAAATTAACAAGATTTTTTTAAAATCTATTATTTGAATATTTAAATTACATAACATAACATAAAACATAAACGTTCACGCCAAATATCCTCGAAGGGGTTGGCAGAGGTACTAATACTTCTGAACATCACGTGGCTTTGTCACCTGGTGTTCAGAGTACCCACGTTTTGCATGAACAGTGTACTCACGTGATAGGGGGCAGGCCTATCGCCGTTTTGTACGAATACACTGTCACATGACTAAGTACAACTCAGCCATGTGGGTTTCCTCACGATGTTTTCCCTCACCGTTTACAACCGTGATAAATTAACCACACATATGTCTTTAAAAAAGACAAATTGGTGTAGGCCCGACCCGGGATTTGAACACTAGTCGCTTGCACGTTAACCGGTGTTCTACCCATTGAGCTATCACGTCGAAGTCGTCAAAATTTATTAGAAGTAAAATAAATTAACAAGATTTTTTTAAATCTATTATTTGAATATTTAAATTACATACATACATACATATACTCACGACTATAAATCCCTAGAAGGAGTAGCCAGAGCTAAGGAATTAGAAACTCCTCAGCCACTTTTGGAAAATTGAGTGGGGAAAAGATGGTAAAGTAAAGGTTGTTGGTGATGGGTCTCCAACCGCATCGCCCAAAAATCCTTTAAAAACCCCAATACCGTTAGTCGCCTCTTACGTACACCCATCGGTAGAAACGGGGTAGTGCTATTCTAAGCCGACACTACACGGCTTTTAAATTAACGGTATACAATTTAATTTACTTAAATCTCGCGACATGCTTTTACTCCGTTTAAATTGTGTAATGTAATGACATTACAAGTTGTTAGCAATGCACTTATAAAAGCTCTTACCCTAACTCATATCTTCCCGCGGGTATCGTAAGAGGCGTAGGGTATTAGAGCTTTTTAAGATATTATATAAATAACCTTCCCTTATTTTGTATCTTTTCCCTACTTAATCTCCAAAAGTGGCAAAGAAATTTTTAACTCTGAATATTTGGATACCCCTTTTTAGGATCTATTACCGTGAGTACAATTTGTATGTGTGTATGTAAGTTGTTAGAAAACGTTCTCTCGTTTGTTTTTATATAAATCAATTTCGAGCTTTGTAGGTGTTTGATAATGTATTAAAATACACTATAGTGGCACAAAATTTTCAAACGGAATCGATAACCAAAATTGGCCTTACTCACTATATACTTCATACATATACTTATGGCTATAATTAAACAGATTAGTCATCGATACTGATGCCAAAAATGCAATCAGTAAAATTTTTGTGTCTGTCTGTCGGTTTGTATGTTCCTTATAACTACTCGACGGATTTTTACGAAACTTGCTACAATTATCCTTCATACCCCTGGGCAGGTTATAGGATACTTTTGATCAGAGTAGTGAAGGGGAGGGAAAACGGGAGAAGTTACTCCATTTTTTAAGCTTTCGTCACATGTGCAGCCTTAATGGTTAAAGTAACAAAGAAATTATGTATAACGGAAATATCCCACATGAAATTGTCAAAAAATATCCTTGAACAGCATATGTCTATCTTTTATGGTTGACTCACAACACGTGTAACTCCTGAGAGCTTAGCAGTTCGGAGCACTCTGATTATATTTGTTTACTCTTACGTTTATGAAATTCTCATTCATCTCTTATTTAAAAAAGTTTATATTATTACCTATTAAATAAAAAAAGAATCATATAAATCGGTATAGAAACACCAAACTTATACATGAAAGAAGACATCGCGCCGTCGTCGCACGTGAATACTGAATCATGCTATAAGGATCATTTTTGTGTAACGGTTGCGCGGGCAAAAGATAGCCTTGAGTATATGTATGATGTATGAAAAGTTTGTAACTCTCATTGTTTGTTGGCAAGGGCTTATTTTAGGAGATACTAAACTTTCACAATCTCCAAGCTACACTATTCAGGAGTGCTATAAGTTGTAATCATTGCGCTAAATTTCACAAAGTGCGAGCAGTGATTGAAGAAACCTCTGATATTTTTAAAACTATGCTACCCGTGCGAAGCTTGGCCGATCCACTAATTACTAATAAGTAAAGGAAAGAAAAATTTAGACACCGGCAGGGATCGAACCCGCGACCTCCGGGTATACGCCCCCGTCGCTCTGCCAATTGAACTACAGTGTCAATGGCTTCCAGTGCGAAATTTTTCTTTCCCATATTTATCCTTCATAAAATAAACGTTGTTGATTATGGGTCTCCAACCGCATGGCCCAAAATACCCTTAGTCACTTCTTACGTACACCCACGGGTAGAAATGGGGTAGTGCTGATCTAAGCCGACACTACGCGGCAATACTGTACACTACTTACACAGTTTACGTCAAATCACAATTATTTATTCATATGTTTGTTAGAAATTAAGTAATATCGGTAAAAAAAAATATCCAGTTTCTGCAAGGTCAGTGTAGGAAGCTGAGTAGTTTATAAACATCATGTAGTATCTGGAAACAAAATAAACATTTGTCCATAGGAACTCAAGACTAAAAGTTAATTTAGAAACATAATAATAAACACATTTATTTATAGTCACGGCAATAAATTTTAATAATTTCAATTCTTCATAATTCATTTTTTTTTTAATTGTAAAGTTGATGAATGATTGGTGATAGATCTCCAGACACATCATCCAACAATCCCTTAAAAATCTCCAAAAACTGTATCGCTTCTAGTGGGGTAGCGGGTATTGAACCCTAAGGAAGAAATAGGTTAGTGTTATTCTAAGCGCAACTACAGAGCTACACAACATAGCAAATAAACTGTAATTAAATTCAAAATTCACTAAAAATGCAAATTATTTTGCTGTTATATTATCATTAATCATTATCATTAATATGGTTAATTAGTTTTCTATCCGTCCAAAGCTTCATATTAAAGTAATAAATACCGATACCATATAAACGCTAAAAACTAAAAACGCCATGACTTTATCCGATAGCTAGACGAATCTGAGATCACTGCAAGGCTAAGATTTCAAAAATTATAATATAGTGAAGGTTTTTTTTACTGATAATAATTAAATAATATTCCATCCAACAACTTACGTTTGTGAAAAGTTTTTACTGTTCTATGAAATTAAGAGTTATCTTTGTTTTCTAACACCAATATAATCGGGTTCCTCTTTGCTGAGTGAGACAAGGTGTGTTGGTAGAGCTGTTAGTGCGTGTGTCATAAATAGATGAAGTTGAGCACGAAAAATCTACTAGGTGACATGAATTTTAAATTATTTTTTTTCCAAAATTTTATAATAAAATATACAAAGCAGTTTTTTTCTAATATATTAAACGGTTTAATAAAACCCATTGTTTCAATATTAACTAAATATTTTCTATTAATGATAACGCAATTATTTTAATGCAATACATCTATTCCCAATAACACGCTGAGACGACGGCGACAACCGGGTGAATGTTACTCTTACCTTTTCTCTTACCGTGGGCTCGCATTTACCAGCAAAGTGAGAGTTAAATTACTGGAGCGCTAATAGCTCTCAGTCAGAAGTTGATATATTTTCGTGCACTTTTATGCATTACGTAGATATTTAAGTTATTTTGAAGATTCATTATTTATTTTTCGCATGTTACTATTGCTGAGAAATAAGTTTTCTGTGTGACTGTGTGGCTGCCTCCGTGGTCGCACGGGTAAGTGATTGGCTTGAAGTACGGAGGTCTGGGGTTTGATCCCCGGGGGGGGGAACTCACAAATTATTAATTTGTAAGATTTAATCCAGTCTGGAAATATCCTTGGCTTAGTAAATAAATAGGCTTGAATCCCCTGATTATCTAAAAATTAAGATGATTCCGTTCTTCGGAGGGCACGTTAAAATAGGTACGTACGGCTAGTAAGGGTAGTAGTAATTATTGTTTTCCAATACGAAACAGACCCGTGTGGTGAACAATGGTCTCATCACACTAATCAAGCTAGAATCAAGCGAGTCCCCCGTTGGGGAGCACCATATGAGCTGTGGTGTATCAAATGCATAACGTTATTTGAGTCGCGCATTTTAATGATGACGGTACGAGAGGGAGGATTTATTAAAGGGCTGAAAGTAACATGTAAATAAGATGATGTTTTTAGTATAAATATAACTAAAGTAGGCATGTGAACACAAATATACGGACATATTATACACAGATTAAGTTAGCCCTAAACTAAGTGGAACTTTTATCATGGGATAGTAACCCAACGATATGTTTTATATTATATTAAATTTATTTTATATTATTTTGTTCAGAAGATTAGCAGCAAAAAATAAGTTAAAACATAAACTACTACATAAATATTCGTGTGCCAATTATAAATCATCACCAATATTTTCAAGTATACTACTATTACCGAAGAAATACATAAATAGAAATAAGTATGTATAATACACATAAAAATAACATCTAAGACTAAGAAACAATCATTCATGCTCATCAAATAAATGTTGCTAGTCATATATCTACTCAGCCACGGACGTCAAGTAAGAAGTCTTTTTTAAAATAGATATGTATAAAGTAGGTATTTAATGATTCGGTACCAATAGTACGATAACAAGTGAACATGTTGTCTGATAAGCTAAATTACTGTTCATTGGCTACCATACCCTTTGTACCATTTCGTGTAATATTCGTGAATGATTTATGAGAGCAACTCTTGGAATTTGATTTAATAGGGATAAACAGAATAAACCTGGTGATAATGTTACGAATTGAACAAGGATGTTTCCTTAAATATTAGATCAATCACAAAGATTGATGTAGGCATTGTACGAAATGAAAATTTTGAAAAAAAAAAAAACTATATAAATTTATAGTAAGTGAGGATGGATGAACGTAAAGTGGCAAAAGAGATATATAGAGCCAATGTGGATGGTGTTATTAGTAGAGCACGGCCGCATAAGTCATTTGAAAACCAAATTGAAAACGTAATTACGAAGGCCAAAGCCAGTAGTGAAAAGAGCATGTATGAAAAGAATGATGAATGTGACAGAAGCAAGAGAGATTTGCCTGGATTGTACAAAGTGACGATCTATAGTCTCTGCCTACCCCAATGCGAACAACGGGCGTGAGTATAAATAAGTAAGTAAATAAATAAGTTTATACTCAACTCAACGTTTGCGCCACATATCACCAAAGGGTTCGCAGGGGTACTTATACTTCTGAACATCACGTTAATTCTTGTCACTCAAAAAAGTATACTTCAAAATAAGACCCTAACAGTATTTTATTGATTGTCACAAAAACTAAAATAACTCTACCGTTGTATTCCGGTTAATAACGAGGGAACTTTTTTGTATAGGTATAAAATATCTTTCAGGAATAAAATAAACTTATTTACTGAACTATGTAAACGTAATTTTATATTGCAAATGCTACAATCCCTGTTTCCTCCCGTTCTTGGAACGGAAATAAATATATCTACGTAATTGAATTTTATTTTTTTATTTGTTCTTTATTGTCGATTTAATACCACTTGAACGAAGCCAAGGTAACAAATAAATAAGCATTTCAGGGAACACTTGAAATAATAAACGTAAATCTGAGAAAAAAATTCTAAGCACACAGGGCTTTACTCTCTGCTATAAGTAGTAGCTACACAGTTCAATAAGAGGTTTATAGACATTTCCACAAATATTTTTATAAAAAACGCTTATAGACGCCTACATTAAGTCAACTTTTCTACTTAAAAGACATTTGATTGTGATTGACCAGCGATAAGGAAATATTCGATAACTTTCTATACATATTCTTCGCAGAACAACAGGTGTTGTCCGTTTGTATTCAAGGAGTATTTATTTTCTTTTATGTCTACAAAGACTCAATACAAGTAACAAAACTTCTAGTGTCAGATAAAATCAACTTTTAAGAAATGAAAAGCTGAACTACAGTTAAACAGATATTTTTATCTAAACTTTCAGAGTTTCTAGCAAAATCTTTACATTTTTTTACATTTCTTATTTTTGCTTTATAAATTCTCAACTCAGCTTTGAATAACTTTACATTAGTTGAAAGAAGTGATCTTATTTACGAATTTTAATATTATTAAGTTACCAAAATAAATCAAGTGTAATGTAGTTTCTCGATAAATGAATTAATAATTTCTAAGAAATGTTATTTTGATGTACTATGGAACATAAGCCTGTCGACTCAAAGCTTCTAGCCACCCTGAAAGTGGTGTCAATAGAAGCTTGTGAATATATCCTTTAATACCATGACCTAAACATACCATAATGAAGAGCTTTTAACCCTCCTTTGATATGAAGAGTATACGGTTGAAATAAGAAAAATCAAAAAAACCGATTAGTCATAGACCCTAAGCTTCTAGCCACACTATAAGTGGTGTCAATAGAAGCTCCTTAGTTAGTTCTATGCAATACATATCAGGTCATATTATTATGAAGAGCTTTTAACCCATCATCCGTAAGGTACAATCCAGCGGCCGATTACGCTCATACAAATAGCTATGATAAATTTGACCAAAAGCTTCTAGCCACCCTAAAAGTGGTGTCAATAGAAGCGTGTAAATATGTCCTTTAAAACCACGACCCATACATACCATTATGAAGAGCATTTAACCCTCCTTTGATACGATATATAGTCGAAATGAAAAATATGAAAAAAACCGATTAGATATAGACCCAAAGCTTCTAGCCACTATGCAAGAGATGTCGATAGAAGCGCCTTGGTTAGTTCTATGCAACACACAACAAGTCATATTATTATGAACAACTTTTAACCCTTCATCCGTAAGGTACAATCCAGCGGCCGATTACGCTCATACTAATAACTATGATAAATTGACCAAAAGCTTCTAGCCACTCAGGAAGTGATATCAGTAGAAGCTCCTGAGTTAGTTCTATCCAATACGTACATACATACATACATATACTCACGGCTATAATTCCCTAGAAGGGGTAGCCAGAGCTAAGGAATTATGAATTCCTCAGCCACTTTTGGAAGTTGAGTGGGGAAAAGATCGTAAAATAAAGGTTTTTGGTGATGGGTCTCCAACCGCGTCGCCCAAAAATCCAATAAAAAGCCCCAACACCCTTAGTCGCCTCTTACGACACCCGTGGGTAGAAAGGGGTAGCGACATTCTAAGCCGGCACTACACGGCATTACTCCAATACGTATCAGGTCATATTATACTAATATACGCAGAATAATTTTTATAAATTAAAAGTAGGTATATTTCGACAATTACCTGACTGCTTCAAAAGAATAGTTATGTTATTAAAAAAATGTATGATACAATAAACTTACTTACTTACTTACTCCGTTGGCTCAGCGACCCAAAGTGGATCTTGGCCTCAGACACAAGAAGTCGCCATTGGTCCCTATCCTGTGCGATCTCTTTCCAGTTGCCTGCCTGAAGTTCGCGCAGGTCCTTTTCGATTTCGTCCCTCCATCGATACTTGGGACGTCCAACTGGTCTTCGACCGCTTGGTATTCCAAGGTAAAGCTTTTTGACCGCCCGATCCTCCCCCATCCTCTCTAGGTGGCCAAGCCAGCGGAGCCGGTGGGACTTTATTTCGCCGATGATGTTAGGTTCAGAAATCAGGTCTTCGATTTCCTGGTTCTTCCTCATTCTCAGAGTGCCATCTTCCATCCTGTTGGGACCCAGAATTTTCCTCATTACTTTCCTTTCCTTTCCCAAAGGAAAATGATACAATAAAAAATCAGTAAAATGTAATACATTTTATATACCCTTATTTGCCTTATGTATGGTTGCAATATTTCGAGCGAGTTCGATCACTTTATGTCAACTCTCAAAAACTAGACACCCAAACCGACATCGACAAATTCATTTTTGATGTAGAAATGCTAGAAAGTTATCCGCAAAAAAATTTAGAAACAGTCGATTAGTTAATGTTCTCAGTGCTAAAATAAATCCGGATTTTACACCTTCTCATAAGTTATGGCTCGAGTTCGAAGATGTATACAGTTATGTTAAACACCGCTGTGCGACTTTATGTCCTAAAACATCACCCGCAGCCGCTGATTGTAAGAAGATACAAATGGCGCGTCCACACCTAGCTACCGCCGATTGAGCTACCCGCATTTAACGGCGAACCAAATAAGTGGCCGTTATTTTATGCTAGCTTCCTCAGCAACGTTCACAATAACCCTAGTCTTTGCAATTCTGAACGTATTTATTATTTGCTAGGTAAATTACAAGGCAAGGCGCAAACAATATTCGCCGGTCTAACGCCTTGTGGTGAAAACTACGACATAATATTTGAAGCACTCGTTAAAAGGTATGAAGATAAACGTTCACTAGCTAGTGACTACATTAAACGTATTCTTGATACAAAACAGGTCAACTTAGCAACCGCGGATAGCCTTGATTCATTCGCTAATCAATATTTCACATCCATTTCAGCGCTGAAAGGATTAAACTTACCAAATTTATTAGATTACTTATTACTACACATCGCTTTAAAAAAGTTGGATTCTGAAACTGTTCGTTCGTTCGAATTAGAACACAAAACAACTGAATTTCCTACCCTCGACCAGTTAACTATGTTTGTTAACCAGCAAGTAAAGTTACTACAGCGCTCCACAACTAAACCTAATACAAATCTTAATAAACCTTTCCAACCCCCGCGTGCTATTAAATTCCCTAAAACTCAGGCATGGGTGAATCCTACAACGACGATAAAAACTGGTTAACCATTAAATAACTAAGATACTAATAATAAAAACAAATGCATTTTCGTTTAAAACCATTCATTTGATGCTTTTCCAACTGGAGCTCATTCAAAATTAACATTCATAGTACTCATTATTAATAGAAAAAAGAAAAATGTATCAAAATGTCATTCATGTCATTCATTTGAAGATCAAACAACGCAAAAATAATTATCGTATAAATTAAATAATCGTTGAGAACATATATTGATAATATGTAATATTTGTAAGGTAAAGTGCCTTGCCATCCGCTAAAATGTTGCTGTGAAATTATTATTATTTTAAGAATTAAGTTATTTCAAAGTTTTGTCAACATAAAATAGTCATTCAGTTCACGATGACAACCCCTGCAAAAGAGGAACTCCATGAAAAAGTTATGACATGTCCCAACCCCGCCGCCTGCACATGTTTTCATTCGTCGGCGATTAGCACTTGAGTCGTACGTATGTTGTGCTTTGTTCTGATTATTTTGCTATGCAATTTACGTTCGCAGTGATTTGTCACCTACTTTACGTCATTTTAATAAAGTGAGTTATAACAAAACGGATAGAGGTAAGTTAATTTAAATTTATGTTTTTGACACGTTATAAGGACCAAATATATAATGTGTATTTCATCTTGGCTAGACAAATACCGATTATGTAAATATACATTAAAGTCGTAAAATATGTCATTACACACGTTGTCATTACGCTCATATTTCATCAATTTATCACACGAATGTAATGACATGGTTATAAAAGTAATGACAGCAAATATTAATCTGTATATTTGTAATCTGTATTTATAAATCCCTACACTACCGAAAGGGGTTAGCTAAAGCTTGTAAATAATCTAACCTTTAGTCATTTTTGGAAGTGTATAGTGCAAAAGATGTTATATTTAGATAATGCAGTCGTGATATAAGTTTGAATTTCATATTAAATTAATTAGGTTATATATTAAATATATTAAATTTGACTGCTAGTTCTTTAATTTATGAATGTGTTCTCGTTGTTTTAGGTCACAATGGCAAAACCAAATAAAAAGAAAGAAGAGATTTTAGCACAACAAAGACAAGCTATAAAACGAAAGTATCTTCGAATAAAAAGCAACATCGTCTTGTATGAAGAGCAAAAACAAAAGAATCATGCGGACTATATGAGAAGAAAAGAAAATAAAAAGATCTCGAGTATAGATGAGTTAAGCCCAAGAGAACAACGTTTAAAGCGCAAGAAGTGGAGAGAGAATACACGAAGGTATAGACAAAAATTAGCCGAAGAGAAAAACAAACTAGAAATGCAAAACGAAAGTCATTATAGACAGTAAAAAGATTCTCGAAACTTCTACCAAGAATAAACAGGACCCACTAGGGCCTAGCACATCAAGTGGTCAGAGAGTAACTTCGCCTGGTCAGACTGTGACTTCACCTTACAAATTGATTATCAAGAAGGTGAAATACAGAGAATGCAAAAAGTCTGAAATTATTAGAGATAATAAAAAAAATACAATCAAACTTGCCTAATTTTGGAGTCCAATTACAACAAATTATATCAATTTATGACAAAATCTAGAATCTGGCATTAATGTACACCTTCTCACTTATTAGAAACACGAAATAGATAGTCCGTATCATTTAACAGTTGACTTCAACAACTTAGTGAAGTTGGCGTTCTAATACGTAATTATGAGAGTATTTTTCTTGCGTCGTTTAAAAGAGGGTAGTTATTTAACTAGCAATCACCGTTTAAAAATCTGTTTTGATTATGAAAGTTAAGAGTTTACTGTTTAAAAAAATATATACAAACATATAGAAATATGAAGTTGGTATCTCATCAAAAACTTCCGTATTTTCGTGGAATGCTCCAGGTGTATTTTTTATCTAGTTGGAATCTGAATAAATAATTGCTTTCTGTTGTTAATTGTATTTCATTCATTATAAAATTACCTATATAAACCAATGGTCATTACACGTCGGTCAATGTCATTCATATTAAAGTATATGTCATTCAGTTCCTTCATTTGTCATTACGTTCACAATAATTAATAGAATATCTAATAATGGGATATCTCAAAATCTACAAGGTGCAGAGTGATGCAAATACTATCAAAATGTTGGTGAAGTGTAGTTTGTCGAATAAATGCGAACATGAAAGAGTTATTTAATAAAAAATGTAGGTTGATAAAAAATACGTAAAGAACCAAAACTAGTTAGGATTCAACCGCATACGTCAACATTTCGACCGCAACCGCACATAATTGCATTTTATGTAATACCCCATTTTATGTAATATTTCTTAGCTAAGAACCGAAAGGTGTATTGCTCCTTCATTGATTTACAGAAGGCGTATGATAGGGTGGTAAGAAAGTGTTTATGGGAGGTGTTATCCAAGTTCGGTTTGGGGAGTCGACTTATACGTGCACTGGTATCACTCTATGAGGATTCCAGTGCATGTGTGAGAGTAAACGGGGAAAATACTGACTGGTTCGGGATCTCTCGGGGTGTCCGACAGGGTTGTGTTGCTTCCCCGTGGCTCTTCAATTTGTTCATGGATGACTGTTTAACAGAGTTGCGTGAAAGTGATTATGGATTGAGAATGGGTGGATTCATCATTAAATGCCTCTTATATGCCGACGATCAAGTGCTACTTGCATCATCGGTGGAAGAGCTGCAAGAGATGATGAATATTGCATGTGCGTCTTTTGAGAAGAAGGGAATGAGGGTGAATGTGGATAAAACAAAAACTATGGTTTTTGAGAGAGAGGTGAATATGACCGAATGCGTGATTGAGATTAATGGTAAGAAAGTGGAACAAGTGAAAGAGTTTGTATATTTGGGAAGTTTGTTTACTAGGGATGGAAAGTGTGATGAAGATATCGAGAGAAGAGTGAAAAAGGGTAATGCGGTAAATGGAGCACTGGATAGTCTAATGTCTAGTCAGTCGGTGTCTGCAAAGGCCCGAATGGCTGTGCATGATGCTGTCCTCGTTCCTACGCTTATGTATGGCAGTGAATGTTGGGTGTGGCAGAAGAAGCATGAAAGTAGAGTGAATGCAGTAGAAATGAGATCCCTCAGAAAAGTGTGTAATGTAAGGTTATGTGATCGTGTGAGGAATGATGTGATTCGTGAAAGGTGTGGTGTAAAAGATGATATTGTAAGAAAGATAGAAAAAGGAATGTTGAGATGGTTTGGGCACATAGAGAGGATGGATGACAGTAAATTGGTGAAAGAGATATATAGAGCCAATGTGGAAGGTAATGTTAGTAGAGGACGACCTCGGAGGACACATTTGGATCAAATAGAACATGTGCTCAAAAAGGCAGGTGTCCGCAGTAAGAAGAATAAAAGAGCATGTATGAAAAGATTGATGGATGTAAACGAAGCCAGAGAGGTTTGCCAGGATCGTACAAAGTGGCGATCGATAGTCTCTGCCTACCCCAATGGGAACTAACGGCGTGAGAATATGTATGTATGTATGTAATACCCCATCGCATACGCATATTTATAAATGTCCAAAGTTTAATGTAATGCCTGTGGAGGAAAGATTAAAGTATGTCAAGGATAGGGATGTGTGCGTGAATTGCCTTAGTGTTTCACACAAAACATCCGCGTGCAATTCACAGTCTCGCTGTCGTAACTGTGGAGGTAAACACCATACAGCCCTACACATAGAACGAAACGTCATCGCAGTCGCGTCCCTTTCTTCACCACGCTCCGCGGATAAAAATAATTATTTTAATTGTAATGGTCGAGATACGGTTATGGTTAATCCACCCGCTTATAGCTGTCCGCAATCTATTAGTTATTATACGACCGCGCCAACGCACCATGCAGCACCGCACCCCCCCGCCGCCTGCACCGGTCCAGCCCCGCGCGGCGCAGCGGAGGCGTTCGGCTATTCTGCACCCGCCTGCGCGAGCGCCACACTCGCTGCGCGTGAGCCCGCGCCGCCTGTTTACGTAACTGATAACAATAATAATACGTAGACAGCTAATTCAAATATTGTTCCCCGCCTTTCTGAACCGATTTCCGCTCCCGCGTCTGCTTCTACGACACAATTTACCCCGCGTTCGAATATTACCTTGTGCAATAATATTAGCCGTTCGAGCAGTAATATACCTACGACAGTGTTACTAGCCACTGCGCGCGTTATTACTCACGACGTTTATGGAAACGAAGTCGTAGTACGTTGCTTATTAGACAGTGCGTCTCAAAGCAATTTTATTTCGCAATCGTCTTGTGATAAATTAGGTTTAAGAAATCATTTAAGTCCTACGATATCCTTCGTGAAGGGTATTGGGGGTGCCAGGAAGACTATTAAGTCGTACTTAAAATTAAGAATATTTTCCCGCTTTAATCGTGATATTAACTACGAGATCGACACTTTAGTAGTCGATAAGGTCACGGACCGCTTACCTTCCGTCGCTGTCGACACTTCGATGCTCGCGTATTTACATTCGTTGCCTTTAGCAGACGATACCTTTTCGGTTACTGGAGATATCGAAATTCTAATAGGAGCATCACTCTTTTCGCACTTATTACTGCCAAATAAAGTCAGTAGTTTTGCGGGAACACCACACGCTATCGAGACCGTGTTTGGGTACGTGGGATCCGGTCTCGCGCCCGTGCTGTCGGCTGAGTATGGCACGACCATCTCTTGCTGTTCTGTAGACGCGAATATTGACTCGATTGTGAGACGATTTTGGGAGCTCGACGATGTCGGTGCGCAGACCGTGGGCAGCCCCGACGACCGCGCGTGCGAGCAGTTTTACCAGAGCACTACGACTCGGGATTCGACGGGTAGATACGTAGTAGCTTTACCTTTTAAAGATGATCCATCGGTTTTAGGTCAGTCGTTGGAAACCGCTAAAAAACGTTTTATGTGTTTAGAGCGCAAGCTCGCCGCTTCACCCGCTTATAAACTGGCGTACGATGACGTCATCCGCGAGTATATTGATAAAGATTACTTATCACCCGTGCCACGGGAAACTTCCGAGTCGCAGATTAAGCCTGCTTATTATATCCCACACCACGGGGTTCTACAGGAAGATAAAGCTACCACTAAACTTCGTATTGTCTTGGACGCTAGCGCGAAGACTAGCAGCTCTAAATAGCTTAACGATATTTTATACAGCGGTCAGAACTTACAAGGTAATTTATTTGAAATTATTATAAACTTTCGCATGTTTCCTGTAGCACTTTCGGATGTTTTTGTGTCTGGGTGTGCGGGAAAGCGATAAAAGATTTCAACGCATTTTATACCGCTTTAATTCTAATGAACCAATAGATGTTTTCCAATTCAATAGAGTTTGTTTCGGACTTAAGTCCAGCCCTTTCCACGCGCTTCGTACAGTAAAGCAACTCTTTTACGACGAAGGTGATAATTTTCCGCGTGCAAAGGCTATTTTAAATAATTCTCTGTACATGGATGACTTTGTACACTCGGTCGAAAACGACGGAGAAGGTGTGCAGACGGCACATGAAGTTATTTCGTTGTTAAAACTTGGTCAGTTCGATCTCGTTAAATGGAATAGTAACGCGCCGCGAGTTCTGGAGTCTCTTCCTGAATCGCATCGTTTATCAGCTTTAGTTGAGTTTGATAAAACGGATTCACATAAAGTCTTAGGTATGTCATGGTCACCCACGACTGATGAATTCGCGTTAAGTGTTAGCTTACCTAGCGAACGTCCTACAAAGCGTTCAATATTATCCTGTGTCGCGCGACTGTGGGACCTGATGGGATTTATCGGCCCTGTTATCTTATATGCTAAGTTATTTATAAAACAATTATGGTTGTTAGGAAGTGATTGGGATGAAACCCCTCCAGAGAATGTTGTCTTTGCTTGGGGTAAGTTTCGCAGTGAACTACTTTTATTAAATCATATTTCCATACCGCGTCATTTAGGCATCGTTAGTAAAAGTGTGATACACTTGGTAGGTTTCGCGGATGCCAGCGAAAGGGCATACGGAGCAGTAGTTTACTTTATTGTAGAAAATAGTAACTCACGCGCGATTCGCCTAGTATGTTCGAAGTCCCGCGTTGCGCCCGCTAAAGTGGTTGGTATCCCTCGCACGTTTAGAGTTGTGCGCCGCTCTTTATTAGTGAAACTGATACGTATAGTTTTGAATGTTAGTAGTGCCCGCGTTAGTGTTAATAGTATACACACGTTTTCCGATTCGACTGTAGCTTTGTGTTGGATACATTCGTCACCCCACCGCTGGGCTACCTTTGTAGCTAACCGCGTTTCAAAGATACAAGCCGAGTTATCTTCCGATCATTTTCATCACGTCGCGGGAAGCGATAATCCGGCTGATTGTTTGTCTCGGGGGCTGACACCTGCGCAGATATTAAACCACCCGCTCTGGTGGCAAGGTCCGGAATGGATGAAAGAGAGCCTAGACGCATGGCCTATTTCCCAATTCGATCCCTCGACTATTTCGGTGCCGCCTGAGCTGAAGCCTGCGGTTGTGTTGGCTGTTCAAACTACAGAAAGACCGCTTGTTTTACGAATTGCTGATCGTTATTCTTCGTGGTCGAAGTTATTACGCGTTTTAGTTTATATTTACCGCTTCCTTAATTTATTACCGCGCAGCAATTATATTTCCGCCAATGATTTAAATTTTGTTGAGCAAAAGATTATACGAAACTTACAAGAATTTTATTTTTACAATGAAATTTCTAATTTAAAATCAGGCAAATGTTGTAACCGTGCCTTTCAGCGACTTACACCATTTTTAAATAACGATGTAATTTTAGTAGGTGGTCGATTGTCGAATGCCGACATAAGTTTTAGCGAAAAACACCCTGTTGTTTTGCCGCGTAAAGATCATGTGGTTGATCTTTGATCTTATTATAGATTATTATCACAAAAAACACTGTCACGCGGGTCCCGACCTAATGATGTCTATATTAAGACAACGTTATTGGATATTTTCTGCACGTAATGTTATACATAGTCGCATATTTAAATGTATTGCATGTTTTAAGTTACGCCCTAAGTATACGTACTGTTAAGGCGTACGTTTGTATTTTCGTGTGTCTGACAACTCGAGCCATACATATCGAGTTGGCTTCTAGTTTAAGTTCGGCATGCTTTTTGTCAGTTTTTAAACGCTTTTTATCACGCCGTGGTCCTGTTTCGCATATGTACTCAGATAACGGGACAAATTACGTAGGAGCTAAGCGTCACTTAGATGAACTACACAAATTTTTGATTTCTTGTGAATATAGTTCCGAATTTTCGCGCATTCTTTCGGAAAACCGTATTACGTGGCATCTCAATGTGCCTAGAGCACCACACTTCGGTTCTGATTGGGAGTCAAATATTAAAAGTATGAAGAACCATTTATTTCGTGTCGTCGGAAAGCAAACGCTCTCTTACGAAGAGATGACGACTGTTCTGACACAAGTCGAGGCTGTCATGAACAGCCGCCCGCTCTGCCGCACTCTATCGTCTGATCCGGCAGAGCCGCTCGCGATAACTCCCGCACATTTTTTAGTTTACACCCCGCTAAAGTATTTACCCGCGTCTGAAGTCGTTGAAGATCGGACTCATCTTCTCGAACGTCACGTTCTTCTCGATCGCGTTTTGCAACACTTCTGGAGGCGCTAGAGATCGGAATATCTGCACACGCTACAGGTTAGGCAAAAGTGGAACACTCCCGCTTGTCCTCTTTCTGTTGGTACTGTAGTTATTGTCGTAACGGATAACGTGCCGCCACTTCATTGGCCTCTAAGGGTTGTTGAAGACGTGTTTCCCGCGAAAGATGGAGTAGTTAGAGTCGCCCGCGTTAAGACGGCTTCTGGTTCGTATGTACGACCAGCAACTCGTTTATGTCCCCTACCTAATTAATTTAAGTTTTTTTTTATTATTTTAGTTCAGATTCTTATACCGCGTTAGTTTAGTTTAAGTAGCCGCGTTAGATTTTATACAGTATTTTTGCGTTTATTTGTATTTGAATATCGAGAGACTTCAAGCCCGGGGGGATGCTTGCATTACATTATTACATTATTTTATTACTAGAAGTGGGTAGTTTATCGGACTCGTTAATCACGTCTCATTCTATCCTTTTCCTTTCCTTACCTGCGCGTGAGATGTCATACGAGGAGGAGGGATGATCAAGAAGGGGAGAGGCGATCGAGCGAGTAGTAGCACTTAGATATCCGTATCGAAAACCGCTGTACACCGCATCATCTGAACCGCGCCCGCATGTTTCATATTGAAGTTTTATGACTATTTGTTTATTTGAATAAGATTGTGTAGTGTGTGGAAGTATAGCCGCTTAAGAGAAGAACAGCAGCGTTGTTGACGGAGCCGCCGCCATCGACCAAGCCAAGTCGTCCGTTACGAGAACGAGGTGAGTCTCACGTTGCTTCCTATTTCCTATACCTTCGCCATCCGCTGAGCCTTCACCAGCTCTGGTCCTTCGTAGCTATCCCGCCCGCGTAACCAAATATTATGAGTGTAATAAATTCATATTACAAATTTGGTATATCTATTTATGGTATTGACAAAAATAACGTACATTAAAATTTCCAACACTTAAGGCTATGTATGTTATATGAACAAACTATCATGAGAAAAGTATTTAAATATAATAAAATAAGGGAAATAATAATGATTCCGAAATATAAATGAATCTCCAACTACATCTGTCCGACTATTATTCTAATAAACCAGCGTTTTAATAAATTACCGACAAAAAATCCCAAAACATACCGAAAAAATTATATAAATTTAGCAAACACCTATGCACAGGATCAAATTACATTTTTACTTACAAATATATTTAACTTCGAAAAATAAAACTAAACTTCCGGATAAAGTAATAAATAAAGAATAAATAAAGGAAACAAAAATTTCGACACAGGCGGGGATCGAACCCGCGACCTCGGGTGAACGCCCCGACGCTCTGCCAACTGAGCTACCGTGTCAATTGGCTGCCAGTGCGAAATTCCTCTATCCTTTATTTCTTTTTACGAATTAGTAATAATTCGGAGGTAGGAAACGCAAACACTACTTAAACGTGTAAAAAGAAATAAAGGATAGAGGAATTTCGCACTGGCAGCCAATTGACACGGTAGCTCAGTTGGCAGAGCGTCGGGGCGTTCACCCGAGGTCGCGGGTTCGATCCCCGCCTGTGTCGAAAAAATTTTTCTTTCCTTTATTTATTCTTTATTTATTAGTAATAATCCCCACATGAGGTTTTCATGAACAAAAAGATTTAAATTCCGGATAAAGTACTGAACCTCCGACAAGTTTATCCGTTAGGGGGGGTTGGGAGTTCTAAAGCCCCCTGCAGGTGAAAAAAGTTAGGTCACATTTAGCTAAGTTAGGTTAGGTTATGTATAAAACGGAGCGAGCACCTTAAATGCACAATCCCTATGAAACATGTAGCGTAATTTATGAATAACTTGTAGGCAAGTATAGGTAAAAAATACAAAGCATTGTTATCAGTAGAGCATAATTTTACTTTGTAGAAAAGTATTGTGGCAATAAACAGACATATTAATTTTACGAAGATTTAAGTATGTCATTCGGTCGTTTCGTCATTTATACTCGGACAAAAGTAGTCGGAAATGTAGTATTTTAGGCAGTAAATTTTATATTTTTTGTAAGGACAATTTTTATTTTATTATCGGAGCTTTTATTACTACCCATAAAATAATATAATTTCATAAATATATATGCAATAGTGATATAATTAGATAATTTAAACTTGGCAATCCATAACTATATGTTATAATTATCGGCCATATTATTTATCGGCTTATTAAGGCGTCGAAAATTATCCCATCACCAATAACCTTTATTTTACAATCTTTTCGCACTTAATTTCAAAACGTGGCTGAGGAATATCATATTCTAAAGCTATGGCTACCTCTTAGAGGGATTTATAGCCGTGAGTATATGTATGTATGTTCAAAATTATGATGTCTTAAAGGTGTATCTGATAGCAAATGTCCTAATGACAAATGTTTAATAACAATCACAAATAAACACCTTAACTCAAAATAATAATATAAAGTCATTAATTTGTTTTTCAACACATTAATATTTTTTTTGCGACCTTTTCATTAAATTTCTCAGGCACCTTATACGTGAGCGGATACCCTAAATTTGGAAGTACGGAATCACATAAATTTTCGGATAATCAGGTGACTCAAGGCTGCAATATTATTCCAGATTATATCATACAAATTTTTTTTTTGTGTTTACCCCAATTGGTCCGTTTTTTTTCTTCTCAAGGTTTCAGTAATTTATGAAATTTCAGCTATACGAGTAATTAGCCCATAGTAGCCTAGTCTGTTAGTAGGGCTGCTACTTTCAAGCGTACAGACAAGCTTTGCAGGAATTTTAGGGGCTTTTTGCACCCCAAGGCCTCTACTGCATGGCCTCGTCCAGCAGTAGCTAGGTGAATGGTTATCCCGCCATTTGCTCGGTCGCCAGTGCCCCGTCCGTTGTCTAGCAGGGAGTACCACGACTGTGCAGCGCGAGCCACAGAGCCGCCGCCAGTAATTCATACGAACCACCAGCGCGTGCAGGTGGGGATGACATTTGGGTCTAGTAGGGGAGTAGTGAACCCAATAGGAGGAACAGAGATGGACATCGAAACCCGCCTAAACAAAGCTAGAGGTGCTTTTGCCCAGTTAAAGCCGGTGTGGAGCTCTAACGTCATGACCCGGCGTACAAAAGTGAGGATTTTCGAGTCTAACGTAAAGTCAGTCTTGCTATACGGTTGCGAAACATGGTTCGTTCGGAAAGACCTATCCAGCAAGCTACAGGTATTTGTCAACAAATGCCTAAGGCGAATTTTGCGGATTTACTGGCCACGAACCATTTCGAACACGGAACTGTGGAGGCTGACTAAGCAGAAACCCATCGACCAGGAAATCCTCACAAGAAAATGGAGGTGGCTGGGTCATACCCTGAGAAGACACGATGTATTCCCGTCGAAGCAAGTGCTCAGCTGGCAGCCAACCGGGAAACGTAAACGAGGCCGCCCAAAAACAACCTGGCGACGTTCTGTGGAGAATGAGGCAAAAGTTGTGGGATTGAAGTGGGAGGATCTCGCAGCCGCTGCCCAAGATCGAGCCAGATGGAGAAATCTGCTCAAGGCCCTTTGTCCCTGCTGAGGGACGTCAGGATGGATGTATGTATGTATGTACCCCAATTGAACTCGAGATCTCCGAATCATAGGCTACTTTACCACTAGACGACAAAGGCAATATAATAATCTGATTATGAGCAAGATCCAAATATAGAAATTTAAATAGGTATAACCATGGTATCACATTTGAAAAAACCATATAACTGGGTGTCTAGTATCTAGAAGCTGTAAAACCAAACATACAACGGGCCAAGTTCAATTACACTAAGTATATCCGTTGAAAATGGCGATCCAGCTAAAGTCTGGAAGTTTCTTAGATCCTTAGGAGTTGGAAAATCTCGTCACGATTCTACCCCAAAAGATCTAGAAATCACTTCGCTTAACATCCATTTTTCCACAACATCTACTTTTGATGGTGTTAAAAAAGCTGAAACATTACATTTTCTTTCTACACTACCAGCTCCGGATTATCCTCCCTTTAATTTTTGTCGATTCTCCGATTGTGATGTTAAGAAGAATATTATGTCCATCACGTCAAACGCAGTAGGTGGTGATTGTATTAGTCGAAAAATGATATTGCCTATCCTAGACCTTATTCTTCCTGTTATTACTGAAATCCTTAATAATTCCATATCCTTGGGATCCTTTCCTGAGCTTAACTTAAATAACTGATGATTTTTGTTATAGCTTTCGACTAAAAAGATCACCTATAAATTCAAGAAAAAGAACAAGCATAAAAATCGACCGCCAGATTCAAAAGCTAACAAAAAGTTACGAAAATAAAGCTATCTCCATTGGTGATTTTCTGATTAACATATCCTTAGGATCCTTTCCTATGGTATGGAAAGAAGCCCAGGTCACTCCTATTCCCAAAAAAGCTAATCCTAAGTCCTTCTCTGAATTTTGTCCTATATCTATTCTGCCATTCCTCTCTAAAGTACTTGAACGACTGGTACATAAACAGTTAAGTGATTTTCTCACTAGGAATGATCTGCTTAACCCCTTCCAATCTGGTTTCCGCCCTTCCCATAGTACTGTAACGGCTTTGATCAAAATAACTGATGACATGCGTTTGGGAATGGATAAGGGACTGCTGACTGTTTTAGCACTGCTTGTACTGCTTGTTATTTTAATTTTGTTTTTAGCCTATTAAAATGTTTAATACTTTTTCTCGATGTTGATTATTTTTTGTAGTTTATGTTTACAATTTGCGCCTTTTTCTCCATGTTGATTATTTGTAATTAATATATTTGTCTAGTTGGTTGTTGATTATTTTTGTAGTTTATATAAATTTACAATTACTGCCTTTTCTCAATGTTGATTATTTGTAACTAATATTTATGTCTGGATGTTGTTTTTATTTGTAGTTTATAATATTTACAGTAATACTTTTCTGAGATGTGGATTTTTTATATTTTTTTTATTTTTGATTATTGGTAATTAATATTGTTGATTATTTTAAAAATTACATTGCAATTAATATTTCGTTTTACTGTTTGATATTTTTTTATAAATATTTTGAATTAATAAAAGACTGATTTAATATCGCAAATAGAGGTTTTATTGATACACTCCTAAAAGTATTTATTTATAGATACACTTTCTTTTCAGTTGTACCTTCTATTGTCTAACGTAGATCTAAAAGATGGGTACCATAGCGGGACTTTTTGATAGGTATTTTAAGAGGGTGCCATACCGGGACCATACCATAGCGGGACTAACCCGATTTTAGTAGCGCCTTTAATACGGTTGACTTCGAAATATTACTTGCTTTAATTCGTTCTCTTAACATATCTCCAACGGTAGTTGACTGGTTTCGTACTTATCCACTGGGGCGTCGGCAGCGCATTCACCTCGAAGATGCCATGTCTCCGTGGATTGAGTTAAATGCCGGTGTTCCACAAGGTGGTGTGTTATCTCCTCTCTTATTCGCTATATTTATTAACTCCATTTCTTATAAACTTGCTTCTTCCTACCACCTTTATGCAGATGATCTTCAGATTTACACACAGGCTAATTTTGACCAAATAAATATGTCCATAAGCTTAATCAATAATGATTTAACGCAAATTTTGAAATGGAGTGAAGCATATGGATTGAAAGTTAATCCGAATAAAACGCAAATAATTATAGTTGGTAGCTCACGAATTGTTTCCAAGATTGACTATAAATCACTACCGCCTGTTTTATTTGATGGCACATCCATTCCTTTCAGCGCTGCTGTAAAAAACCTTAGTGTGATGATAGATAGCACCTTATCTTGGGTGCCGCAACTGGAATTAGTAAGCCGGAGGCTGTTTGCGTCAGCAGGGTCCCTCAGGAGGCTACGTAACTTTCTCCCTACTGCTACCAAAACTGCGTTAGCCCAATCTCTTCTACTACCTATTCTTGATTATGCTGACACCTGCTATCTCGATCTAACTGAAGATCAACTGAACAAACTTGAGCGCTTACAAAATTTATGTATTAGGTTTATTTTCGGACTGCGTAAATATGACCATGTCTCTGCGTATCGCAATAAACTTCAGTGGCTTCCAATTCGTCTCCGCCAGAATGCACATACTCTGCCTCTCCTGTACTCTATCTTGTTTAATCCTGCCACCCCCTCCTACCTTAAAGAGCGTTTCCAATTCCTTCACTCTTCACATGACCTTAATCTGCGTTCTTACCACAATCTTTTGTTGAGTACCCCTTCCCATTCCACCAATTTTTACAGTTCCTCCTTTACCGTCCAGGCTGTACAACTATGGAACGGTCTTCCTGTAGAGGTGCGATTAGCCAAGTCTCTCCCTATTTTCAAGAACATGGTAAAAAAACACTTCCTCTCCGAAGCACTATAATATTATTTGTGTTGCATACAAACGTTTATATATTCTATTATATATGTTGTAAAATGTATATATGTATTTTATTTAAAAATCTTTATATATATTGCATATGTATTGTATTTATTGAATATTATTTATTTTATAGAATACTATATGTAAGTGTGTTAGAATTTAATAAATATTTAGTAATATTTAAAATAGATGGATAATAGTTTGGCGAATAATTTTAGTTTTTAAGCAAGTCAGTTTAATTTATTGGACATCTACCGAACATGTTTTTAATCCAGCAAATCTTTTCATTCATGGGTTGTCTGGAAGAGATCGCTCTAAGTGATAAGACCGCCAGTTGTACTTTGGCTTTGTACCGATCTTTTTTTTGTAATTGTTGTTTTTTAAGATGTGCAATTAAGAGTTTTTATTATTATTATTTCTGAAAACATTTTTGTTTCTCGCCTCTCCCATGGCCGAAAATGAAAATATAAATTTTAAATGGGAGAGGCGGTACACCCCGACAAAAGCACAGTCGGTCGGGGTCAGGGAGTCAGGTTCAAGAACCGACGGACGATCCGAGCTGTATCGAGCAGCACCGCTTTCTGCATTTGTGCTGGAACCGACACGCCACAGAAATCCAACCGCCTCAAGTTGGTCGCCAGGCTGGTTGGAATTAACCCGTTCGCGAACAAAACAATTGGGATTATTTCTGTCGAAGTCACACCCCACATGTCGGTGATCTTGTGAGCCAGATCGAGATATTTTCGACGCTTCTCGGTTTCGGCTTTCACGAGACCCTCGTCATGAGGGATAGTGACATCCACTAGAAATACCCTCGACTGCGACCGATCCCATACCACGATATCAGGCTTATTCGCTAGAATAGTCCTGTCCGTGATAACAGATCGGTCCCAATAGATTTTGGCACGGTCGTTTTCTAGGATTGGGTCCGGCAGATACTTGTAATACGGCAGCCTCTGTTGCAAGAGTCCGTATTATAGAGCGAGCTCCTGATGCAGGATTTTGGCTGCTTGGTTGTGTCTGTGCAAGTACTCAGTGTTATTATTATTTTGGGAACACTTTTAGTTTCTCGCCTCTCCCATGGCCAAAACAGAAAATTACAATTTTAAATGGGAGAGGCGGTACTCCCCGACAAAAGCACAGTCGGTCGGGGTCAGGGAGTCAGGTTCAGGAACCGACGGACGATCCGAGCCGTATCGAGCAGCACCGCTTTCTGCATCTGTGCTGGAACCGACACGCCACAGAAATCTAACCGCCTCAAGTTGGTCGCGAGGCTGGTTGGAATTAACCCGTTCGCGGTCAAAACAATTGGGATTATTTCTGTCGAAGTCACACCCCACATGTCGGTGATCTCGTGAGCCAGATCGAGATATTTCCGACGCTTCTCGGTGTCGGCTTTCACGAGACCCTCGTCATGAGGGATAGTGACATCCACTAGAAATACCCTCGACTGCGACCGATCCCATACCACGATATCAGGCTTATTCGCTAGAATAGTCCTGTCCGTGATAACAGATCGGTCCCAATAGATTTTGGCACGGTCGTTTTCTAGGATTGGGTCCGGCAGATACTTGTAATACGGCAGCCTCTGTTGCAAGAGTCCGTATTTTAGAGCGAGCTCCTGATGCAGGATTTTGGCTGCTTGGTTGTGTCTGTGCAAGTACTCAGTGTTAGCAAGAGCCGAACAACCGGAAATAACATGCCTAAGTGACTCTCCGGGACGGCCACATGCTCGAAAAACGTCTGTGGTACCGTCCTTTAGGATGTATTTCCGATAGTTCCGCGTCTTGATAACCTGGTCTTGTATTGCACAGACATAACCTTCGGTTTCCCCAAAGAGGTCCCCGAAACGCAGCCAATGCAGGGAGGCTTTACGGTCCACGAAAGGTTCGTGAAGTACCTTGTAAAACCTCCCGTGCAGCTCCTTCTCTTTCCATACGGACTCCCGAACAGAGGTGCTAAGTACCTCCGGGGTTCGCCAATCCTGTGAGGCCAACGATAAGGGAGTCAGTCCTTTATCACTAGCGACCAACCTTCCCCGAATACTATCATCCGTCATCGTTAAAAAATAGTTTCTGAGGTTGCATACCTCGCGGTTGTGCATGGTTTTGGCACTCAAGAGGCCTCGACCACCACACTTCCGCGGGATATACAATCTCATAACCGACGATCTCGGATGATGCATTCGATGAGAGGTCATCGTCGTGCGGACTCGTCTGTCCAGAGCGTCTAGTTCGGACTGAGTCCATCTGAGCACGCCAAAGGTGTACATCAGTACAGGCATGACCCAGGAGTTAATGGCTCGGATCTTATTAACGCCTGACAAGTAGCATTAAGCACACTTTTCAGGCGTTCATAAAACTCCTCGCAAACACCCTGTTTCACGTCTGCCACCTTTACACCGATGGTTTATGACATGCCCAGATACCGGTATGTTTCAGCCTCGGAGAGTGCCCTCAAATGATTGGTGCCGACATCGACACCATCAGAGTGCACGACATGCCCCTTCTCAACATGAATGACCGCACACTTATCGACCTCGAGCTCCGTCTTGACGGAACCACTGAAATCGTTAGTGATCGTCAGTAGCTCCACCAATCTGTCAGCAGTGGGGGCGTAAAGCTTCAGGTCATCCATGTAAAGGAGATAAGGCAAGCGTGGTCCGCCTCTCCGAAACTGAAAGCCTGTCCCCGAATTCTCCAAGAGTGTACTTAGAGGATTCAGGGCCAAGCAAAACCAAACTGGACTCAGGCAATCGCCCTGGAAAATCCCTCGCCTTATATTAATTTGGTCATCCGCGTCCGTCACCCGCTGACCGTCTAAACTCAGGATCGTTCCCCAGCACTCCATACATTGCCCGAGGAAGTGTCGAACTGCACTATCAATTTTGTACAGCTCGAGGACCCTCATGAGCCATGAATGAGGTACCGAATCGAACGGCTTCCTGTAGTCTATCCAGCCAGCGGAAAAGTTCCGACGGTTGCGTTTGACCAGTTGGCCTACGACCGCATCGATGAGGAGCAGCTCCTTGCTACCGCGACTACCGCCCCTACATCCGTTCTGAGCTCCAGAGATCACATTGTTATCAACAATGTGTTGAGTAATCTTGGAGCTCAGAACGGATGTCAAGGTCTTGTAAATTGTACAAAGACAAGTAATGGGGCGGTATTGTGATAGATCCGTGCTAGCATCGCTCTTTGGAGCTAAATGAGTGACCCCAGTAGTTAAGAAGTTCGGGAGCGTCCCACTCTCGAGGGCGCTTTGGAACTGACGGGCGAGAGTAGCGTGACAGCGCGTGAACCCCTTCAACCATTAATGGTGCAATCCGTCCGGCCCCGGACTTTTCCAGTTCAGAGCCTTACGGACCGCAGCCACCACATCCTCCTCAGATATGTTGACGGGGTTCATGGGCGCTATGGGCTCGCACGCTCCCTCGACCGCCTCGAACCATCGGCCCTCTTCGTGATCAACAGGCAGCGACCAAAGCCCACGCCAAAAGTCAACTACATCGGCTTTTTCCGGTCGCTGACCCGTCGAAACCACATCGGGACGCTCTAAAGTTCTGTAGAACTTCTTCTGGTCACTCATGAAGAGACGATTCTGTTGGGACCTCTTTACCCTTTCAGAATATCGCCTAATTCGCTTACCCCAAGCGGCGATCTTCTGCTTCAGATCATCGATGCGCTCCACCAGTTTACAGGCAACCTCCGGTGAGTTGTCAAAGACATTCTCACCAGGGAATGCCTCCCTGAGGAAGCGCACCACCCTCGGCCTATTGTTGCCTGATCTGAAGCTGGTCAGTTTGCCGATGAGGACCCTGGCCCTTGTGATACGGCTTTCAATCCGCCTCATCCAGGCTGGTCTAGTTCTAGCCCTGGGACTAGTACTGCCAGCCTAGCGGGAGCCACCAGCTCTTGCTGGCGGCATCCTGACGCCGACAAATTGACAAACTGTCATTGCGGCGCCAAAGAGAATTGAATCCGTATCCCAAAGGTCCATGCTGCTCTCTAAAAATGAGGGCAGCATGTTATTGACGGCCTCAACGACATCCCGAACCTTGATGCTGAGAGGAACTCGGGGCAGCCTTGGCCTCCTTTCGAGAGGCACTTGGCGATATTCCAGGATCATCTCTTCGAGTGCGCTCCTCACCAAATCCAAATCCAGGGAGACTGTTCCCCAATCGCTTTCCGCACCACCCGCATCCGGCAGGTTAATGATCGGCTCCCTCCGAACTTCCCGCTCAGGGACAGGAGGGAGAACCTGCAAAGGTGGCTCTTCGTCTAGCGGGGGAACAGCCTCGCGTCGCAATTGTTCGAGTTCGGTAGTGCTAAAAAGTTCTGAGCGCTGTATGTACCGAACTCGGTCCGCCAGGTTTTGTTCTGAGACGGTCAAATTGGGCTCCAGCCGCAGAAATTCGCGGTACATTGCTGCCCGATAACCCGTCCGCCCAGTTCTTGATCCTGAGGCCCTAAGGTAGGCCCGCATGGCATTTCTATTCATATCAACCGTCCATGCCATGCGGCGCCTAGCTCCACCAGCGGCGGGGACCGACTGCTGGGACTGCCAGGTGGTCGGGCCGGTCCGCGGCGGCTGGGGGACCGCATGCAGCCACGTCCAGCCCCAGCTCCAGACGCGCCCCAGCGATAGCCCCTGGGGAGCGGCCCTATGCGCTCATCGTTTATATCTTCTTGCATTTTACGATGAGCGAAGATTCACCCGGAGTTTCGCTCACTTGCCCCGGGGAGACCGTTATTACTCTTTTTTGCGCTGAGACCAGTTTGTAGACACGGTCAACACCTACAAACTCAAGCGCTGACTATTTGCATTGCTGGAATGGCAAGCTGGTAAACATGTCATCCTGCCATTCCAACAATGGGCGGTGGGGTCGTCACATCCCTACGCCATTTTTATTATTATTTTAGGCATGATTTTATGATTATTTATTATTATACCTTAATAAGTGCAACGCTACCTTTCACATTGCACTTATAAATTAATTCCTTAAATGAAGCTCAGAAATTAATTTCAACTTAATCTTTTTGCATAACTTATTTTATTATCACTGTCACAATTAAAAAGACGCTTTACGCATATTATTAACAAAAAAGAATAAGCGTAATTATGATTTCTTTTAAATGAGATTCTTTCTTTCTTTTATCGAGATATTATAAACATAATTTACAATATCTCGATTTTGTACAAAACCTTTATGTCGATATTTCATTGCTCTTAACCTCTACTGGCTAGAGAATTTTCACTCGTAAAACTAAATGCAATACGTAATATGATGTAATAAACAAGTCAAAAATATAAAGATTTAAAAATACGGTCTGCTGCAATCGCTGCCCGTTATTTGAGTAGTTGATCATACATTTTTTATAACTTTTTTAAAACGATCAAGCGCGAATCAGCCATGCATTAGGGTTCCGCACCATCATGTATATGACAAAAAGAGATACATTTTGTATGGGATCCCCTCATATTTTATTGTTGTACGTGTATACTGTAATAATAAAATATCGTTCTGTCTCGATTTTGTAAAAAAATGCTTTAAAAAACAATTGTATGGGAGTCCCTATAAATCTATTTTTTCCATTATTTCCATTTAATTATTATTATTAGTACTTTTTGTTTTAACTACAACTTCCAAAAGTGGCTGAGGAATTTTATAATTCCCTAGCTCTGGCTACCCCTTCAAGGGATATATAGCCGTGAGTATATGTATGTATAAGAAGAGTAAGAAAATTATTAACTAATTTACATTTTGGCCAATAATTTCTACACTAACCTCAACATTATAATTATTTAATTTTTACCTAAATCTTTTAGTTCTGTTAGTATTATGTAAATTTTCTATAGGTGAAGATTTGTAAATGGCATTATGTATTCATAATTAGTATTATATTGTTTGTATTGGTCTGTTAATCTTCTAAAGAAAATAAAATAAATAAATAAATAAATGCATAAACAACAAAAATAACTCACTACAAAATAACGACATGGTGACAGATAGACAGACAGTGAAGTCTAGGTCCGTTTCACCTTTTTGCTACGGAACCCTAAATCGTATAAAACCATCGCTATATAAATATATGGCTACATCGATCGTCTCACTTGATAGATGTCACATATGCCACTATGGAATTTGGACCAAAACATGTATGTGTGATTTGTTAGACTATCAAAATAAAACTTTCACTATTAACAACGTAATATTGTTTGATGAAAGACAAATTTTATAAGTAGTGTGGGCGACTGTAAATGAGTTATTAAATGTTAACATGTTATCAAGCTTTTCACGACGACAAACAAGAAAGTAAAAGGTATCAGTATACATATCTTACTTACATACATACATATATTTACGGCTATAAATCCCTAAACGGGGAAGCCAGAGCTTTGGAATTAGACATTCCTCAGCCACTTTTGGAAGGTTAGTGGGGACATGATGATAATAATAATAAATAATTTGTTATTGTTATATATTGGTGATGGGTCTCCAACCACATCGCCCAAAAATCCCTTAAAAGCCCCTATACCCTTAGTCGCCTCTTACGATCACCCATGGGTAGAAATGGGGTAATGCTATTCTAAGCCGACACTACACAGCAAATGTTACTTACGGTGACCTTAAATTTATTGGTCCTAACATGCAAAGGTAGTCTAGGTGATAGTAGGAGAGATTACTTTTAGTCATAAAAGATTGCCTGTCTTTTGATATGCCGAAATTGTATTTCTTTTTTATTCTAAGGTATTTATTTAATTGGGGTAGACAATAAAATCTATCTGAATTACCTACTGTCAAAGTGTTACCGGGACTCGTTTAGTTGTGAGAGGCGATCGAATATTGTTGATAGAAGAAATTCAACAAATCTTCGCCTCACTGCATTCCTGACTCTCTGGCTATATGAAGAACGGCAATACTATTAACGAGCATTGTTTTTTTGTAAAGCCTATAGTCTTGGCTATTTGAATTATCTAGTGTCAAAGTGTTACCGGGACTCGTTTAGTTGTGAGAGGCGATCGAATATTGTTGATAGAAGAAATTCAACAAATCTTCGCCCCACTGCATTTATGGCTCTCTGGCTATATGAAGGACGGCAATACTATTGATGAATATAGTTTTTCTGTAAATCATATAATCTAGGCTATCTGAATCACCTAGTGCCAAAGTGTTAACAGAACTCGTTTAGTTGTGAGAGGCGATCGAATATTGTTGATAGAAGAAATTGAACAAATCTTCGCCCCACTGCATTCATGCCTCTCTGGCCATATGAAAGACGGCAATACTTTTGATGAGCATAGTTTTTCTGTAAAGCCTATAATCTTGCCATCTGAATAACCTAGTGCCAAAGTAATACCAGAACTCGTTTAGTTGTGAGAGGCGATCGAATATTGTTGATAGAAGAAATTCAACAAATCTTCGCCCCACTGCATTTATGCCTCTCTGGCCATATGAAGGACGGCAATACTATTGATGAATATAGTTTTCCTGTAAAGCGTATAATCTAGGCTATTTGAATTACCTAGTTTTAAAGTGTTACCGGGACTCGTTTAGTTGTGAAAGGCGATCGAATATTGTTCATAGAAGAAATTCAACAAATCTTCGCCCCACTCCATTCATGCCTTTCTGGCTATATGAAAGACGGTAATACTATTGATAAGTTTAGTTTTTCTGTAAAGCCTATAATCTAGGCTATCCGAATAACTTAGTGTCAAAGTGTCACCAGTACTCGTTTAGTTGTGAGAGGCGACCGAATATTGTTCATAGAAGAAATTTGGTCAAATTTCCGCTCTACCGCGTTCATAGCTCTTTGGCTATATGAAGATCGGCAATACAATTGATCAGCATAGCTTTTCTAAAAAGCCTATTTGATAGGCCATCAAATAAACCTAGTTTCAAAATGTTATCGCATCTAGTTGAGAATCGTGAAGTGGTTATTGGAGCAAGTTTTTTTTAATAATTACATTGGAATCCACCGTTACGTCTTTTTTCTTGCGGAAAAGCCTTTTCCTGGTGACTGAAAGCCTCAGATTTAGTTTAATATTTCAAAAACATTAATTTTAGAACGTTTATTACCATTTTTAAGTTAATTTAAAAAAAACTTCCTAATTTGGTCGGGTTATAATCGGCCGCTGAAATTGGCCGCTAACTTCACACCGGTGTTTTGATTGGCAGTGGCAGATCCGGGCTATCACCTTTATTTGCGCAAAACGCAGAACATTTTGAGAATAAACATTATAAAACACCAACACTGAATGTAACCATAACACGACTACCATAGAATGAAAAAGTAAGTTATAAATATCTCCGGCAATAGCATAAGGCCGCACCATCTCCGTTCTTTGCTGGTTCGTGTACGCCATATTTACTCAACACAATCACAACACAAGATACTGAAACTGAACTCACACTCCGAAAATTAATGCGAAAAATCAAAGTGACATCCAATCCTAAGCAACACAAACACAATGAGCCACAAACAACTAACTTACTACAACGATACAGCAGCATACCCTATAAGACGACGTACAGAGAGAACCTAGCATTCTTTATACAGTACAGTGGTAGGGAATCTTTTTGGTTTATTCAGCATTACCTTGAGAACTGACCGTTGGGCCCTCTCTAACACAAGCATGTTAGTTTTTAAAGATCCTCCCCAGCAAGGAATACAGTAACCGAGAACTGTTAATAGGCAAGCAATGTAGATACATCTTTATTTAAGTATTGGCAACACTGTTTCTCTGTGATAGAGTAAACTGTCTCTGTAATGTTAAAGTACTCTTAAATGAAGTCACGTTTCTTAAACAGTTTCATTTCATTTATTCATATAACAAAAGGTTATGGGCCCAGTTACGTTACGGCTACCTGGTAGTAGAAAGAAGAAAAATTACATCGCGCGGTATTAAAGATTGGCGAAAAGTGAGGTTAAGTTGGCCGGCGCGTGTCAACTGAAAATCTTTAGTCAAAAGGAATACTTGTCTTTTATTGTTAGACAAGGCAGGACCTAACGCAAGATGGAAGCAAATAATACTACTAATGTTATGAAACTGGAAGGTGTGAAAAATTGGAATGTTTGAAAGTTTCAAATAACCGTAATATTGAGAGGTCAGGGGTGGTTGGACATTGTTGAAGGGTGGACAGTAAAACCAGAAGAGGCTGTTACACGAGCTGCTTGGGAAGTAAACGATGCTAAGGCTCAATCACTGATAGTCACCAGGATGTATGAGGACGTCATGCTGCATATCATAACTTGTACATCTTCTGCTGAAATGTGGCGAAAACTGTTATGTGTCTACGAGCAAAAGTCGGAAACGAGTATTCATATTATTCAACAGCGTTTCTTTCAATATAAGTACGAGAAAGGAATTGAAATGTCGGTGTTTATATCTAAAATCCAAGAAATGCAGAGTCAGTTAAAGCAATTGGGTGAACAGATCTCAGACAAATTTACTATAACTAAAGTATTGATGAGTTTACCAGATGAGTACAAACATTTTATATCGGCCTGGGAGTCTGCACCCGATAGTAAACAAACATTTGATAATTTGGTGGCTAGACTTTTAGTAGAAGAGGAAAGGTTGAAGGAAAAGATTGAAGAAAACCATGAGACGTCATTGTCAGCATTTGTAGCCAAGAGAAGTGTTAAATGTTTTAAATGTGGCAAAGCGGGACATTACCAGTCAGAGTGTCAAAATAATAAAGAAAGTGAGAAGAAAGTGAACTTTAATAAATGCTTCTATTGTGGTAAACCAGGACATATCAAGGCTCAGTGTCGCTTTAGAAAGCCAAAGGACAGTAAGAAAATGAGTAATATTTGTGTGTATTGTATATGTATATTCTATAATTATATGTAAGTATATATGTATAAATGTTCTATGTTTGCATATATATATTGTACGTGTTTAGAATATTTCATATATGTAAATGTCATCTTTTTATGTATAAGGCGCATGTACCCAAAATTACCCACATATTGTACATTAGCTATTGGCTAAGAATATGTAGATTTGTACGCTAGTATGTTATTTTGTGTGTTTAGTTCTAGGTTAGTTTTTAAGTTTCATTTAGTTATAAGTATTGGTTAGAGCTGAAAACCGGAGCTATCCGCTTTAAGTGGTTAGACCGAGCTCGTAACCATTTTGTCTTTTTTTTAATTGTTATTTAATTAGTTCTTCTTTTTTAACTTCTTTTCACTGTATTATTGTATATATGTCACCGGAAAATAAGAAAATCCGTAAGTTTATCAATTTACTAGGAAGTTTATAAACTTTCGTAGAATTCTAAACGGGAGATAAATCGTATTATTTTACGCCTACATTTGCGTAAATTTATCAATTTCCGACATCACACGGTAAATTGATAAACTAGCGGATATCTATTCGTAAGATTCTATATGATTCGACTAAATAAAAAGGTCTTATAAATATACGCATCTTTGAAATACGTAAAATAACACACTGCTCTCTGATTGGTCAATGTTCATAGTGGGAATGCTTGTGTCCATATACTGCGTGCGGTACAAACAGACTTGACAAACTAGAAAATTGGAAGCGAAAATGCCTGGTTCCTCTCTGGCACGAATGTAGTAAGTCGAGTTTGCTATTATCAGTTTCAGTAAGTTATCAAACAGTATTTTATTTTAAAACTAAGTAGGTAGTTACTAGCTAAAATACAGGAATACTCTTACAAAACATACTGCTTCACTCTATTTAAATAAAACGACATGTGACAGTCAACCAAATCAGATTGCGCTTAGCGTTTGATTATTGTTTACTTATTATTTTACGAGTGAGTTCAGTAAGTTTATCAATTTACGAAAATGTAGACGTAAAATAATACGATTTATCTCCCGTTTAGAATCCTACAAAAGTTTATAAACTTCCTAGTAAATTGATAAACTTACGTATCTTGTTATTTTCCGGTGACATATATATTTTTGTTGTATGTGTAAAAAGACAAATAAAATCTTTTTATTTTTTATTTATTTTATTTTAATGCGTTCGTTGTGTCTTACTCAGAAGACGAAAAATATGAAAAATCTAATTGGTTAGTTGATTCAGGGGCTAGCGAACACATGTGCCGTGATTGGTCATTATTTACATCATTCTCAAGTGTCTCGCAGAAGTCGGTAATAGTGGGTAACGGCGCTATGATAAGTGTAATAGGATCTAGACAGATGGCCATGGCAGTACAGGTCTATCTATAATGGGAGTGAATGGGTTGATACGACCATAGAGAATGTGTTGTTCGTTCCCGAGCCAAAGACAAATTTGTTCTCTGTGAACCGCGCTGCGGACCGTGGCTATGTCATGATGACAAATAACAATACTTGCCGGTTATTCAAGAATGGGATTGTTTGTGCAGTTGCAAATAGGCTTGATAACTCATATTATATGGAATTTCGTTTTAAAAGTGAGCATGCTAATGTAGCTAAAGTAGTGAAGAACAATTTATATGAATGGCATCTGAAGTTAGCACATCAGAACTTTGATCACGTAAAGAAAGTATTGGCGAAAAATAACATTGTTGTTGAACAAACGAATACGCCACAATGTGAAAGTTGCTTAACCTTTCGAAACCCAACGTCAACTCCGTTTGACAGCGCGTTTTTGCACATTCGCCCAGCGTCAACTCGGATGGACGGCAGTTTATCACCCATCTTTAAACCATCGTAGCTTGTCATATGGTATATTTCGGCATGTAAAATGTTTGAATGAATGATGGAAAATTTAATAACCAATTAAATGATGTATGATACTCTATAGGTCACTCGACAGATTTCGACGTTATTTTAGTTTCTATTTGGCGGAACCGCGCGTGAACGACGCTCGTGCTTTTCTTGTGATATAAATTGTGTTCATTGGTGGAAATCGTGTTGTAAGTGTTTTTTCAATTCTAAATAGTGTATATTTAGTGTTAGTGTAAAAAAGGGTTAATTTATAGTAGTCTACAAATCAAAAACTTGAATCAAAAAAGGGGTCAGTACGACAGCCACAGGTTTAGTGTTTTATTTTTACTATCATGAAAGTTACTTGTTATCATTTTCACTTCCATTTATAGAAAATTTCATCAGAAATCTATTGATGCAATAAGTTTTTCAAAATAACTTTGATTATTTATTAGCACATTTAGCTTGTAAATCGACTTGAGTAATTCTGTCGCCGCCATCTTTGTAAAAAGTTACCAAATACAGTGTGTTCAAATTTTGTTTCATACTTTCAGAACCCAGCGTCAACTCCGTTGGTCATCACATCACCCTTTTGCCTTGTGAATCGGTTGCGCCAGGGACCTGCAAGGCGATTACGGATCTTTGACACTTACCGAATAATGTTGCATTATTTTATATATATATATATATAACAAATATTAATTGACTGGTAGCTAATCCCGGCTTTGCACGAGCATATAAGTTAAGGAAAGTAAAGTTAGAAAGTTTTTAGGTATTTTTTTCACCTTGTGTTACATTATTGAAGTTTGAGTAAAGATCTCTTCGATGTTATGTAAACTAAAGTGAACGACCATTATTTTTTTATTTAAATATGTTAACTGTATATTTATTGATTGTCTATAGAAAATTATTAAATAGAAAATATACTTATTTTTGAAAATTGTAGCATTTTTTTTAATTTGACATAGCAACAGTACATGGAACAAACATTCATACACAAATGTTATAAATTCAGTTCTACATAACTACCTACCAATAACAGTGAAAAACCATTAATTTACCGTTTTCGATTAAAGTGGTTTTTGTTTTTTTTTTTCATTTTGTACATGAATAACGCTGCGGATTTAAATGTTGTATTTTTTTTAGTAAAAACGCGTACGAAGTCACTGACAAAAGCTAGTATCTAAAAATTATTGCTATTTTCACTTATTTGAACACCCTGTAGTGTGAGTATCAAGGGGCCCAGCGTCCTCTCTAGTAACCGTTAACTCGAATTGACACGCAAAAATGTACAAAATACCCCTGGGCTATAGAGGTTTGGAGGTCTAAAATCCTGGGTTTCGAAAGGTTAAAAGGAAAAATACATCGGTTACCATTTATGAAAAGTGAAAATGTAAGCACTAGGACATGTGAATTAATACATGGAGACAATGTGGACCCATGGAAGAAGATTCCATTAGTGGGTCGAGATATTTTGTAGTCCTGAAGGATGACTACTCAAAATACCGAACTGTGTATTTTGTTAAAACAAAGGACAAAATAAAGCATTGCCTGGAAGATTTCTTAAACAGATCTGAAAATGTTACTGGTAATAAGGTCAAGACATTTAGAACAGACAATGGGTTGGAATTCATAAATAATGAAGTAAAAGAATTATGCTTTAAGAGGGGTATCATTCATCAAACAACCGTATGCTATACTCCTGAACAAAATGGTAAGGCGGAGAGAGAGAATCGAACACTTGTTGAGGCAGCAAGAACAATGTTACACGCTAAGAACTTATACAAGAAACTATGGGCAGAAGCAGTTCACACTGCTGCTTTTGTCTTGAATAGAACAGCTAAAGGCAGAGATGGGAAATCACCATTTGAACTGTGGACAGGCAGAAGCTACAATATTCACCAACTGCAGGAGTTTGGTTCACCAGTTTATGCCCACATTCCCAAGGAAAAGAGAAGAAAATTCGACAAGAAGGCTGAGAAAGGATTAATGGTTGGTTATGGAGAAGAAAGCAAGGGCTATAGAATTTACTTCTCTGAGAAAAATTGTGTAATTATATTTCAATGTTACATCCTCAAGATTTAGTAAACCATGTAGTCCGATTCAGGATACACTGCATGGTCACACCATTTAAGAGCGAATAATGAAGATTTTTCAAGTTATTCCGTTCACCAATCGGTCTCTCGTCCTCCAATCTCGTTCCTATGTTCGGTCCTTCATTCTTTTTAGGTGTGCTGCATTGGAAACACGTCTCGTCTCCGTAAAATAAAAATTGTTACATAATCAAATATTTTCAAAATGCCAGTGTATAGGGCATTTCTACAGAAGGCCCGTGTTTTTCTCAATTCGGTGCTGAAATTGAAATAAGGTTTTTTAAAGTAATTTTATAATGAAGACTGAAGTATACTGTATACTTAATTTAAATATAGCATTGGCACCAGTTTTCGTAAAGTGGTTTATGAGAAAAGTTAATCACCGTATTGAGAAAGCACCGAATTGAGAAAATCAACCACCGAATTGACAAAATGGGTCACCGAATTGGAGAGCATGGCAGCGAATTTAGAAAATGAACCACCGAACTGGAATGTAGTACAACGAATTCAGAAAATGTTCTAGCGAAATTAGAAACGCTGTCACCTATTAGAGAAATGATGTCATGGTTACTAAAAAATACCTAAAACATGCTTGACTTTGTTTATTGACGGTAAATTTTGAATTGTTAATACTGATACATAATCAGAAATAATCTTATTTATTGCAACAATATTTATTAATAACATACATACATATACTCACGGCTATAATTCCCTAAAAGGGGTAGCCAGAGCCAAGGAATTATAAATTCCTCAGCCACTTTTGGAAGTTGAGTGGGGAAAAGGCGGTAAAATAAAGGTTTTGATGATGGATCTCCACCGTATCGCCCAAAAATCCAATCAAAAGTCCCAATATCCTTAGTCGCCTCTTACGACACCCGTGGGTAGAAAGGGGTAGCGACATTCTAAGCTGGCACTACACGGCAAATTTTATTATTAATAACATGAAAGTAAAAGAAGACAATCTTATAAATGCTATTTATTAATTAAATTAACTTCGCTTTATCAGTCTTAACATAGCGAGATCATCATTTTAAGTAACTCAATCGAGCTTTATTATCATTAGTTTTCATATAAAGAAGAAACGTAACAAAATAAAAACAACGTTGTTATTAAAATACCAGGAACTGGTTTAACAATTTAACAAACTGTAGTTATCAAAATATTACATGAACAAATGACCATCTAGATATCAAGAATATTTCAATACTACCAATATTATATATTAATCAATCACAGACAATGAGCTTCAATTTGTTTTTATCGCAATATCCTACGAAATATCGTAATCATAATATAAATCACAGACAAGAGATTTCTTTTATTTTACTTTACTTCCTATAAACGTCTAATTTTTTTTCCTTAAATGTAATAATATAGCGAAATTTTAAAATATAGAATCATCAATATCATAATCAAAGTTCAGGTCGGAAAAATTAATATCAGCTAGTGTTGGCGTGATCAAAGTATCAATGTTAATCTTAGCTTTCCAAAAACTGTCGTCTTCTGATAATTCTATATCAGACTCTTTGGATTTAAAATCACAAGTTTCCTTCAAGATCATATTTTGCTTATTATTTTTAGTTTTCGCAGAATTTTGACCTCCAGTTGTTTTATCAAAAGAAGTGCTTGCGGTTACCTGTTTTAATATTTTGTTTGATAAAATTTGTAGTCTATTACTCGAATAAGATTTCTTCACTAAGACTTCTTCGGTAAATGTATCTTTTCCGCGTAATCTGCAGATTTTAATTCATAAAAGCCTGCATGGAGCCCGTGATGACATTCTACTGATTTATGCAAACATTCTTCATGACAGCAGCTAAGTTTTCTCATAGCTAGCTTTTTACTATTATTTACATTCCAAATGACTTGATGAGTACTTAATGTGCCACGAAATTCAGATAAGCTAGCAGGAATCAGCATTTCCTTTTCAAAAATGCCAGACTCATCGACCACCTCGATTTTGATGTTATTCACATGTTTTTTCAAAAGATTCACGAAAGTTGTCATATCAGGTATGTCATAGCCACGCGCAACTATTTTATCAGCCGTACTTTTAAGGCATCCTCCAACGCCATCAGGCGCTCCTTTACCATGCCCATGCTCTGTATAGTTCCATTCAACGCAACTTAGGCTAGGAAAATTCCAGTGAAGACAAGACATGATAAAAAACATTTTTCGGTTGCGATACTGAGCTGAAGGTGAATCGGATATAAAAAAAAGAGATTGTGTATCAGGAATTTCATCTTCTAAAAATCGCAGAATTGGAACAAGGTGCTCCCAGATAGCTACAGCATCGTGCCTAAGACATTCACTTACAGTACAGAATGATTGAGTAACAAGGTTTCCATGTTTCATATAGTAAATAACTGATGTGTGTAAAGATATTTGTTGCCTGCTACTTCCAAAATGAAAGCTCTGTACTTCGTTAGCGTACTTCGTACAATAGTTCTGACTAAAGTCACAGTGGATAATGCATTGGTCATAAGCAAGTTCAGCTTTGATTTTTTTAATGTACCTATTTTGGGATATAATATTAGAAACATGAAGCATATATGGGTAAAGTAATTTTTCAAAATAGTTCACTAAGTTTTTAGGAAAAATGTCTTTTTTAATTTTTATTGTTTGTAATGTTGTTTTTTCGATACCATTTTTAATATAGGTTTTTTTCTGTTTTTCCCATACCATGTAGTAAATTTTTGCACTGTTATCGAATTCTAAGTACGTCAACATTTTATTTTTGCAGTCTAAGCACACACGAGTCAGACAAGAAGCGTTTCTGGGATCGCAGCATATTTTTTCAAGTATGTGATTTGCCGAATTCTCCGAAATAACTTTGTGTTTATGAAGAGCTGAGACTACGAAATTAAAATTTTCATGTGTTGGGCATGAGCAAGTCTCTCGAGCTTTCACATTTGGAATCATTACCCAAAATGGTCGTAATTTGCAAAATAGTGAATAACAAATATTAATTTCTGGATGTTGAGCATCGAATTTTTTATGTAGGTCGCGTAATGATTCAGTGACAGTTTTTTTCTGTTTTCTTACTTTATTTTGAACTTTGTAGTCTCTCTTTCCGGGACACATGCGGCTATTTTCATCATCTCCGTAAAACTGTTCTACTATTTGTTTTAAATTTACTGAGGAGGAAATTTTCAATTCATCTATACCAGAATCTTCTTTACTTGAATTTCTTGATGTGTTTTGTTTCAATACTTCCGTTAAATTTTTATAATTTTTTTTAATCTATAAATCATTCTTTGGCATGTTTGATTTTTTCTTTGTAATTGAGCTATTCTGTGATGCAATAATTTAAATTCCTTGTTAACCCTGTATTTGTAATTCTTGAAAATAGACATTCGCGCACACGGTCTTTTTTTTGGTGTTTCTGTTATACAGTTGTTCGTCATATCAATTAAGTTTTCGTTACCCTTCGAACGTAAACTGTAACTCGTTGAAGAGTTTGAGAAAGTGACCGATAGACTTGAGCATTCTGATGAAACGGGAGAATCATTACAGGATACAATTGATTCTGAATCAGAGATTAGACGTGAAACGGGAACGGAAGAATTTACAAAAGTATTTATAGGAGACTGAGGTTCTGTAACACATGTTGTAGATGGACTCAAAGGATCATGATTGTCCAATGCGTTAGTACTCGGAGAAAGGGATATTGGATTTTCATCTAGTACTTGGAGAAAGTTTATTTTCTTTTTTTCATAACTTTTCTTTGAATGCTCTCTAAAATATTTTCGCAAAGCTCTTTGTTCACGAGGTGGTCTTTCACTCATCTTCTTTATTTTACCTTCAGCTTTTCTTTTTGCGTATCTTTCTCTTTCTCTTTTTTTGTGTCTTTCATACAAGATTGGATCATTTTTAATTTTCTCTTTTCTCTTTCTCTCGGCAAGTCTTTTTTTCTCCTTTTTTTCCGCTTCACTTTGTTTGCCCATCTAAATTAAAACATGAATATAAAATTACTTAGGTAACTCTTACCATAGGTCTATAAAAAAATATTTTAAAGTTTTTAATAGCTGATTTTCATCAAATCTTTATAGTGTATTCTTAAAAGTATATTAAAATCTCAAATCGGTGTAAGTTTTCTCAATTCGGTGCTCAATTTTCCAGGTAATTGAGACCCACCGAATTGAGGGAATAACACATTTCACCAAATCCATACTAATATTATAAATGGGAAAGTGAGTTTGTTTGTTTGTTTGTTCCGCTTTCACGCCGTAAATACTGAACCGATTGCTTTGAAATTTTTCAGACGTGTAGTTAGAGGTCTAAATTAAATAATAGGGTACTTTTTATCCCGGAAAAAATATGTTCCCACGGGAAATCAAAAATATTGTTTGCTTGCTAAATGCATTGGAGATGGCGCTGTGTATCGTTTAAAACAACGTAAAATATTGTAAACTAATATAAAAATCAAAATTTAGAAGCTTAATGGTACGGTAATGGATCCCCGAAAATAAGGAACTCCCGAGGGATGATGTACAATTTTATTTATATCTACTTATATTGCAAACGAATATAAACATGTAAATTTAGAAGCTAAATGAAACGACGACGATTCCTTGAAACTAAGGAATCCGCAAGAGTTCTCATAGTAACATCAAAAAACCTTAACTCATATATGGCTCAAAATATTGCAGCGATTATTTTTATCATCGATGGAATTCACAACAGACACTTTGTTAATGTTCATTTTGGAAAGATGAAGGGGTTTCATTAGTTTTCATCAAAATAAATGAACATTTAAATGACAAATTTGTTTATCAATAGTAAGACTAATATGAAATAAAGCGTAATAAAAATTTGACACCGCCCCGGTAACGTCTCCGTGGCGTAGCGGTATAACTAACTACTATGAATATTTAATTAGAACTATTATGAATCAATCGTCCCGGGTTCATATCTCAGGTATTTCAATCTTTTTGTAAAAAAAAAGTTTTGTTAGCTTAAAATAGCACTATATATAATAATAGCAAGCACTATCCCTTCAATTTAGCGATTATTTTGGATGGAGATCCACCACTAATCATCCCTATATTGCCGAGCAATCGCTGCAAGTTCTCCCAATATCATCAACGGTCAGTGTAGGGGGCAGCACCGGGCCGCCGCCGCAGCGCCAAACTACTATCCGTATCTGTACTTACTAAAGATATTTTCATTTCTGAACATAAAAACTTGGTATATTTGTTTCATGATTCTTATGAACAATTAAAAAGGAATTTTTGGAACTCAACACCTAACGGGTTGATATAGCAAATGAAAGTTAATATAGAGTTTTTTTTTACATTTTATAATAAAACTTGGTGCGATTGAATTTATGAAATCCATCTATCAATCATTCATGAGTATATGCTAACAACCATAAATGCCATAAAAGTGTAGCCAGAGGTAAGGTATTCAAAAGGGTATTCAGAGATGCTAATTCTTCATCCAATTTTGGAAATAGATTAATAAAAGATAGTTTAAACAAGGTTGTTAGTGATGCTTCACAAACTGAATCGCCCAACAATCACTTAAAAAGTCTCGATGTCCTTTATGTCATTAACAACGCCCGCGGGATTATAAATATAAAACACAGAGTTGAGATAGTGTTTCGGTATTTTGGTATTATGTAAACTGGATGCAAAAAATGAAGTCCACGCGGACGAAGTCGCGGGGCAAAAAGCTAGTAACTCATAAATTATACAATTTGAAACTATTTATACAAAATACATAAGAAGATATCACTAAACTAGTCCATAAATCGAGCACTAATCTTTGTAAATACTTTCATAGACAAAATTTATGTCACACACCGATTTTAGAAATGACACGATCTAAAAATTACTGCCTACTTTCGTACCTTCGAAAAATGCTCCTCAATAATGCTGTCCCCTTGTCCACACTGCTCGGCCGCTCGGGCGCAACTGACAGTTGGTGGGAACCAGCTAGTGACGTTCGTACTGCGCTTTGTTAGTGATGTAGGTAGACAAAAGTAAATTTCAGCGAATTGAGACCGAAGCTTCCGACAAAGTTACAAAGTGTTATTGCATTATAACCCAAGTATTTACTTTAATTATATTTACTTATATAGCTTTATTGTCTATTCCATGTTCTAGGTATGTAAGAATTTTGACTATGAAGGTATTATTAAAAAAGTTATGAAGCAATATCGAGTCAATTCTGGAATCCCGACACGACGTTTTAGCCCAAATTTTCCCCGTTTTCAAAGTTTAGATTTTTTTTTCAGAGTGCTATATAACATAACGATCTTCTAGAAATGCTCTCCATCGAGACAAAAGTCCTTAAAAATTGTGTGATTTTTTTTAAGTATGTCATTATAAATATAAGATACTTTTGCACAGCAGTAGCTCAATTGACACTGCCCGTAGAAATGCCCTATAATGAAATGACTATTCAAGTAAATATATGAATTGACAAGGACCTACTTCCGAAATACTTTATATGTAAATTCACTTTTGATAGTTGGCGGCAAAAATAGCGGTGAGTAATATAATCATTTTATGTTCTTAAGCCCCTTAATGAGTTATTTATTATACAGTTTTTTCTTCAATTCACTTTTTTAAGTGATGGTGCGATACTGCGCAGAAAGTGACATAATTCTTATTAACTTTATCAATGACCCACTTTTTAGTCTTATTAAAGTGATAATAAGTAACGTAATATTACCCAGAAGATTGATGTCATGTATATCTAAATTGGTTTTACCTACGCGATACAGCGCAGAAATTGTCATGATCATGAATCATAAAAATAGTGAAGATGTTCAATATTAAAATTTTCTTAACCCTCGGCATGCCTGGTTGGGTCTGTGAGACCCACCGCAGCCGTTAAACCGTTATAATTCATTGTAATTTGAAATTCGCGCGCAACCGCTCTCAGTAGCTGACCGTAGTGAACTGATTGTAGCCCTCCGCCCGCTACCTCAGTCCGGGGCCTGCTTCAGTAGTGAAAGGATCATGTGATCATCAAAGTGATAGAACATGCAATTTTCCAGTGTGGAAATTGCTATGTTCCTAAAAATGATGTCGGAAATGAAGAAGACTAATTATTTTAGCTTAGAATATAAGATAACGAATGTGCATTATGATCCCCAAAGTCTGATTGTGATTTCTTTAGTTTTAGTTGATTTTGCATGTTTATGAACATAAGATGTTAAATTCTACGTTAAAAAACAAGGTAAAAGTTTAATTGAAAAATCTTTTGAAAATATTATTAATTCGAACACATATTTTATTTAAAACCCTACAAAACATGTTTAATTTTATTATAAAATCAGAAAATATACTACATTGATATCAATTTGTAGGAGAAAAAAAATATTTAAATTTAGGGTCTCACCGACCCACCAGGCACGCCATGTAACTTTTTTCTACCAGGCACGCCGAGGGTTAAAGAGATAATATGTAATATTAACCAGAACATTGATTGTCATAATGTATTTTCTTGAACTGGTTTTACACGATATCTCCCAAAAGGTGACATGATTAATATGTATAACCAACTACTAAAATTTCAAAACGTGATAAGGCGTTATACCAAAAGGTTTTTTTAAAATACTTTTCTTTTGTACGAGATAACTACTTCCCAGAAAGTAGCTTTATTCATTTCAGCATTATCATCAATCAGTACATAGTTACTACATGTATATTAAATAATACAATGTGCACCTACCGTACGTTGTCACAATGAATAACATTATACATCGACAACTTTTTAATCTTCTTAAAGAGGTAATACGAGTTGTTATCCAGAAGATCAATTGGCATGCGCTTTCCTAAAGTGGTTGTACGAGATACTTCCCAGAAAGTAGCTTTATTCATTTCAGCATTATCATCAATCAGTAAATAGTTACTACATGTGTATTAAATAATACGGTGTGCACCGACCGTAAGTTTTTACTATAAAAACGTTGAGTTGTCGGAAAATAATGTGTCATACGAACCAGTACGAATGACATACCCAAGCAAGAAGAACCTAAAGGTCGAGGCGACCATAGTTCCCATCACTGACGAGTTCTCTGAACATTGGGGTTATATATCCTAGCAGGATTAACATGAAACAGTATGATGGTAAGTATATCGACAGGTACCTGATAATCTACACAGTGAATTTCACTTGAGGTGCTGACTTTGCCGTAATAATAGTTTGGAAAAATCACAAACACAATATCAGCTTTGATTGCCTTTTGGCTCTAAGTTACATCTCCAATAACCTTGTTATGGATAAATCAACATCATTATTTTGAATAATCACATGGTATACTCACTGTAGTGTACACTATTGTATGTTATGGTAATATATATAATATGTAATTACACTGATATCGGCTCACAGCAAGCAACAACACGTCTTCTCTCACGGCGGTCGGTAGGTCTGAGTCAGCCCCTCCCCGCCCCGCGTACCTGCGCGCGTGCTTCTCGAGACGACAGAGTAATGTTCATAGACTACTTATTAGTAACAATAAATGTCTATACACTACATCCCTCCCTTGTTATTGTTTTTTATAAAGTAATTAAACCTAATGAAAATCACAAGTTAGGAGCCAGGGATAAGGTTAACGTACAAATAAAATACATTCATAATAATCAATCTGTATTGTCATTAGATGAACATTTTCATATCCTTAAGTAACTTTGCAGCTAATCATTAACAAATACAATCACTAAGCCCTTACTCCAATTTTAAATATTTAATTGTCACTCATTTACACCCCCATTATCGTTTGTCGGAGCATCACTGGTATTGTTCTCCTCGTCTAGTACCTTCCATTGTCCTTCCATTCGTTTTAGGTGTACGACGTTGCGTCTGATCTGCTGACCAGTTTCATCGTTTCGGAGACTTATGTCTCCTCCTTTGTTCTCTTCGACTTGACTTTAGAAAAGACAAATTGGTGTAGGCCCGTCCCAGGATTGGAACTCACGCCCTTCTGTTTTTCGGGCGGATGTTCTACCCACTGGACTATCATATCGCTTATCAGTTGGGACAGTTTTATCACTCATAAATAAAAGATGTTATTAAAGGAAAGAAAAATTTCGACACTGGCGGGGTTCGAACCCGCGACCTTCGGGTATACGCCCCCGTCGCTCTGCCAACTGAGCTACAGTGTCAGTTGGCATCCAGCGCGAAATTTCTCTATCCTTTGTTTCTTTTTTACACGTTCAAGTAGTGTTTGCGTTTCCTACCTCCGAATTTTAACTAATTCGGACGGCCACTTGTCTACCTTTTCAGATAGAATGCAAATGTTGGAAACGCCTAACTGTCACATAATTTAATGTTTTGGTCGCGGGTTCGAACCCCGCCAGTGTCGAAATTTTTCTTTCCTTTAATAACATCTTTTATTTATGAGTAATAATCCCCACATGAGGAATTCATGTCAAAAAACATTAAATTATGTGACAGTTTTATCAGTTGGGTTGTAATATCCTAAATTTGGTACCTTCATTAGCGCCGCTTTCAAATCATTAAATGATTTCTTTTGGGCGTCTCCCCAGTCCTCTTGAATGTCTGTGTTTCTTCCGGTTCTTTTGCGGAGCAGTTGTTTGAGAGGTTCTGTAACTGTTGCTAAATTCGGTATCCATTTTCCAACATAATTTACTAAGCCCATAAAGCTTTGCAACTCGGCGACATTAGTCGGTGCTCGGAATCCTTTTATAGCAAAGATATATTTATCTAGTGGTTTAACTCCCTGCTCCGACAGTTCATGTCCTAGGAAGTGAACTTTATGAATTCCAAAAAAACATTTGTCTTCTCTCAACATCACGTTATTTTCCTGTAATACTGTCATAACTTTCTTAAGTCTTACATCGTGTTCTTTTGCGTCTTTGCCAAACGTTAGGATATCGTCGATGAAGTTTATAACTCCATCGCAACCCAAAAGGATTCGTTCTAGTGTCTTTTGGAAAATCTCCGGCGCACACGAGATACCAAACATCATCCTCTTGTATTGATACAATCCCTTGCTAGTAATGAAGGTCGTTATATGTCTTGAGTCAGGGTGAAGCTCGATGTGATAAAATGCGTCTCGTATGTCCAGTTTACTAAATACTTTGGCTTCTCGAACTTTCGGCAACAGTTCTTCCATCGTTGGCAGTGGATGGTTTTCACGTTGTATAGCCGCATTTGCTCGGCGCATATCAACACATAGTCGAATGTCCCCTCCATCTTTCAACACAGGAACTATAGGCGAGATCCAGTTAGAAGGTCCTTTTACGGCTTCAATTATGTCCCTTTTTAGTAATTCTTCAAGTTTTCTTTCTACTTTTTCCTCGAGAGGAATAGGAATTCTCCTATACGGCTGAGCTACGGGTTTCACTGATTCGTCTAACGGTATAGTAACTAAGACATCTTTAAATTTAGGAAATGCCTCCATTTCAATCTGGTTAATACCCAAATTGATCTGGAGTACTCCCAATAAGGTTGCCGTCTCACGTCCAAGTAGGTCACGTGTGCCGTTTTCGATCACGTAGAATGTTGTGCCGTCTTGTGATGTTCCGGCAAGTTTTATAGTAGCTTTGAATGATCCTAAAAGCTTAAGCGGTGTAGCACTCCCATAAGCTACGAACGTTTTCTCAGGGTTCGAATCTTGATCGGTGATTTGGGCGTTATCTTTCTTCATTCTTTCCCAGGTTTTGTCCGTTATAAGATTGTGTTTGCAGCTGGAATCTATCAACATCTCCACGGTACTTCCACCTATGCTACACTTGGCTTTAACGTCATTCTCAATATTGAAAATGTAGTCAACTTTTCTTTCATCTGTGCTTATGTTTGCAGTTTCTTCAATGTTATTTATTGACCTACTTTTCTTCTTGATTACTTGGCTGTTTGCTGATGTCTCTCTTTCCATTTTCCTCTTCTGGTTTGGTCTCGTCCGGCACTGGTTAAGGTCGAGGTATTCGTTGCGCGAAAAATTTAAAGATATTGGCATTTTAACTGTCCCTTGCCAATACATATTTGAGAATTTAATGTATGCCAAAAAGAATATAGGCCAATTTAGTAAAGTTAGTGATAGGCATACTGTTAACACTCGGAATAAGGAGAAACTTAACGTACCGAAGTGGAGACTTAATAAAGTAAGTAACTCCTTTATGGGACTATCCCTGAAAATGTTCAATAAACTCCCTTCTGACATATTGGAATTGCCTGTGGCATCTTTTAAAAAGGCAATTAAAGCCATGCTTTTAAAGAAATCTTACTACAGTGTTCAAGATTTTTTAAACGACAAGGACCCAACGCGCACATGACCATGTCCGTAAAGCTATAAATCTTCCCTCGTTATTCCTAGGAATAATTGTCTGGTGAGGATTTTTCTTCTCACGTTATGTGATTGGTTTTTGTGATGGACAATTTATTTTAATTATTTCAAACTAGCGTTTGGTTTGGTCGCTTAGAAAATCTTTAGTAAAGTAAAAACATGTTTATAAACTGAAATTGTACAAACCATATTTTGAAAAAATGAAAAAATGTGAATGTAAAGAGTTTCTTTGTTGCTTCTTCTCTTTACGAACACCTTCCGAAGCAACGGATTAACGATTAATTTAAAACTTTGACGTTCAAAAAATGTTAGTATTTAACTTTATTTTGAAAAATAAACTTTTTGACTTTTGACTTTTTGACTGGTTTTTGAAGTGTCCCAAGATTCCGCATTTAAGGCAAGCCTTTCCTATTGCCGGGCAAATGTTGTCTCGGGCCACATGTCTGGTACTCCCACATCTGCTACATATACTTCTTGGTGGCTTCTCTTTCCATCTCTCTGTGCTTACTTTATTGATTAACTCACTTTCTACTGGTTTTCTACCAAAGTTTCCTAATTGACGATCTATCGCTTCCAATGCTTCTGCGACTATTTCATCCAATGTGATCTTGTCCCCTGTTTTTAGGATCTTCTTTCGGAGTTCTTCTGACTTGCCCTTTTCAGTAATTTGGTCTATGATATGCTCATCTTCTTTATTCTCAAACTGGCATTTCTTGGCTTGAAGTCTAAGTCTGACAAGAAATTTTTCGAATTTCTCATCCTGTTCCTGTTTTAGGAGACGAAACAGATGTCGCTCATACACTTTGCTCTGCTTAGGTGCGAAGTAGTTGTCTAATTTTCCGATCGCGATGTTAAAAAATTCGCCCTCAGTTGCATTAGCTCCTGGGATATTGTAGAAGATTTCTTGTAACTCGGTACCACCAAAGTGTAAAAGACTGGCTCTTTTCTTTATCTCGGTGTCTATGCCCGCCGCCTCGAGGTAAATGTTCAGACTTCTCTTCCATCTTTCCCAACGGACAGAGACTGAACCAACTTCTCCTTCACATTCAAACTTCTCTAAGGTGTACTGTGCCATTGGAGGGACCTGTTGATAATGTTGGTTATAAGCTTTTCCCCTTTTCCGCAATTTAATACCATGTGGTAATTGAATGCCTAATCGCAATTGAATGCTTAAGTTATAGATAACTTTCAACCCGCAATTTAATGCTTAAGTTATAAATAACTCTGTACTCGCAATTTTTATTTTTATTTTATTTTATTTTATTAGGGACATCAACAGCACATAAACATGTAAGTTACAATTAGATAAATACAATGAAAAAGCCAATAACAGACATCCACAAAAGATACAAAAAACAGTAGTACATACAGATATGTAAGAAAAGTTGTAACATAAAATGTGTAAAATGATTGAATGATTGATTTGTGTTATATATGGTATATATATATATATATATATATATATATATATATATATATATATATATATATATATATATATTTATATGTGTGTGTGTGTGTGTGTGTGTGTGTGTGTGTGTGATTCACGTATTCCCTCTATTTATTATCTAACGTCTTAATAACGTCGAAACGGAATTTGGCCTTTGAAGAAGCAAAAGAATCAGTTTCACCAAAGAGGTTATTAAATTGATTGGCAAGGCGAACCATTGTAGAATTCCTTGCATAATTAGTATGATTAGAGGCTATAGAAAAGAGCCTTTCAGAAGTGTGCCGAGTACGGCGATGTGGAGTACAAAATGACAGTTGGGACAACAAAAATGGAGAATCAAGGCGACCAGAGAGAATGTCGTGTAACAGCATCATGTCTAGTAAAACTCTGCGATCCTTAAGACTAGTGAGCTGATGCCTGCGACACGAATCCTCATATGAGCAACCGAAAAAATGAGTCCTGTAGTTAAGATGTTTTAAAAATTTAGATTGTATACGTTCAATACGTTGAATGTACGTTATATAGTTTGGGGACCAGACACTGGATGCGTATTCGAGAATACTCCTAACGTAAGCATAATAAATCTGTTTTATACACATCAGATCGTTAAAGGGCTTCGAAATGCGCATTACAAATCCAAGGTTGCGAAATGCACGCCCCGTAATATGCTCAATGTGCTTTTCAAAAGTAAGTTTACTGTCGAGGATGACACCCAGGTCACGGATGGATTCAACGCGTACGAGAGGTTGGTCGTTGATGGAATAATTATAAACAACGGGGTTTAGACTTCTAGTGAATGATATTTGGACGCATTTACTAGCATTCACCGAGATCCTGTTCTGGTCATAATACTGAGCAAGACGATTGAGATCCGACTGTAGCTTATCGCAATCAGTATTATTTGCTACATCAAGGAAAACCTTTTTATCATCCGCATACAACAAGAACCTGCATTCATGAAATACTGTATAAATATCATACAGATAGGCATTGTAAAACAGAGGGCCTAAATGTGAGCCCTGAGGTACACCCGAAGGGATATAATAGAAGTCCGAATTATACCCACCGACGACTACAGCCTGACATCTGTTAGAAACGTAAGATGTTATCCAGCGATGGAGGTCACCATGTATTCCAAGATGGAATAGTTTGCGCAGCAGTATGATATGGTCAACGCGATCGAAAGCCTTTTCAAAATCGGTATAGACTACATCAACCTGCTTACGTTTATCCATATTAGGAATAACAAAGTTCAGGAATTCAGTCAGATTACTTACAGTAGATCGGCCTTTGAGAAATCCGTGCTGCTGTGACGGTATACCACGAGAAATAATAGGATAAATGCAGTTATATATAGCCTTTTCGAATACCTTACCAAATACATTAAGGATAGATATCGGTCTGTAATTATCGATTTTATTTTTGTACCTTTTTTGTGTATCGGACGGATGTGCGCTTTCTTCCAAATCGTAGGAAAAAAGCCTTCTTTAAGGGATCTATTGAATAAGATATATAATGGGTTATGGGTAATGCTTAAGTTATAAATAACTCTCTACTCGCAAATTAATGCTTAAGTTATAAATAACTCTGTACTCGCAATTTAATGCTTAAGTTATAAATAACTCTCTACTCGCAATTTAATGCTTAAGTTAAAAATAACTCTCTACTCGCAATTTAATGCTTAAGTTAAAAATAACTCTGCTCACGCAATTTAATGCTTAAGTTATAAATAACTCTCCAAACGCAATTTAATGCTTAAGTTGTAATAACTCTCTTGCCACATTACCTATTCACCGCACAATACCTACTTCCTGGGATTATCGAAAACATTAATTATTTTAATAGCCATAGTCATTTATTAATTTATATTAAATAAAAATACATATTGGAAGTAGGTATGTATGTTTAACAAGCATTGAGGTGTCACCTCCCTGAAATCAACTCATAATAACCATAGTCACCTAGAACGCAAACTAATGAATCCCTACCCAACTAATTTACATTTCGGCCATCAATATCACTTTCACTAGTTCCAAATTAAAAAAAATATACTGTAACTGAACCCATATTCCCAACTCATTATTATAAAGTAATGTAATTCCTATTTTAGTTCCCATAGTTCTGTAAGTATAATGTAATTATTACACAGGTGAAGATATGCAAATGGCATTGCATCTCCTTATTTCGACTTACATTGTTTTCATTAGTCTGTTAATCTTCCAAAGAAAATAAAATAAAACTTCAGGCTAGTGAGTACTGGACTTCATTTCCAATTCAGTCTTTTCTAACTCAATTTACTTTAGATTCTATCAACATTAGGTACTATGAGTACAATAAACACACACACTTTATTTAAATTAGGTAAGTATGAAAATTTGCATTTAAAGGATAAGTGGTCTGTGTGCCTTAAGATAAGGGAATTTTAATTTAAATAAATTAATAATTTGTTACTGTGAATATCACCACAAATAAATTTATTAAATAATAATGACTAATTTACTTATATATGAACTGATTCTTCCTATTGACATCCAGTAATTGAACAGTAATTCCATTATAAAAACAATCATATGACTTCATTATTTGACTGAAGACTAATTACTACTAAAATCATGGCTTGTTGTTAAGCTTAGACAATCATATAAAATCCATTAATTTGATATATATTTAGATTATAGTTTAACTTTGTATATTTCATCACCTATTCTCATTACACTAAAATTAATTAAACTTGATAGTAACATAATAAAATCTAATATTTATTGGTATTTGAGAATCAAACCATCCCCACAGACTGCCAATAAACTATCACATACAACAAGGACACTTTATTTCTACCATCTCCTCCCCTATCAACCCCCAAATGTGGCTCAGTTTCCCCAAGCTCTGAAGCACTGGCTACCCCCCTTTTGGATTCACAACCGTGAGCATATGTATGCATAAAACAAGGCAGATAGAAATCTGCAAAGTTTCACATTTATGATTAGTAATTATTGAGACTCGAACTCAAGTAAGTAGGCATAGGTTAACTTGTAGGTTATGTTATGCCGGTTATTCGCCGGTAGTGGTATTCAACTAACAAAGTAACATTTGTGACTTAACCCAGAGGGTATCTAGATACATATTAAGTTATAATCTTACTTCATCAACAATTAAAATCGGGTTCCTAGTTAAATTTGTACATTTGTAAGTAGAAACACTTTCTCTCCATTTTGTGTTGTAGCAGAACATTACGTGGAAAATTCCAGGAAGTGCCCGTGGGCGCAGAAATCATTATATTCAGACCTGCGCTTTTAAATCTGTGTCAGTTAAGTTGGTCGCCATTTTGTTGTGCAACTATGTAGGAATATTTTCCAGCATTTTCCAGGAATATCTTTATTGATTTATGCAATTACCATGGGACTTTAAATTGCGTTTTAGACATCAAGTTTTTTCATTACTTCTGAAACTATTAATTACGCCGCGCCGCGCCTTAAAAGTCAAACGAATGGGCAGAGATACAAATAGTTTTGAAAAACTCAAACTGAAACTCAAACGTTCATAGCGTGTATCCCCGAAGGGGTTGGCAGAGGTACTAATACTTCTGAACATCACGTGACATTGTCACCTGGTGTCCAGAGTACCCACGTTTTGCTTAGACTCACGTGATAGGGGGCAGGTTTATTGCCGTTTTGTACGAATACACTGTGACTAAGTACAACTCAGCCATGTGGGTTTCCTCACGATGTTTTCCCTGACCGTTAACAGCCATGATATATTTACCACACATAATGTCTTTAGAAAAGACAAATTTGTGTAGGCCCGACCCGGGATAATTACGGGTAATTATTAGTACCTCTGCTAACCACGTCGGGGATATTCGGCGTGAACTTTTATATTATGTTATTTTATTGCACACATTCGTGTAATTTTTCCTTTACTTCTGTGTATTCAATAATTATTTTTCCTGCGGTGTTGGTTTAGAATAACAATAACTATTTTTTCCTGCAAGTTGCGTTAAAGGCAACTTACGCAACTTGAACATCACATGACTTAAAAAAAAGTTTTGGAAATTTTCTATATAAAACTGTATACACGGTTTTCTAGATCGCTTTTAGTGATAAGACCGCAAATTGTACTCTTCTTTTAAACTGAAATTAGGTAAAAAAAAGTTTTGAGTTGTGCAGTATAAAGTGTTATCTATTCTATATCTAGTGGGGTCAACAAATAAAACTACGTTGAAATTTGTAACAAAAATATATCAAAATGTATTTACACAATTTTACATAATTGAGGAATATCTGGTTACGATAATATCAGTCTTATGTAATGAGTTAATAAGATCCATAATGCGGTGACCGACATCGTACGGGTTGCCGATGATTTGCCGAAGAAAAATGATGATTCTGAAACATAAAAAAATATTTATATGTGCCGTGTAGTGCCGGCTTAGAATGTTGCTACCCCTTTCTACCCACGGGTGTCGTAAGAGGCGACTAAGGGTATTGGGGCTTTTTATTGGATTTTTGGGCGATGCGGTTGGAGACCCATCACCAAAACCTTTATTTTTACCATCTTTTCCCCACTCAACTTCCAAAAGTGGCTGAGGAATGTATAATTCCTTAGCTCTGGCTACCCCTTCTAGGGAAATATAGCCGTGAGTATATGTATGTATGTATGTAAAAAAATATTTAATAAAATTAAAGAACTACACAAACTAAATCATTATTGTATTTAAAATACACAACGTTATTAATTGATATATACGGACATATTACATCCATAGGGAAATTATCTAAATGGAGAAGAAACAAAGAATGTAATTTTCCGTAAGGGGTTAAGTTTATTGGCACTAACTTTTGACCAACAAAAGTCAGAACATTGAATCACCCAATCAGGGTGTAAATAACTTATTTTTAGCGAAATTCTTTCAGCAATTTTTGTACTGAACTACTTTTGGTTTCCTCTCGGTTTAGTTTTAAGTTCTTTATGGTTACCCCAAGAAGGCTACAATGACTTATATTATGGGGTGGTAATAATTGTGATATTTTCGTTTTAAAATTCCCCTACCTCATATCTTGCTATTGGTTTCGCATATTGCACTTTGAATAATAGGCAATTAGGTTAGTAACCCATTCCAAAAAACTTTTATATACATGCAATATACTCTCGCTACAGGATTCTGTTAAGGCAGGAAAAACTATCGATTACTACTTTGTATGATCCCGGCAAAACTATGGAGCTTCATTTAAATTGATTAATACTTTTATGCTGGCCAACTGGCTCTCCATCAATCTGCTGACACTTAATGTAACGAAAAAGAAATACATTAAGTTTTCATAAAACTAAAGTTTCTCAACCTAACTTGGATAGCCTACTGATAATGCATACCTGTCACCCACTGACAAATGTTTGCTCCTGTGTGAAGCGATCGAAAGAGTGAACTCAAAAAAATATCTGGGCATACACATTGAATATGTATCAGGAAGAGCCATAGCTGGGCACCGTTAATCAAATAGTTAACTTCGTTAATCGTTAATCCGTTACAAAAAATGTTAGCTTCGTTAAACGTTAAAGCGTTACATTTCGCAAGAATTAACGCAAGTTAACGTTTATCGTTAATCCGTTAATATGTGTAAAATTGCATTTTTATATCCTTGCGTTATCAGTATCACTAACGCAACGATTTAAAAATGCAATTTTACACACATTTTTACATTTTTTTTGTTCACACTTATAAAACCTGTTGGTTTATGATGTTAGGAAGGAACTGGAAGTTAGGAAGAAAACAAAATACTTGTTTAATTCAAATGTGTAATTTAATCGCCGGGCATAAGGTGCATATTCCCCTTCATGAACATTAACATATTGAAGTTCTCGTCTGAAAGGGAGGCTCGCTTTGGTGTTAAAATGTCTTTACCCGTGGAAAACAGACGTTCAACTGCAGCGCTTGAGGGTACAGCAGTATTGTATTTGATGAATAGATTTATGAATATCTGTTCTCTGAGGAATGCAGCATCGTTGAACGAGTCTTTTGATTTCATGTCCAGCCACATTTTAACGAGACTTTGCGCTTTACTCTTTAAAGAGTTGGAGCTCTTTGGTTTTTCTATAGACTGAGTGACAGAATTGAAAAAGTCTTCCTCGTCATCATCATTGTCACTCGCATTGCTCCCTCCGCCACTTAAAATATCTTTCGAATTTTCCTCTGCTTCTTGTCGTAAGGCATCTTCTACCTTTTTTTTCATGCACGTTTTTACTGCATCCACTCTACTGCTGTCATACGTTTCCAGCCATATCAATCGGAACTTTGGGTGAAATGCCGCGGCAAGTTGGCACTGTTCATCATTCAGGAGTGGTCCAAACCTTTTCTCTATGCCATTTAATAAGGCATTGGCTAAAGCTGTGCAATTTACTAGGCCCTTAGATTTAATATTTTTTAATTTATAGACAGTTGCTGCAATCGTTGGTAGTAGTGATCCGAGATATGCTTGAGCTTCTCCTTGGATACGATCGAGGGCATTTGCGACAGGTGCCATAACCTGTAAATAAGTATTGATACGATGTGTAAAGAAAATAACTTTACTAATACGTTAATTTAAATTATATACACATAATTACCTTTGCGTACTCCTTCATTACAGTCACATCTTGGTCATTGAAAGTTGGAATTTTTAGTTGAATCATAATCCTGTGAAGAGAAGGCCTTTTTGTTTCCAATATACCGTTGAGAAGGACAATAGCATCATACAGAGAGTTCCACCTCGTCGTATTTGGAAGGACAAGTCGTCTGCCTAATTCAGCGTGAATGCTATCTGCTGCTACCGTACTACGTGATTGCTGATTCCAGAGAGTGCGTGCCTTGGCTAACGCGTTTCTGTAGGGAGTCTTGAAAACAGTTATTTGTAGAGCAGCATCTGCGTCTTTGCTAGCGACCAAATTGAACGTATGTGCAGCACATCTCATGTGAAAAGGCAAAGTCACATTAGTTCACATTAAAGTTTTCTATTTCTAATATCTGTTCATTGATTTCATTGCACTGGAGACGATCAGGAGCATTCAGTATGTTTTCTACTGAAATAAATTCTAAGTCATCATCTTCTTCTGAGTTTGGATTTAAAAGGTTGTCAATATCAGGATCAGACTCAGACTCTAAATCACATGATGGCAACTCTGGAAGTATGTCGATCTCCGAGCCGAATTGCACAAATGCCTTTACAAAGTTACTGCCATTATCCGTAGTAGTCCTAAAATAAAATTAAACCAGTAATATTTAAAAAAGGTTTTAACCCGAAAAACTAAAAAAAATGTTGATGTTATTTAGTTTGAGTATGTTGAGTTATTGATGTTATTTGCATCCACCCTCAGTAAAATAATGTAGAACAAAACATATTGGTGCATATAACTTAGCGCAGTATATAGCTATAGCTCCTAACCTAATACTCATCTTTACTGATTTTGTATATAATTTGGTTTTATGTTTTTTTTGTTTATGTTTTGTCAAAACAATGTTTCTTATATAGGATTTTTTTTGTTGAAATTTTTGTTACCTTGTTGTAAGATGATGGCAGGAGTTTACCTATTTTCTATATCAACTTAGTGTTTTTCATTTAATATTTTCGAACATATATAGTTTTATATTGATTTTTTACGCTACGATTAAATGGCAAAGAAACAATAGTTAGAATTTCTTTTCATTCTGTACCAAAAATTAAGTTTAAGCGAAAATCAGATGCTGTTTATAATAGCATTACCCCATTTCTTTCCGCGGGTGTACGAAAGAGGCGACTAAGGGTATTGGGGTTAAAGGCTTTTTGGGCGATGCGGTAGAAGACCCATCACCAACAACCTTTATTTTACTATCTTTTCACCACATAACTTTCAAAAATTCGCTGAGGAATTACTAATTCTCTCTCTCTCTGGCTACCCATTTTAGTGATTTATAGCCGTGAGTATATAACATAAACATAAACGTTCATGCCGTTTATCCCCGAAGGGGTTGGCAGAGGTACCAATACTCCTGAACTCACATGGCAAGTGCCATCTAGTTTCCAGAGAAGGTACCCACGTTTTGCTTAGACAGTGTACTCACGTGATAGGGGGCAGGCCTATCGCCGTTTTGTACGAATACACTGTCACGTGACTAAGTACACGAGTATATGTATGTATGATATCTAATTTTGTGGCTCTGGCTACTTTTTTGGGTCTTGTAGGTAAGGTTAGGTAGGTAGCTAGGTGATTTTCCAATAAGTGTAGATATTTTACTGAGGGTGGATGCAAATAACATCAATAACTAAAAAATCAAAGTACCTTCAAAGAAAACATGTTTAATATTAATAAGATTAAGACATTAATTATAATCTGCTTCTCAAACTGATAAACCATCGCGAAAGATTTTCGGTGAAACGTGATTCGCGCCAACGTCTTTCGAGCTGGTGGCTTTCGAATTCACGTACTTTCGAGCTGGCGTACCACTCAAATATTTTTTCGAGCTCGCGTGCGTCGAGCTCGCGACATTCGGTGAAACGTATGTAGGGTCAACTTCAGGGAGTGTGGAGGTTTTGAAAGAAAAACCCAAAATAGCGGTACACTTTGTTAGTGTAATGGAACGCAACCCTATTGTAAACTAGCGCCACCTGGCGTTCTCTCGCTCGCACTATAAAATAACTGTCGCTGTCGCGCGTCCATGTCTCTGTTTTGTACAACATTTTCTAAATATATCAATTATTAAAAGTATTTCTTTTACTAAAATACTACATGGTAGCAGAGCGTGGTTCTCTGAAGTTCAGTTCGTAGCTATTTGGAAAAGAAACCGTTCTTTAACAATTGCCGAAAAAAGAAAAATGAAAATAAAAACCTCAATGGGATTTCGAGGTTATGTGCACGCCGAAAACGAAAATGTCTGCAAGTACATTTAATTTGGAGAAACTGACAGGACGATTGAATTATTCTTCATGGAAATTTGGTGTCAAAACTTATTTGCAGCATGAGGAACTGTGGGAGTGTATTGAACCAACCGACACTTCCAACCCGTTAAATGCTAGTAAAGATGTCAAAGCCTGAACTAAAATCATCCTTCTTCTGGACCCCGTGAACTACGTCCATGTTCAAGACGCCCAGACCGCGAAGGAAGTGTGGCAAAACTTAGAAAAAGCCTTTGACGACAACGGTCTTACTAGGAAAGTTGGACTTTTGAAAGATTTGGTCACCACAACATTAGAAGGTTCAGGAAGTATAGAAGCATATGTAAATCACATTATGAGCACTGCACACAAACTCCGAAGCATAAATTTCAAAATAGAAGACGAGTGGATTGGAACCTTGATGCTTGCTGGCCTTCCTGACACATATAAGCCAATGATAATGGCTTTAGAGAGCTCTGGAATCCCGATCACTGCCGATGCCATTAAAACGAAACTTATACAAGAAGTTAAAAGCCCCGAGCCCTCCGCATTCTATATGAATAAAACCAATAACAAAAAGTTTGGCCCTCGTTGCTACAACTGCAATAAGCAAGGACATCTGAGCAAATTTTGTAAAGCACCTCGGCGGTCAAACAATAATAAAGAAACTAAGGGCAACAACAACTCACATAATTCTGGTTTTGTCGCAGCATTTACAGCTTTTTCAGGTGATTCAGATGATCAGTGGTATATTGATTCCGGTGCCGCTATGCATATGACAAAGAGGAATGACTGGCTTTATGATGTAGATAAACCTGTAATATCCAATATCACAGTAGCAAATAAGACGCCCCTGCCTGTTGTGAGTACTGGTAAAGTGAACATAAATTTAAGTAGAGAGAGGAAAATTCAGGTAAGAAATGTCCTTTATGTTCCTGATATTGCTGTCAATTTACTCTCAGTGAGTGCCATGAGTAAAAGTGGATGTAAATTAATATTTCATAGCACTAGTTGTGATGTGTATGATAACAAAGATGAGTTCATCTGTTCAGCAACTCTCTCAAACAATTTGTACCGGTTAAATACACATGTTGAAGCTAATTTCATCTGCACTGGTATTTCAGATGAATCTGTCTTATGGCATCGACGCATGGGCCACCTAAACTTCCCTGATGTAAATAAATTGCCGAACTGTGCTGAAGGAGTGACTTTGCCTGCTGAGAAAAACAAAAGTAATATTACATGCACAATATGCAGTGAAGGTAAACAATCCAGACTGTCATTCAGCAAAACTGGCTCCCGGGCAACTGAACCACTTCAACTTGTGCACAGTGATGTTTGTGGGCCTATGGAGACAGCGTCAATTGGAGGTATGAAATATTTTATTAATTTCATAGATGAGTATACCCGAAAAGTGTTTGTGTACTTCATGAAAGATAAATTAAATGTCTTAAATATATTCAAAGACTTCAAGAACAGGGTTGAGAATGAGCTTGACAAAAGAATTAAAGTTTTTAGAACCGATAATGGGACAGAATACTGTAATCGGGAATTTGAAAGGTATTTGAAGGATAATGGGATAGCTCATCAGACAAGTAAACCATACACTCCACAACAAAATGGCCTTTCGGAACGCATGAATAGAACGCTTGTTGAACGTGCACGCTGTATGATGTTTGATGCAAAGCTTGGTAAGGAGTACTGGGCAGAAGCAGTAGCTACTGCTTCTTATGTTATAAATAGGTCCCCCACAACTTCATTAGATAAGAAAACCCCCTTTGAAATGTGGTTAAAAAGGAAGCCAGATATATCTCATATGAGGATCTTTGGGTGTCAGGCCATGGTCCATGTACCCAAAGAGAGGCGTTTAAAATGGGATCCTAAGTCTGTTAAAATGATTTTCTTAGGATATTGTGATGACAGCAAAGGTTATCGTTTGTGGAACCCTGTAACTAAAAGATTGATTAAAAGCAGAGATGTTTTGTTTTTGGAGGAATCTGTAGTTAATAATGCATGTGAAATTACAGAGGTTAAGACTACAGGCGATAATGACTGCGAACATCGCACTTCTGTGTCACCTATAAGAAGTGAATCCTCTCCACCTGATGCCGATGGAGGACACACAAGCACCAGTGAGTATGACACAGATGAAGGACAAGAACAGGATGAGACATATGTTCCAGACAGGCCAGTATGTATGTCAGATAACCACAGTAATATTACCTTAAGACCACGTCAACCAAAGCCATGTAAATCTGATGATGATGATGAGTACAATATTAGTTTTTTACATACATACATATACTCACGGCTGTAAATCCCTAGAAGGGGTAGCCAGAGCTAAGGAATTAGAAATTTTCCCAGCCACTTTTGGAAATGATAGTGGGGAAAAGATGGTAAAAATAAAAGTTGTTGGTGATGGGTCTCCAACCGCATCGCCCAAAAATCCCTTAAAAGCCCCAATACCGTTAGTCGCCTCTTACGTACTCCCACCGGAAGAAATGGGGTAGTGCTATTCTAAGCCGACACTACACAGCACTAACTATTAGTTTTTTCTGCTATGATAATCCTAATGATCCGCAATCAGTAGAAGAAGCCTTATCTTCCATACATAAGAATGAATGGAGAAAGGCAATGGTCGAGGAGCTTGAGGTGTTGTCACAAAATAACACTTGGGCCCTTGTAGAGAGGCCATCAAATAAAAAGGTAATACAGTGCAAATGGGTTTTTAAATGTAAAACTGATCAGAATGGAAATGCGATACGCTATAAAGCTAGATTAGTAATAAAAGGGTATAAACAGAAAAAAGGCATTGATTATGAGGAGGTGTACTCCCCTGTGGTCAGATACACATCAGTTAGATATCTGTTAGCATTGGCTGTCAAGTATAATCTAGAAATAGAACAGATGGATGCAATCTCTGCCTTTCTGCAAGGAGACATAGATACTGAAATTTATATGGAGCAACCTCCTATGTATGAAGAAGGTTCATCAGTGTGTCTGTTACATAAGTCCATATATGGTTTGAAACAAGCGAGTAGATTATGGAATAATAAACTAGATAAAGCACTACAAGAAATTAGTTTTCAGCGTTCAAAGGTGGACCCATGTGTTTATTATATTATACATTTAAAATGCTTTGTTGCAGTCTGGGTTGATGACCTGATCTTATTTACAGCAGATAATGAAACTAAAAACAAAATTAAACAAGAACTAAAGCTACAGTTTAGTATGAAAGATTTAGGAGAATTGAAAAATTGCATTGGTTTGAATATAACTAGAGACAGAGTTGAAGGTAAATTAAAGATTGATCAGGAGAAATATATTAAAGAAATATTAAGTAAATTTGGAATGATGGACTGTAAACCGGTCAAAACTCCAATAGAAGTTGGCATTAAATTCACTGCATCTGATGAAAAGTGCAAAGAGAATTGTCCATACCAGCAGGCAGTTGGCTGCTTATTATACTTAGCGCAGGCTACTAGGCCAGATATTGCTTATGCAGTTGGTACACTTAGTAGGTTTAACAATAATCCTCAGATGGAGCATTGGATGGCTATCAAAAGAGTTATGCGATACCTACAAGGCACCAAGAACTATGCACTGGTGTATACAAAGGATGATTTGCACCTGACTGGATACTGTGATGCGGATTGGGCAAACGACACGCATGATCGAAAATCATGTACAGGGTACATATTTGTTTTTCAGGGCGGAGGCATATCTTGGAGCTCTCGTAGGCAGCAGACTGTAGCACTGTCGACAGCGGAAGCGGAGTACATGTCTATGGGATCAGCAGCGCAAGAGGCCCTGTGGTTAAGACAATTACAGAAGGAACTGTCAGAAGATACAAATGGACCCTTACTGATTTCAAGTGACAACCAAAGTGCAATCAAACTCTCTGAGTGTGATAGTTACAAACCTAGAACAAAACTGTTGAACTTATATTTAAATAGTCTGCCTTCCATACGTATTCTATGCTCATGTACTCTGTGGTGTTCTTCTTTTTTATTAATATATATTCTCTATCATTCCGTGGTACAACGAGTGTTCTCATTTCTAATCCCTGATTTATTGATTAAATCATCAGGTTATGAGGCCCAGTTAAGCCCAAGTTGTAAAGAAAGTGTCAGCAGAGTTAATTATACGCATAAAACGGGATTACAAACAGTTTCGAGCGAATTGGTAGTGTACCGGTATAACCTAAAAACCGCGTGTCTCAGTTTTATCAAATCATCATGGCGAGTAGCAATCCTCTGGCATTTATAGAAAAATTAACAGGCCGAGAAAATTACAGTACCTGGCTGTTTGCTGTTAAAACATACCTTCAACATGAAGAGCTTTGGGAATGTATTGAAAATCCCAACGACGAACCAATTGACAAGAAAAAAGACACAAAAGCAAAATCGAAAATCATTTTACTTGTCGATAGTACCAACTTCGTACATATCCAAGAGGCAGAAACAGCCAAAGAAGTGTGGGAGAACCTGTCCCGCGCTTTCGACGACTCGGGGCTTACACGCAGAGTTGGCCTACTACGTGATCTCTGTACAACTACACTCTCTAGTTGCCAAAATATAGATGAATACGTGAGCAAAATAATGTCTACAGCGCACAAACTCCGAAATATAGGATTCAAAGTTGATGATGAGTGGCTTGGAACACTTTTACTCTCCGGGTTACCTGAACATTATAAACCAATGATCCTTGCTATAGAAAGCTCAGGGATGAAAATAAGTGCAGACTCAGTTAAAACTAAATTGCTCCAAGAAGTTACATCTGAAAACAGTAACTCTGCTTTTACATCTGCTCATGGTTATCAAACTAAGAATGTGAAAAAGAAGTTAAACAAAGGTCCTAGATGTTTTCAGTGTAATAAATATGGACACAAAAGTCCAGAATGCAGGTCTAAACCGAAAGAAAAGGTTGCTAAATCAAATAGCTCATATGCTGCCGCGTTTGTCACTCCATTTGACAACAGCTCTGCATGGTTCATTGATTCTGGCGCAACCATGCACATGACGAGACACCGAAACCTTCTCCAAAATCAACAGTCACCACCTATTGAGCAAATAAAAGTTGCTAATAACAAAACACTCTCAGTAAGTTGCTCTGGTGATGTAACCTTGAATACATTGAATCGAGAAAATCATACAAATACAATTCTATTTAAAAATGTCTTGTATGTACCAGAACTTGCAGTGAATTTAATATCTGTACATCAAATTACAGAAAATGGTGGTCAAGTTAAATTTGATTCTAAAGGGTGTGTTATACTGAATCAACTAAATGTTATTGTAGCAACAGCAACAAAAATTAACAACATGTACCGGCTTAATATTAATACTGATTATGCATGCATGTCTGATGTTAAACAAGATGATGTATATTTATGGCATCAAAGAATGGGTCATTTGCACTTTGACACTTTAAAGAAATTAAAAGAATGTTCAGAAGGAATAACATTATCTGATAAAGAAGTGAATGTAACTTGTATTACATGTAAAGAGGGCAAACAAACAAGATTGCCTTTCAAGAGTCAAGGATCACATTCTTCAAAGCTATTGGAACTGGTGCATTCTGACTTGTGTGGCCCCATGGAAACACAGTCATTAGGAGGGGCTAAATACTTCTTAAAATTTTTGGATGATTATTCCAAAAAAGTCTATGTGTACATTTTGAATAATAAAACAGAGGTATTGTCAAAATTCAAAGAGTTCAAAACAGAAGCTGAAAATCAAACTGATTGTAAACTCAAATGTATTCGGACTGACAATGGCCTAGAATATGTCAACAAACCATTCACTGACTTCCTATTAAGTGCTGGAATAAGACATCAAACATCAACACCTTATACTCCAGAACAAAATGGAGCTGCAGAGAGGCTTAATAGAACACTAGTTGAGAAAGCAAGGTGTATGATACTGAATGCTGGCTTGGCAAAGTTTTTCTGGGCTGAGGCTATAAAAACTGCTGCATATATCATTAACAGATCTCCAACTAGAACCTTGTCATTTAAAACCCCAGAAGAGGTTTGGTCTGGTCATAAACCAAATTTAAGTCATATGAAAGTGTTTGGGTGTGAAGCTATGGTCCACCTGCCAAAAGTAAAACGCAAAAAGTGGGATCCAAAAGCACAAAAGATGATTTTTATTGGTTATTGCGAAAACACAAAAGGATACAGGTTCATAATACCAAATACTAAAAATGTTATTAAGAGCAGGGATGCTGTATTTCTAGAATCCACTGTGAAGAGAAACTATGCATCTTTGGAATTGTCTGAAACAGAAAATAAAACACTTGATATGCATTCCAAAAGAAATGAAGAAAGTTTAATTTCAAATGAGTCTAATGAAGAAAGCAGAAAAGAATCATATAGCTCAGATAGCTCATACAATACTGTTAAAAATAACTCAGATTCAGATGAATACTTACCCGATGGTGAGGTTGATATTCCGTTCCGAAGCACCATAACATTGAGACCTAGGAATAAAAATAAAGAACAAACTTACCTTTGCTATGATGAATGCTTAGCACTTGAACAAGTCCCTGAAACATACAGAGAAGCTATTTCTGGTGAAAATGCTGAAAAATGGAAAGAGTCTATCGAAGAGGAACTCGAAGCCCATAGAAGAAATGGTACATGGACATTGGTAAACAAACCAGAAAAAAAACAAACATCATTGGCTCTAAATGGGTTTTCAGAGTCAAAGATCAACCAACAGGTCCCCGCTTCAAGTCCAGATTATGTGCTAAAGGTTATGCACAAGCCAAAGGTATAGACTACAAAGAAACATTTTCGCCCACTGTCAGGTATGATTCAATTCGTTTATTGTTATCTCTAGCCGCTCAAAATGGTTATGATATTCTACAACTTGATATTAAGACTGCTTTTCTGTATGGGGAACTGCAAGAAAACATATATATGTATCCCCCTAAAGGTCTAATATATGAACCAAATAAAGTATGTAAATTAATAAAGTCACTGTATGGTCTCAAACAAGCACCAAGGTGCTGGAATACTAAATTTAATTCTGTACTTCAGAAATTTGGTTTCATAAATAGTAAAGCAGATCAATGTGTCTATGTGGCAAATGTAAAAGGAATAAAGTGTTATTTCTGTATGTATGTGGATGATGGGCTCCTATTTTCAAAATCAAAGTCTGTGTTGCAATCTGTAACAAATGATTTGAAAACAATATTTGATATGACAATATGCCCACCTGGAAATTTTGTTGGAATGGACATTCAAGTTTCTGACAAATACATCTTTATACATCAATCTAAATATATTAAACAGCTATTAAATAAATTTAATATGGAAAATGCCAACCCCAATAGTGTTCCAGTTGATCCTCATTCAAAACTAGAGAAAAGTGAGCACCAGCCTGACATGAATCTTCCTTACCGAGAAGCAGTTGGTTCTCTGATGCATGTTGCTATAGTAAGTCGACCAGACATAATGTTTGCTGTAAGCTTGGTAAGTAGATTTTTGAACTGCTATAATGAATCTCACTGGAAAGCTGTTAAGAAAATTCTAAAGTATCTGAAAGACACTGTTAATTTGGGTCTATGCTACCTATCAGCATCAAAATCTTCAGAGCTAGTTGGATACAGTGATGCTGATTATGCCAATGACATAACAACTAGAAGGTCAACAACTGGGTACATATTTATTAAAAATGGAGCTGCTGTGACATGGTCTAGTCAGAGGCAACACACTGTTGCTCTGTCTACTACAGAGGCCGAGTTTATGGCAGCCTGTGCTGCCACCAAAGAAGCTATTTGGATCAAACAATTGTTATTTGACCTGGGTGAATTAAATCAACAAACCATAGTAGTAAATATTGACAATCAAAGTGCAATAAGTGTGATTAAAAACATAAACTTTCATAAGAGGTGTAAACATATAGACACTAAATATCATTTCATTAAAGAAAAGTATTATGCCAAAGTTATTGATTTAAATTATGTTTCATCAAATAATCAGCTTGCTGACTTTCTAACAAAGGCTTTACCGAGAGTTAAATTTCACTATCTAAGAAATGAAATAGGAATGTTGTCAATTGATATGTTATGTAACATTTAATTTAATTTGTGTGTCTTATGTTGTTACTTTGTAATTAACTTAGAACATGGAAGGCTACAATTTGGCAGGAGTGTTGAACTTATATTTAAATAGTCTGCCTTCCATACGTATTCTATGCTCATGTACTCTGTGGTGTTCTTCTTTTTTATTAATATATATTCTCTATCATTCCGTGGTACAACGAGTGTTCTCATTTCTAATCCCTGATTTATTGATTAAGTCATCAAAAACACATTGATATACGTTTTCATTTTCTTAAAGACTATGTTAATAAGATATATATTAAATTTGAATATTGTAATGGTAGTCAGATGGTTGCAGACATCTTGACGAAAGGAACTACTTTAGAAAAGCATTTGTATTGTGTCGCAAAAATGGTATTAACAGGCTTGCATTCAAGGGAGGGTGTTAGTGTAATGGAACGCAACCCTATTGTAAACTAGCGCCACCTGGCGTTCTCTCGCTCGCACTATAAAATAACTGTCGCGCGTCCATGTCTCTGTTTTGTACAACATTTTCTAAATATATCAATTATTAAAAGTATTTCTTTTACTAAAATACTACACACTTCGTATAATTTCATCTTTCACAACCACTTGCCGATACAACGGACTACGGACAAATGCCCCACGTCCAACAGAGATCGTATATTTATGTCTTAAATCAACTGACAGTCTTATTAATAATACTTTACTCAAATTTACAAAATAATAATTATAACACATTTATAAGTAAATGATAACATTTTAGAAATTAATATTTACAAAAATGATGGATTTAATTACAATAATTATTTTAATCAGCGTGAGCTGTTTTGAAGTAAAGTCAAACCAGTGTCTCATTATTCACACACGATACTCATTAAATAGGTAAATAATATGATTACACAATGAAACTATACAGTTTATCAATTATAAATAGTATAAATTATACAGCAAATCATAGCACACTCATTATTATAAGCTTACACGTATGAATCCCAAGTTGTTCACACTTCAAATACCAGAAACCGAATGACGTCAACTGTTGTAGTCAGGGTATTTATACACGGAAGTCATACGTTTCACCGAATGTCGCGAGCTCGACGCACGCGAGCTCGAAAAATATTTGAGTGGTACGCCAGCTCGAAAGTACGTAAATTCGAAAGCCGCCAGCTCGAAAGACGTTGGCCCGAATCACGTTTCACCGAAAATCTTTCGCAATGGTTTATCAGTTTGAGAAGCAGATTATAATTAATGTCTTAATCTTATTCATATTAAACATATTTTCTTTTAAGGTACTTTGATTTTTTAGTTATTGATGTTATTTGCATCCACCCTCATTAAAATAATGTAGAACAAAACATATTGGTGAATAGCTATAGCTCCTAATACTCATCTTTACTGATTTTTTATATAATTTGGTTTTATGTTTTTTTTTGTTTATGTTTTGTCAAAACATAACATAAACATAAAACATAAACGTTCACGCCGAATATCCCCGAGGGGGTTGGCAGAGGTACTTATACTTCTGAACATCACGTGACTTTGTCACCTGGTGTTCAGAGTACCCACGTTTTGCATGGACAGTGTACTCACGTGATAGGGGGCAGGCCTATCGCCGTTTTGTACGGATACACTGTCACATGACTAAGTACAACTCAGCCATGTGGGTTTCCTCACGATGTTTTCCCTCACCGTTAACAACCATGATAAATTAACCACACTTATGTCTTTAGAAAAGACAAATTGGTATAGGCCCGACCCGGGATTTGAACACTAGTCGCTTGCACGTCAACCGGTGTTCTACCCACTGAGCTATCACGTCGTTTTTAAACAATGTTTCTTATATAGGATTTTTTATGTTGAAATTTTTGTTACCTTGTTGTAAGATGATGGCAGGAGTTTAGAATTTTTCATTTAATATTTTCGAACATATATGGTTTTATTAATAAATAAAGAATAAATATATGAGGTTTTCATGAACAAAAAGATTTAAAATTATATATAGTTTTATATTTATTTTTTTACGCTACGATTAAATGGCAAAGAAACAATAGTTAGAGTTTCATTTCATTGTACCAAAAATGTAAGCAAAAAACAGATGCTGTTTAGTATCTGTATCTTTCCGCGGGTGTACGAAAGAGGCGACTAAGGGTATTGGGGTTTTAAAGGCTTTTTGGGCGATGCGGTAGAAGACCCATCACCAACAACCTTTATTTTGCTATCTTTTCACCATAAAACTTTCAAAAATTTGCTGAGGAATTACTAATTCTCTTCCTCAGGCTACCCATTTTAGTGATTTATAGCCATGAGTATATGTATGTATGATATCTAATTTTGTGGCTCTGGCTACTTTTTTGGGTCTTGTAGGTAAGTTTAAGTAGGCAGCTAGGTGATTTTTCTATAAGCGTAGATATTTTACTGAGGGTGGATGCAAATAACATCAATAACTAAAAAATCTAAGTACCTTCAAAAAAATATGTTTAATATGAATAAGATTAAGACATTAATTATAATCTGCTTCTCAAACTGATAAACCATTGCGAAAGATTTTCGGTGAAACGTGATTCGGGCCAACGTCTTTCGAGCTGGCGGCTTTCGAATTCACGTACTTTCGAGCTGGCGTACCACTCAAATATTTTTCGAGCTCGCGTGCGTCGAGCTCGCGACATTCGGTGAAACGTATGACTCCCGTGTATAAATACCCTGACTACAACAGTTGACGTCATTCGGTTTCTGGCATTTGAAGTGTGAACAACTTGTATTTGAGGTTATCGTGAATAGTTTGTAACATAATTCAAGCGAACAGCACATAATTAATGCACAGAGTACAGTAGAAGTCTAGAAGTTTTATTATAATACCCTGAAGTCTTCATCCATTCATTCAATTATATACTCAACTCACGGCTATAAATCCCTTAACGGGGTAGCCAGAGCTTTGGAATGAGAAATTCCTCAGCCACTTTTAGAAGTTGATTGGGGAAAAGATGGTAATAATAAATATTTTTGGTGACGGGTCTCCAACCATATCGCCCAAAAATCACTTAAGAAGCCCCATACCCTTAGTCGCCTCTTACGATCACCCACAGGTAGAAATGGGGTAGTGTTATTCTAAGCCGACACTAAACGGCTGAAGTCTTATACACGATATATACTTAAACAAATTATATTTATTAAATACTCTTAAAACATTTTAACTTCATGTCGGTGACAGCAAATAATAGCAAATTAATAGATTAGCATAAGTAAAGCAAGGAAAATATTAGTGTTCATTGTCGAGTTCATAAAACACGCGAATGCGTGACGTCACGTGACCGCCGCCGGCCAATCAGCATTGACTAACACCCCACTCTTCGCGCCGTCAGCGCTGCATTGACAAGTTTCCTAGGAAACTTATAAGTTAACGAGTTTGACGATTTTCCTGCGACATATATATGATCTCATATAATCAAACTCAAATGTTAACGCCGTATATCCCCGAAGGGGTTGGCGGAGGTACTAATACTTCTGAAAATGACGTTTTGCTTGGACAGTGTGCTCACGTGATAGGGGACAGGCCTATCGACGTTATGTACGAATACACTGTCACATGACTAAGTACAACTCAGCCATGTGGGTTTCCTCACGATGTTTTACGTCACCGTTCACAACCATGATTAATTAAGCACACATATTTTGTCTCTAGAAAAGACAAATTAGTGTAGGCCTGATGAGAACCCTCATCGTCTGTACAATAAGCGGTGTTCTACCCACTGTGCTATCACGGTTGTCTCTCATATAATCTTATAATCCCAGACAATAGATATTTACTTTTAGAAATAGTGCTCCACTTACGGCTTCTAGCTACCTTCACCAGGTCATCGGTTCTTTTGTGACAAGCCTAATAAATACACTTTACTTACCATTAAGGCTAAACGTGCCCTCTGAAGCACGGAATCAATAAGATTATCCAACCTGCAATATCCAGGAAAACTGAGGCTAATCTGATAGTTCAAATTCGGACACTCTTGGTAATTTACAATAAGTCCAATAAAAAATGTCACACTTATTAGGTAAACTGTTGAAAAGAGGTTTTTTAGAAGTTCAGCGAGGAAATGCTATTCTTAGAGTCAAATCCAACGGTCACGAGGATGCACAACAAAATGGCCGACTAAAGGCCGCGTCCCAGATTCCCATGGCGCAGGTCTGAATGTAATGATTTATGCGCCCACGTGCACTACCTGGAATTTTCCACGTGACGTCACGTGACACGGAAGGAATTATTATTATCTCAGATAAAAGATAGCTGTGTAGTGTCGGGTTAAAATATCACTAGCTTATTTTTTCCCGTGGGTATTGGGACTTTTGAGGTGGTTTTTGGAATCATTTTCCTACTATTCATACTGGCTGAAGTATTTCCACCCATAAAACTCTGGCTACCTCTTTTTTTTAAATATATTGGCGTGATAGTAGGAGTAGGAGTAGATATTTACTGCAGGAAATAGTGGACCCTTAAATATACATACAACGGCGTCTCATCCATGGGCTTCCGATAACTGTTATTAAGTTATCAGTCCTTATTGTGGCAAGCATGTAAATGATTAGACTAAAGAGGTGTCTAACTACAAACACTTTTCTTATCGTCTTATTGAAATTTATTTTATTTCTCAGTATCGTTTATATTTCAATAATTAACATTTTCGCAATAGTATGTATATATAACCAGGTGCGTGCGACATCATGTTTTTGGTAGATTTTAAGACAGCTTCAAAAACATTCCAAAACTTGAGATTCTTTATTGAATTAAGATACTCATTTTCAAAGAAAAAGTTATGTATCAGTCATTGCTATCATTAAAGAAAATAACTGTAAAAAACCCGATTTACAACACAAATATACGATGTTATATGCAAAAGAAAACAGACAAAGGTAAAATAAAAGTATAGTATAGCAACGGTTTCCCTAGTAACCGCCGCCGCCGCGCCGCCGCTGAGGCTCCATTCTATTTCCAAGCATCCCTCTACGCAGGCGCGATGAAAATCAATACATCTCAGATAGGTGGCCCGACCCTTCGACAATCCACAGTTCTGAAGCGAAAATGGGATCGAAATTACTTATTTTCCTGATTCTATCAGCTTTATTATGCTTTTATGGAAATGTGGACTACTTAGAAGGTCCCTTCCTATTCTTTGGGCCGAATTCTTTGACTAAATACAAAAGACCGGCGTTAGAATATGTTACTCAAGATGAGTTGTTGAAGATCTATGGGGAACAACCAGTGTGTTAGTGGTGTAGGTGCTTGGCAATAAAAACTCGCACTTAGGGTCGTGATAACTATATTTAAATTTCAAAATTCGACAACACGTTTTTATTCAGAAAAGGCGGCAGATACGTGTGTCGCGCGCGGATAGACAAAAGACCGACTGACTGCGTTCAAAAACATACCAATGAGCTAGCGTCTCGCTCCGTCACACGTATCTACCTTCAGAAATCAACTTAAAGCTAAATCATAGGAGTTTACAAAACTACCGCATGAAATACGTTACACCAAAATAACACAATTTTAAAACCAAAACCCATTTTGAGCACGTCGCTAACACGCCCCACCCCAGTGCTGGCTCAGCACTCATCAACAAAGGGGATTCTAGCGACGCGTGCCGCTGACCGGCGCAGAGTACCAGACTTGGTTTTGAGCTCGACGAGCCTGACCCGACCATCCCTACCTGGGAACACTTGTTGCACGACTGCCTTCGGCCACACGTTGCGCGGTGCTCCGGGGTCCACGATTAATACTAGGTCACCTACCTGGAGGGGACGTTGCTCTTTCGTCCATTTTCTTCTAGGAAGCAGCTCCGGCAGGTACTCCTTAACCCACCTCTGCCAAAACAAATCGGCTAACCTTTGGCTTTTGCGCCATTGCTTGCGCAAGAACATGTCGGTGTCGTTAAAGGTACCTAAGGCAGGGGAGTTAGGGTCAGACAGTATAAGAAAGTGGTACGGGATTAGTGCCACGCTACAGGCTGGCTCCACCGACACGTGCGTCAGCGGGCGGCTGTTCACGATGTGCTCCACCTCCGCTAGGCGCCGCGCAGTGTGGGCTAGAGGAACTCCTCGCCGCTATACTTCAACAATTTTAACTTTCTTCATAATTTACTGACAATGGCCTCAGTCTCAGAGGCCACTCACGCTCACGAACAAAGTACATACCACTCCAGACACCGACCTCGCCATCAGCATCGAAGAACCCCAAATCTGAACCTCCCTTGCTTGCCACTGACATAGGCCTCTTCCTTTCCTATTTAGCTTAGCTCGTTTTTCTTCCGTCCGTCTGATAACTGTTACGATTACTCTAATAATTTCTTAGTAGGTACACCTAAATTATACACCTATAGAATTCCTGGAATGTCTTCTTTCCATTATTGAAAACCGCATAGCTATTGATATAGTAGTTTTTGAGATCCTAGGTAACAAACACATTTTGGGCGCCCTTCGCAACTTCATTTTATACTATGTATAGAAGAAGAAGAAGAAGATAGAAGATAGAAGTACTTGAGGAGCCTCTTCGCCTCAAACACATAAACATCCAAACATCTAAACTTTCACATTTATAATATTAATAGGATAGGATTAATCACCACTTTATAGGGTTCATAGTATATTAAACTTAGTACGATGAAAAAACGTTTTCTAAAGAACTTACAATTATTTATAAAAAAAAACTTGAAATAAAATCAAATGTAACAGTCGTATTATTTTTTTCAAACTTAAAACTGTGACTAGGGACTTTCATTCTTCTTTCAAAGACTCATCAAGAAAAGAAAATCATAACTCTATTTGCTTTATTATCGTATAAGATCATTTGAGATCACATGTTCGGGAATCGCTTCTTTTTTGAAAAGGATTGGTTGCTGCTGGCCCTGTAGCCTGTGCGGCTTCACCATGACTTTATGTGTGCCGGGCAGCTGAAGGCCGCCCTAATGGGACAGAGATATGTGTGTACCTAAGCTAAATAGGAAAGGGAGAGGCCTATGTCAGTGGCAAGCAAGGGAGGTTCTGATTTGGGGTTCTTCGATGCTGATGGCGAGGTCGGTGTCTGGAGTGGTATGTACTTTGTTCGTGAGCGTGAGTGGCCTCTGAGACTGAGGCCATTGTCAGTAAAGTATGAAGAAAGTTAAAATTGTTGAAGCATGGCGGCTAGGAGTTGCATACTATGATCTGGGAACTTTTTGTTCGCATGTGGGAGGAGGAGCGAGTACCCAATGTCTTTAAAGTGTCTCGTATTCAGGCTCTCTACAAGAATAAAGGTGACCGTTCCAGCTGTGACTCGTACCGCGGCATTTCACTCCTATCTTCCCCTGGAAAGGTTTTTGCTAGAGTATTATTAAACCGCCTTACGAAGATCCTGCCTAAAACACAGTTTGGCTTCCGACCTGACCGAGGCACTTGCGAAGCCATATTTTCTGTACGTCAACTGCAAGAGAAAAGCAGAGAACAAGGTCGCCAGCTGTATCTCTGTTTTGTTGACCTAGAAAAGGCTTTTGATAGTGTTCCTCGTGAAGCCCTGTGGATGGTGCTAGGAAAATTGGGCTGCACGGAGAAGTTTGTAAGACTTCTTAGGCTCCTGCACGACAACATTCAGTGCTGCGTCGCTGTAGACGGTGAACAGTCGAGTTTCTTTCCCGTAACCTGTGGGGTGAAACAGGGGTGCGTATTAGCACCCACACTGTTTGCCTTATACTTTGCAGTAGTAGTCAGGGAGGTCCTGCAAGTAGTTTCCGAGGGAATCCGAATCCGTTTTCGCACCGATGGCAGTCTTTTCAATTTGGCCAGACTTAAAGCTCGCACGAAAGTTTCGCATGCAATAATCACAGAGATTATTGTTACGACATCTGTTCGCAAGTAGGAGATAGGATTTGCCACTACTAGATAACAGATGGCGTTACTAGTATTTTAATAAGTAAAAATAGGAATTACTAGATGTTTCTCGAATATCGACTTTTCGAGAATGTGGTACTAGAACTTTCTGTAATATTCGCGTATTTGAGATTTGGCATATATAAAGAGCGACGCGTGCTACGGAGTTATTCGAGTGCGAAGAACTAAAGCGAGAACAAGCGAAATACTAGAGCGAAGAAATTAAATACGACAGTGCAGTGATATACGGATTACGGAAATAAGCTTAACGGTGTGGACAGTGTTACTATAACGGAGTAAATTAGTGTTGTTGATTAGTGCGAGTATCGATAGTTAATTATTATCGATAGTGTTTGTTGTGTTGTGTAAAGTGCGTTATTGGTCAATAAATATAATTGCACGAAAGTGTGACTGGTATTTATCAAATTAAGAACCCGGTACGTAACATTATGTATGCTGATGATTTGTGTTTTGCGGCGGAATCCCCAGGTGGCCTGCAACAGCTGATGTCAGTTTTTCACCAAGTTTGCAAGGATTTTCAGAAGACAGAAGTGATGTCTTTGGACTCACATGGTCACGAGACACTATCCATAAACGTTGGTGAGGACGTTCTAAAGCAGGTGGATAAATTCCGTTACTTGGGGAGCACTATAACATCTAAGTGTGACCTTGATGCGGAGAAAAACAGTAAAATCGGTGCTGCAGCTGCAGCATTCGGCAAGCTGTGTTCCAAGGTCTTCTGCTCGCATGATTTAAGGCTGGCCACCAAAGTTTCATTATACATGGCTGTTGTGCTGCCAAACCTTTTGTACGCTTCCGAGGCGGGGTGCGTGTACCGTCGCCACATTCGTACTTTAGATCGATTCCACCTCAAGTGCTTGCGTAAGGTCTTAAAAATCAAATGGTCGGATCGAGTACGAAATACCGAAGTTCTACGACGAGCCAATGTTGGTGGCATTGAGGCCTATTTGATGCGTCGGCAGCTTCGGTGGTGCGGACACGTATCACGTATGTCGGAGGATAGAGTGGCGAAGCGCATCTTTTATTCTGAACTCGAGGAGGGCAAGCGAAAGCATGGCGGTCAACTCCTTCGATACAAAGATGTTCAGAAGCGACACATGAAGAGATGCAACATAGAACCCTCTAATTGGGAAGTTTTGGCAGCACAACGTCCCGAATGGCGCAGGCTTATACAGAGGCGAGTTAGTGATTTCGAGGAGCAGCGTAAAGCAGACCTCGACTCTAAGCGCGATGAACTGAAAGCCCGACAGCCCTGTGCCATTCAATACAATTATAACAGCGGAATGCTCACGTGCCCACAATGTGCGCGAGTATTTACCGCTAAGATAGGATACATAAGCCATCTTCGGGCTCATGGTAGAAGAGCCGATTAGGAGTTTTTTAAGTGGTCGCCATGACCGAAATCGGTCGGATGCATCATTGATCATCATCATCATCAGGAAAGGGAGAGGCCTATGTCAGTGGCAAGCAAGGGAGGTTCTGATTTGGGGTTCTCCGATGCTGATGGCGAGGTCGGTGTCTGGAGTGGTATGTTCTTTGTTCGTGAGCGTGAGTGGCCTCTGAGACTGAGGCCATTGTCAGTAAAGTATGAAGAAAGTTAAAAAAGTCTTAACTTTGCAATTCCTTATGATAAATGAAAAATATTCAAAAAAACCTTGCATTGGTAAGGTATCGAATCATCGTTATAAAGTTGGCCATGAAAACCATTGCGCTGAGTATGCGTGCGCTGCGCGGTGCGCATAAGAAAACTAAAGTTACTCATAAATAAAAGATGTTATTAAAGGAAAGAAAAATTTCGACACTGGCGGGGTTCGAACCCGCGACCTTCGGGTATACGCCCCCATCGCTCTGCCAACTGAGCTACAGTGTCAGTTGGCATCCAGCGCGAAATTTCTCTATCCTTTGTTTCTTTTTTTCACGTTCAAGTAGTGTTTGCGTTTCCTACCTCCGAATTTTAACTAATTCGGACGGCCACTTGTCTACCTTTTCAGATAGAATGCAAATGTTGGAAACGCCTAACTATCACATAATTTAATGTTTTTTGACATGAATTCCTCATGTGGGGATTATTACTCATAAATAAAAGATGTTATTAAAGGAAAGAAAAATTTCGACACTGGCGGGGTTCGAACCCGCGACCTTCGGGTATACGCCCTCGTCGCTCTGCCAACTGAGCTACAGTGTCAGTTGGCATCCAGCGCGAAATTTCTCTATCCTTTGTTTCTTTTTTACACGTTCAAGTAGTGTTTGCGTTTCCTACCTCCGAATTTTAACTAATTCGGACGGCCACTTGTCTACCTTTTCAGATAGAATGCAAATGTTGGAAACGCCTAACTATCACATAATTTAATGTTTTTTGACATGAATTCCTCATGTGGGGATTATTACTCATAAATAAAAGATGTTATTAAAGGAAATAAAAATTTCGACACTGGCGGGGTTCGAACCCGCGACCTTCGGGTATACGCCCCCGTCGCTCTGCCAACTGAGCTACAGTGTCAGTTGGCATCCAGCGCGAAATTTCTCTATCCTTTGTTTCTTTTTTACACGTTCAAGTAGTGTTTGCGTTTCCTACCTCCGAATTTTAACTAATTCGGACGGCCACTTGTCTACCTTTGCAGATAGAATGCAAATGTTGGAAACGCCTAACTATCACATAATTTAATGTTTTTTGACATGAATTCCTCATGTGGGGATTATTACTCATAAATAAAAGATGTTATTAAAGGAAAGAAAAATTTCGACACTGGCGGGGTTCGAACCCGCGACCTTCGGGTATACGCCCTGTTATAACCCTTATTTCTATGTACTTAGAGCTCAATCAGCATCTCAGTCACACTAGTAATTTTCCTTAGTATATTATTGAAAGTCAGCATTTCTTTGAGTAATAGTTATTGTTTTAAATTAATTCATTATTTCAGTCAGTTAGATTCTGGACCTCGCGAGACGCGCATCTTGGCTTTAGCGCCTATCAACTTAGGAAATCAGTACTTTGTTTCGTGTTGTGAGAATATTGGTGTTTTTCCTTTAATAAACTTTAGGGTGTATTTAGTAGTTTTTTTTAAAAAGACTAACAGGGTCGGCCGCCTAACAAATTGGTGTCAGAAGTGGGATTCTAGCGTGTTTCTTTCGTCGAAGAGATACCGAAGAAGCTAGAACAAAAACCAGGTCCCCTGCGAAAGTCTCTGATCGACAGTAAGACTTTGCCCATAGGCAAAGCCTGCATCAGCTACACATCACCCCAGGTCCGACGGTAAGCCTCGCCAGCCCGAGCCCGCGATCTCCGAACTCATCACCAGCGCCTTAGTCCCGTCGAGCGCCAGGCTAACTCAAGATATTCAACATCGTGCTTCTTCTGCCAGCTCCTTCAAAATTCAAGCATCGAAAATTCAAATTGTGTTAGTGTCAAATTGTGTTAGTGCTAAAATTCAGTTTTGTGAAGTGAATATGAACCGACGCTTCGTCATTTACATCGTGGTACTGTAAGTTTGCACAAATTATATATTCCAGCCTTTTCGTCGAGCTGCTGCCAGGAGAAGTCTTCAAAACTAATTTTAATTTACTATTTTTACAAACTTTTTACAAATTTTTACATTTTCTATTTTTTCTATTTTTTCTCATTATTTACCATGTCTAAAGATACGCAAGTAAAAACTAAACAACTTAAAGATGAAACAGTTACAGATAAAGTTCCATTGTCAGTCTTAACAAAGTTTATAAAAGTCTATAATGGTGACCGTGAGTCACTTCCTGCATTCCTCACTAATTGTGAGAATGCTATATCGCTGTCCACCCCGGACCAACAGAATGTCTTATGTAAATTCATTATATCTCAATTAGAAGGCAAAGCACAAGTTGCGTGTAGCTTAAAAAGCTTTGACACTTGGAACGAAATAAAAACATTCTTAAAAAATACATTTGGAGAAAAGAAACATTCTACCCATCTATTAGTAGACCTTCAAAATTGTAGGCAGTTATCTTCTGAAGATGTCACTAAATATTCGCTAAGGCTAGAGTCGATACTAACGAGAATCTTATCCGACATCCACTATAGCTGTTCAAATGAATTAGAACTCCCAGGCCGAGTAGCGGCCATGGAAGATTTGGCATTAAATACATTTTTATTAGGTTTAAACCCATCAATTAGTAACATAGTAAGGTGTAGAAACCCGTCATCGCTAAATGAAGCAATACAGCAAGCGATTGATGAGGAAAAATTATATAATTTATCGAGGTATTCAAATCGCTCACCCAGAACCTGTTCGACATGCAATAAACCAGGTCATAGCTCTTCAGAATGTTTCCGAAATAAAAGAAACTCCCCAGTTAACCGAAATAATTTCCGACCGACATTCCATGTGAGCCCAAATTCAAATAACTCTAGCTTAACTCCTAATTCACCTAATAATAATTTTAACTCTAAATTTAATCCAAATAAAATCTGTAACTATTGTAAGAATAAAGGTCACGTTATTCAAGAATGCCGTAAATTAAGATACAATAATAGTCAACGTAATAACCAATCTCTTAATAATAATTCTAGTAATTCTACAGCTAACATTAACGAGTTGACTACCGAAATTAACTCAATTAATTTAAACAGCGAATGATTCCGATTAAGTGCCGATTGGAATCGCCAGTTTTAAATGGCACTACTACCTCTACTAAATCTTTACTAAATCCACCTCGTGATTCCCTCACGAGTTCTACATCTCCTCACGTTAGGAGTCCTTTTCAAAATCCACCTCGTGATTCCCTCACGAGTTCTACATCTCCTCACGATAGGAGTCCTTTACTAAATCCACCTCGTGATTCCCTCACGAGTTCTACATCTCCTCACGATAGGAGTCCTTTACTAAATCCACCTCGTGATTCCCTCACGAGTTCTACATCTCCTCACGATAGGAGTCCTTTACTAAATCCACCTCGTGATTCCCTCACGAGTTCTACATCTCCTCACGATAGGAGTCCTTTACTAAATCCACCTCGTGATTCCCTCACGAGTTCTGCATCTCCTCACGATAGGAGTCTTTTACTAAATCCACCTCGTGATTCCCTCACGAGTTCTGCATCTCCTCACGATAGGAGTCTTTTACCAAATCCACCTCGTGATTCCCTCACGAGTTCTAAATCTCCTCACGATAGGAGTCTTTTACTAAATTCACCTTGTGATTCTCCAACGAGTTCTATAATTCCCATAGAAGGAAATCCACTGCATTCTATAACTTATGACAAAAATACTATTTCTCTGCCCACTCTTAAGCAAAATATTCATTTACAAAACCATTTACATGACGAAAATTTACCTATATACGAAACAAATATTAATTATAATAAAAAGGTCTCTTTACCACATACTTATTTGAATTCTAGTTTCAGTACGAAACCTTTATGTTTTCTAATAGACACTGGCTCTACCATCACCCTCGTAAAAAGGTCGAGTTTAGAAATTAACCCCCAATTTTCTAGAGAAATTATAAGAATAAAAGGTATTACTACCTCTGATAACCTCATTACCACTTTAGGGACATTCCAAATGGATATAATATTAAATAATGATAGCTTAAATTATAAATTTCATGTGACAAATGATGACATAAATCTTGACCACTACGATGGTATAATAGGTAGTGATCTTCTCAGCCACTTTAAAGCAAACATCGATTATTCTAACATGTCTCTTTCTATAAACAAACATTCCATTCCCATAGTGTATACGAAACCTACATATATTATTCCAGCCCGATCGGAAGCTGTTATCGAGTGCACTATCTCAAATTACTCGCCCGATCTTAGTCAAAACAATGAAGCATTAGTCTTAGATCATACCTTATGCGATGGTGTTTATGTCGCAAATTGCATTGTCTCAATCAAACCTAATAAGAAAGCTAACATTACTGTTTTGAATACTACTAACTCGAACATTGAAATCAAAGACTATGCAGTGCAGATAACACCTTTTGAACTTATTGACTCTTGTAAGATTTATAATACTAGTTGCACCTATTCCCCTAAAATTAATCGCACTGACTCTGTTCTAAAACTTATTCGTTGTTCTCATTTAAACTCTGAAGAAAAACAATCTTTATTGGAATGCTGCTCTCAATACTCAGACATATTTCACCTAGAGGGTGAACCTTTATCATTTACCAGTGCGATAGAACATAAGATTAATACTGGAGACGCACCTCCAATCCATGTCAAGTCATATAGATTTCCTGACTGTCATAAAGGTGAAGTCGATAGTCAAATAAGGAAAATGCTTGACCAAAATATTATAAAACCCTCTAATTCACCCTGGAGCGCACCGATATGGGTTGTTCCTAAAAAAATAGATGCCTCCGGTAAAAAGAAATGGAGGATAGTCATCGACTACCGCCGTCTCAATGATATCACCGTTTCCGAGAGTTATCCCTTACCATTAATCACCGATATTTTAGACCAATTGGGACACTCCAAGTATTTTACAACGCTAGATTTAGTGAGCGGATTTTGGCAATTAAAGATGTGCCCTGGAGATGCACAAAAAACCGGATTCACCGTTAGCACCAATTCCGAAGTCTCCGGTCATTACGAATTTACCAGGATGCCGTTTGGATTGAAAAACGCTCCTGTAACTTTCCAAAGGCTCATGAATACCGTCCTTTCCGGCCTTCAAGGCCTACATTGCTATATTTATTTGGATGACTGTATTATCTACTCCCACGACCTTCATTCGCACATATCTAAACTTCAACTCGTCTTTGAAAGACTCCGAAAATTCAACCTTAAATTGCAGCCCGACAAGTGCGAATTTCTCCGACGCGAAGTCGCGTATTTAGGCCATATTATCACCGATAAAGGTGTTTCCCCTAATCCCGAAAAAGTCAAGGCCGTTTCCGAATTTCCTATACCACAAGACACTAAAAATATAAAATCATTCCTTGGTCTCGTCGGATACTATCGACGCTTCATTCAAGACTTTTCAAAGATTACTAAACCTCTAACTTCTCTTTTAAAGAAAGATGCTCCATTCATATGGGCTCAAGATCAAGAATATGCCTTCCAAAATTTAAAAGATAAACTCACTTCAGCTCCTTTGCTTCAATATCCCGATTTCTCTCAACCTTTTATCGTCACTACCGACGCCTCTAATTATGCCATAGGTGCAGTGCTATCCCAAGGTGAAATAGGCAAAGATAAACCGATAGCATATGCTTCACGAACCTTGAACAAACCCGAAGGTAATTACTGCACCACAGAAAAAGAACTTCTTGCGATTATATTCGCCGTAAAAACTTTCCGACCCTATCTTTTTGGCCGAAAATTTAAAATCGTAACCGACCATCGCCCTTTAGTTTGGCTCTTCAATGTTAAGGATCCTGGAAGCCGACTTATTCGTTGGCGTCTCAAATTAGAAGAATACGACTACGAAATAGTATACAAACAAGGCCGACTTAACTCTAATGCCGATGCACTATCCCGTTGCCCCGTTAATGCTATTCATCATAATAATTTACTTAATTCTAGTTACGAAAAATACTTTAAGGATCAATTTACTAAATCTCTGCCAACCCCAAACACTATTATAGAAGAACATTTAGAAAGTTTACATTTAAGTAAGTTAAAATTAATCGCTTGTCCTATCTCTTTAGACTTCGACTATTCTATGCCCAACTCTGAAGAAATATTATCTCAAGTAAGTAACTCAGCAGAATTGCTCCACTCCGAGCGAGAACCTTATACAATACAATTGATTAGCGATAAGAATAAATTATACTATTTTTTATACACGAAGGTACACCATTATGAAGAAACTAAATTTAAGGATATTTACAATTTACTAATTTTATTAAGAGATACTATATTAAGAGACCATACAGATTTAACCGATATAGCTCTTTCAGATTTTTCTGACCCTTTTTCTAAGTTACCTTATATTAAAATTTATAACATGATATCTCATGTTTTCCATGATTCAAACCTTAAAGTCCATATATACAAAAATCAAATGATTTATCCAACTCCCGTAGAAATACCTAAAATTTTAAAAGAGAACCACGACTCTGTTATTGCGGGTCACCCGGGTTCTAAAAGAATGTATAATAGAATAAAAGCTGCATACTATTGGAAAGGTATGCGTTCCGACATTGAAGATTACGTAAAGAAGTGTAAATTATGTCAAATAAACAAACCATTAAGACTGTCCAATAAAGCTCCGATGGAGATAACCTCAACTTCCACTAGACCATTTGAACGTCTAGCTCTCGACATAGTAGGCCCCTTACCCGAAGCAGGTTTTCAACAATTTAAGTTTATATTAACCCTACAGGATGATCTTACAAAGTTCACCTCTGCCTACCCCATGGTAACTTCAACTAGTAACGAGATAGCTCGTAACTTAGTTCATTTCATGTCTCTTTTCGGATTCCCCAAAACTATACTCACTGATTTAGGTACATGCTTCACCTCTGAATTATTCAAACAACTCATGGAAATATTAAAAATTAAATCTCTTTTTACTACTCCCTATCACCCCCAAACCAATGGAGCGCTTGAACGCTCACATGCTACCTTGAAAGAATATTTAAAAGCTTTTGTAAACGAAAACCAAAACGACTGGCATTGCTATTTATTTACAGCTATCTTATCTTATAATACTACACCACATTGTACGACTGAGTTTACCCCTTACGAACTTTTGTATGGTTATAAACCCCAGATCCCTAATTCCTTATATGAAACTAATAATAACACTACATACGATGAATACATACGCGCTCTTCAATATAGAATGCGGTTCAGCCGCGAGAAAGCTATCCAAAATATTTTAACTAAGAAAGAAATATCTAAACGATATTACGATATTAGTTCGCATGAAACCAATTATAAAACAGGTGATATGGTCTACCTAAAACATCACCACAAACAGCGTAAAGCCCTAGCTCCTATTTGGAAAGGTCCTTACAAAATAATTAAAATCCACAATAAACATAATGTCACGTTACAGATAGGTCGTAAATCCGTTAAATACCATACGAACCAAATTAAACCTGCCACATTATAACTCAAGAATTATTATATTTATTTACAGAGCATTGTGCTACAAATGCCACGCAGATTCCAAGATAACGCCAATTATCCACAGTCCCGGAATATACTTTGAACCTATTACTAACATACGTTTTTATAACAATTATTGGAAGATAATTACTCACATAGATATAATTTCTCTTGAACCGTATCTCAACAATATCGAAAAGCTGTTACTAAATACTGAAAACTTATGTAATAAAATAGAATCACATGATTTAATTAATTGCAAAGACGTTTTAAACCCAAACGAAATATTATTACAAACTAGTTATCTTAAATTGCAATCCTTATCCCATATCATATTAAACGACAACTCAACACATAGATTTAAAAGATCTCTCGAATTCGGTGGCGAGATCTTAAAATTCTTTTTTGGCACTTTAGACGCCGATGATGCGAGAAAGTACGATGCAGCGATCGAATCCTGCAAAAAGAGCGAATCCGAATTGTTCCATCTAATGAAAGATAACATACATATAATTCAGTCTACAATTAATAATTTTAACTCCTCTATTTATAAGCTTAACCAAAATGAAATAAAATTAAACGCGCAGATTGACCACCTAAACGAGGTGATATCCCAAGTGACAAAATTAGATGATATGTTTTATTATATAACTAGGATTAATAGTTTACTAAATATTATAGAAGGTTCTTTATTATCTATATCTAATTTGTTAGACACTACTCTTAATGCTATTTTATTTTCTAAGCTTAATATTTTACATCCTAGCGTAATAAGTCCTTTAAATTTATACAAAGAATTAGTTAGGAATAGTAATCAATTAAGTAAGAATTCGGAATTCCCAGTTCAGTTAAATATCAACTCTATCCACTCCTTAATAGATGCGTCTACATTAAGTTCATATTATTTTAATAATAAGATTGTTTTTATTTTGCGAGTTCCGTTAATAACGAACGACAAGTTCATTGTTTACAAAAACATTCCTCTGCCTACACCTCATCAAGATAAGACATCGTCAACTTTTGCTTTGATTCAACCTTCTAATAACTATATCGCACTGAGCGATAACAGATTGTATTATGCTATGTTAGACAGTCTAGACAAGTGTAAAATTATAAACAACAACTACTCTATATGTGAATTAATATCCATATTTTCAACCGTAATTAATCCTACTTGCGAATCAAAACTTTTAACAGAAATTATTATGTCTCTGCCTACTCTCTGTAAGTCTAATTTAATTTATGGTGATGTCGATATTTGGCAGCGACTACTTAATAATAAATGGATATATGTTCAATCCATCCCAAATAAGCTAACTGTAAAATGTAATGACAATATTGTTGATTATTCCATTGTTGGAACCGGCACAGTTAAATTAACGGAAGAATGTATTGGTTTTTCTAAAACGATTCAATTGTTACCAAGTAATAGTTACTCATACTTAATAAACTCTCCTTTAAATGTTAATTTCGACATTACAAATGATGAATGTTGTAAGAAGGAAAAATTTAATCATTCTTTGTCATTTTTAACACCGATCAGTTTGACGAAAATAGACTTAGATTCCTTGAAATACGCTTCACATGATTTGGATAATTTAGAGAATGAAATTAATAATATGGAAAAGGAATCACATTTTATAAAATATAGCTCTTATTATTCCTTTGCAACTTATATCGGTGTATTAACTATTATGTTGTATTTAAGCTACAGAATATATAAATGTTTTAAAACCAATCGTAATTCAAAATCTCAATGTTGTATACAAATATTCAATCAATGTCATAACAAGAAATCTGTAAAGAACAAATCCTCTGTTTCAAACAATATAGAAATGTTCGAAGTATCCTCATCCGATGATGATAATAAATCTTTAAAGTCTCTACCAGCCCCTTCTAAACATTACATGTCTTCAAATAGAAATCTCAACTTTTAATACTTACTGTGTATTGTCAAATAGTTCATGTGTTACGACTAATTCAATAAAATTTATTTTATGTTAAGATTTTATTAATTTTTATTACTTAGAAACTAATTTTAAATGTCATGTGTTTATTATTTCTGTCATGTACTATTTCGATTTATGTTAAACTGATTTCTAAAGTTGATTCGATATTTTAGTAACTCCGCTTCACCTTTCAAGGATAAAGCTTCGTCAAAAAGGGGGAGCTGTTATAACCCTTATTTCTATGTACTTAGAGCTCAATCAGCATCTCAGTCACACTAGTAATTTTCCTTAGTATATTATTGAAAGTCAGCATTTCTTTGAGTAATAGTTATTGTTTTAAATTAATTCATTATTTCAGTCAGTTAGATTCTGGACCTCGCGAGACGCGCATCTTGGCTTTAGCGCCTATCAACTTAGGAAATCAGTACTTTGTTTCGTGTTGTGAGAATATTGGTGTTTTTCCTTTAATAAACTTTAGGGTGTATTTAGTAGTTTTTTTTAAAAAGACTAACAGGGTCGGCCGCCTAACAGCCCCCGTCGCTCTGCCAACTGAGCTACAGTGTCAGTTGGCATCCAGCGCGAAATTTCTCTATCCTTTGTTTCTTTTTTACACGTTCAAGTAGTGTTTGCGTTTCCTACCTCCGAATTTTAACTAATTCGGACGGCCACTTGTCTACCTTTTCAGATAGAATGCAAATGTTGGAAACGCCTAACTATCACATAATTTAATGTTTTTTGACATGAATTCCTCATGTGGGGATTATTACTCATAAATAAAAGATGTTATTAAAGGAAAGAAAAATTTCGACACTGGCGGGGTTCGAACCCGCGACCTTCGGGTATACGCCCCCGTCGCTCTGCCAACTGAGCTACAGTGTCAGTTGGCATCCAGCGCGAAATTTCTCTATCCTTTGTTTCTTTTTTACACGTTCAAGTAGTGTTTAGTGTTTAGTCCGTCCGAATTAGTTAAAATTCGGAGGTAGGAACTTTTAACAACTTTTACTTGACTCGCTAGCGTCTACTCGACAGTAGTTGCGTATTTGCGCCGTCATGTTTGTTACCCGTAGAGCTTTCCCTAACTTCACACCTATTATGCTGCCTCTTTCGAACTCTACTCAAGTGATAGAGAGGGTGATAATCAACAAAAAGTGTCAATAAATTATTGTGATCTTGAAATGTTTATGTTTGTTTACATTAATTACATTATTCCTTCTAAAACAAATCAGGATTTGTAACCTTTTTAAGTGGTTAGGTACTTGATACAAATCAGGATAACTATAATTTATAGTGGGAACATGTCAGCAGGCACTAAGAAAAATAGAATAGAACAAATCAGCTTTGTTGGTCAAGTGAGTTACACGGTGTTTAAGTTAAAATTATATTTTATTTTAAATTAAAATGAAAACAAGTGCTGCACAATTTCAATTGCTTGTTGATTATATGGAAAGGTACGTATTTTAATTAAAAAATACTTATTAACTATTAGTGAAGTGATCAATTTTTAGTTAAGTGGTACAGCGTTAACAGCGTATAAAATTTGTTCTGTATATTTCTTACCCCATTCACCCCTTTTATAAACTATCTATCTAGTTGAGTGGGTTTTTTTTTTATTTTGGTTATAGATATGGTAATCTTAGCAAACCCACTGAAGGGCCATATGGTAGAGCAACTAATCTACAACGGTGGACGGATCTAACTGATATTTTAAATGTTGATGCTACTGGTGATACCAAAAATGTGGAAAAATGGAGAAAGGTGGGACTTGCTAATAGATATATATAGTATTCATACATACATATACATATATATACATACATATATATACATACATATACTTACGGCTATAAATCCCTAGAAGGAGTAGCCAGAGCTAAGGAATTAGAAATTCCTTAGCCACTTTTTGAATATTGAGTGGGGAAAAAGATTGTGAGTAAGAAATGTTGCAGTGAAGTGTTGGCTTAGAATAACACTACCCCATTTGTTCCTGTGGGTGTATGTAAGAGGCGATGGGATTTTTGAACGACGCGGTTTGACACTCGTCACCAACATATAGCATTCTGTATCTTCTATTTTTGTATTAGGCCATCACATCCTCCTCACTGTTATTTTAATCATTTCTGTTTTTTTCTATGCTTTTCTTCTGACTCTAATTAAATACTTGGTGGTGGATTTAAGGTATGGAGTGACTTAAAAAATAACACAAAAAGAAAAGCATCGCGCATATACCGAGCTACACATGGCACTGGTGGTGGTCCTGCTTCAAATCTGAAACTAACTGATTTGGAGGAGAGGGTTCTCAGTATAATGGGAACCCGAGCTGCTACAGGAATGGTAGAAATTCCTGAGATTGGCTTGCAGGTAATGGTGTGGCTTTTGCTTTGTTTGAAATAATATCAGTAATCAAGTTTATTTACACATATGTTTGTTATATTTTACAGGATGAAGTCACAATGCCACCACCAGAGCATAATGATAGTCCTTCTATCCTTTTGCATACTCAAGATGCCAATTCTAGTAAGTTTTTTAATAAGTTAGCTAAAGACAAATACTTTTATTAACACCCTTAGTCTCTATTGGTGTAGTCATAGACTATTGACTTGTACCTATTTTGTAGGATGATTTTACAAGAAACTGGGATGTTGATGTTATAATTTTATAATATTAACACTATAAAACCCTAGAATTCTCAAAATAGTTTAATAACTTATCTTTTTTTGTATTATTTATTATTGCAGCTCCTGAACCATGGAACATGCCAGGTTCATCTGCAGCACCTGGACAGATTTATTTGCATGGTGAAGAGAGGGGTGTCTCAGCACATAATAGTGATAACACTATTATAGACCATCCTAGTAGACTGAGAACTACTGCTTCCCCAACACAACATGAAAATGGTATGACTTTTTGTTCTATAATAAATTTAAATCATTAAAGCAACCGTTAGTGTTTTCTACCCAGTGAGCTAGCACTCATGCAGACAACTAGGGTTCAAATCTCAGGACAGGCTGCACACCAATTAGTCTTTAGTACTGCTGCCAACCCCTTCAGGGATATTTAGCGTAAATGTTTGAGTCTTTGAGAAGAAAGTTTACAATTATAGTATTTATTTTATTATTGCAGGTCAACATGTCGCACCTCTAGTTCAAGACTGACGGAACTCAAAAAACTCACTTTGTGGGAAATCGTAAAAAACAAAAACGGACTTAGTCATTTTTCACCTATTTGCGTATTGTGTCTAAACTATTTTATTAATATTTACTAAAATTGTCACACATATACTCAGGGATATCTTGATTTAGTATACATTAAAAAAATAAGAAAATATTTATATTTGTGCATAAAAATTGCGTTTAAAAAAGATCCGTCACTCTTGCAAAAAAAAAAATATTATTGTTTGGTGGCTATCTAAGGTTTAAGTCACTATTATATAAATGCATGATAATATTTTTCGGTCTATTTCAGAAAATGTCATTACAGTACTAAATATTAACCAGATTGTGTTCTAATGTGTCAATGTTGTGAAATAAAACAAGACAACAATTTTCCAAAAAAAAGTTTTCTTTATTAGTAAAGTAAAGTAATGTCTGGACATCTTACAAATTTTTTAAAGTAATATTTAAGTAACGATCAGTCTTAACTTCCAGGTAACAATAATTATACTTAAACTTACTTATAAACTTTGGCACTATTAAAAAATAACTTGTTAAAACATTCTAAAAACCTTAAACTATAATTGAGCTTAATAATCACATCGGTATCATTTCTGTACAGAAAAAGGGGATTACAAGCTAAAAGGGGGATTAGGAAAATGTACAACATTTGTATTGTATTGTTTCGAGTGAAAAAAAGTTGCTTAATGAAACGGGTCTCAAAGTTCAGAAAAATGTCCCAAAACCATTTCGGATTGTGAACCCCTTTATCTTACACCCTGTACTTATCTATGAATAGAATAGGAACTTTAGCTTACTAGTTAACTTAATGCTAGTTTGTGGCAAATGCAATCACAGTAAACAACAAAAAATATAAAAAAATTAACATAAACAATAAAACTTCTTCTTTAGTATAGTAGAATTATACAATAGGTAACTAGAAAAATTTACGGCGTCGCCACACGTAACGGGCACCACACTATCGCAACGTCGTCGTCACAACCTGTTTGTCGGCAGGTCCTAAACGGAGCTGAGTAATCTGCGAATCTTTTACTTACGTTAATTATATTAATCATAATTCAGCTCTGTTAAAACGAACTCTTACATCTAGTGCTGTGAGGTAACTCCTCACAGTTTTTGCTGAGTCAGCGCCATTTCGCTGTTCAATGGCACAATGTTTTTTTTTTTGTTTTTTTTAGTTTATCATTTTAATTTGTTAATAATTTCCTCTTTTTGATTTTGTGTTTCTTTGTAAACATTTAAGGTATTATTTTTATTGTTTTTTTTTATTTTTCACTGTTTTTTTTGAAGTTGTAAATATTTTGTTTAACTTTTGTTTTTTTTGGTTTGGTTATTATTATTTTTGTGTTGCATATCTGTTGTGCCATATTTACGGCGAATAAATGTATTTCTTCTTCTTCTTCTTCTACATTAACATATTAGTATAATAACTAGCATAATAAGGATCAATCAATTTTTTTTCGATCAATTCTCTGAGATCTTTTTTCTTGTTGTCACTTAATTCGAACGGAGCTGAATATGCTTTTTTAAGCTGAATTTCGGACAGCTCTAGCATCTTCTTTCTTTTGTTACGTACATTGATTTCAATGAAAGCATTTTGTTCGTATGAAGTTTTATAATAGAAAGAAAATGGTTTATCTTTCGAAAACTTAATTATTTTTATCTCACTCCAAACGATATTATTTTTCGAACAGTCAACGTTGAAGTTGTATCCCCAATCAGCTTGTAACTCCTTCAAATCGAAGAAGAAATCAGTTTCAAGAGCAAGAACTGAAAAGGGCTCACCCGTTTTTCTTGCGTTCTTTATTGCTGCTATGTATTGAACTGGAGAGTTGATTGGTCCACCTTTCAAATCTCTGATAATCTGCTTCTGTATGAGACTGTGGACATTATCAGCCTCATTTTGTGTATGGCCTTTGATGAGGTAATTATGTGTTATCGTCTTCAGGTTGTGTATGTTCATGACAGCATACATGTAAAGCGATGCCAAGTATTTATTTTTGTTTTGACCGCAGCAGTTATCAGATATAAATGTTACATTTATTTCCTGATCACCTGCTTTCTCCGATGCCTTCTGCAAATAGTCCAGCACACAGCTTCCTATTTCATTTGCTCCTCTTTTTGCTTAGGTCTCGCCCCAGAAGTAACAAAGTGCTTGACCATAGTTTTTGTAGTCTTCTTCTTTGTTCCTCTCTTTACTTTCTATATATTTGTTTAGCTCTACCATGGTGAAATTAAAACTGTTTAATTTCGATTTATAGAAAAACGAGGACGATTTTCCGCTTGGACTCTGCATTATGGCTTGCACGTCGTAACAAACACATAGGTTGTTCTGGTCAATATTTTTTCGGGCTGAAATTTTCGCAATTCGGCTTAAGAACATAACATAACATAAACGTTCACGCCGTTTATCCCCGAAGGGGTTGGCAGAGGTACCAATACTCCTGAACTCACATGGCAAGCGCCATCTAGTTTCCAGAGAAGGTACCCACGTTTTGCTTAGACAGTGTACTCACGTGATAGGGGGCAGGCCTATCGCCGTTTTGTACGAATACACTGTCACATGACTAAGTACAACTCAGCCATGTGGGTTTCCTCACGATGTTTTCCCTCACCGTTAGCAACCATGATAAATTAACCACACATATGACTTTAGAAAAGACAAATTGGTGTAGGCCCGTCCCAGGATTGGAACTCACGCCCTTCTGTTTTTCGGGCGGGTGTTCTACCCACTGGACTATCACGTCGGCTTAAGAACCTTTCATTTAAGTGCTTCTCCTGCTGATCTTTCATTTCTCGTTTTAGAGAGTCAGAGGAATGCATCCATTGTAAGCATTTTTCGCACTGATCTGTTTTGGGCTCGAACATTCCGATATTAAATTTCGTGTTAAATATTTCCAAAAAATAGCTGTACGAGCATGAGTTTTTACCTTTTAGGTTTTGCTCTTTCGTGAAGTCTTTGTGTAAATCGGTAACTGTTTTGTTACCTTGTATAAACTCTCTTTTTGTTGATGCCCTCAGATAATGTGACTCAACTCGGGGAATAGCATTTATGAAATCTATTATTTCTTCGGTTAATTTCTCATCTATTTTTTTGTGATGCATGTGTTTATCTCGTTTATCTGTATCCAAAAAGGCTTCGGCATCGTCTGTCTTTGCTTTGACTGTCCTGATCATTCTTTCTGTTATGCCCAGGGTGTTCATAAAGAATGTCATACACACTCTCAATTTGCCATTGTTTGTTTTCATATGGAAGGCGTGATTGGGTTTTCGTGGATGGGCCGCATTAGTGTATTTGTACTTTGGCTCCTCTTTTGTCATGCAAGACAGAATGTATGATCTCTGTAAATTGACGTCGCCTAGAGCCCAGTAGGCTTTGAAATGTTCAAGTCGCTTTGCATGATCAAATTTCTCGATACATTTCAACCGGCACTTGTCTTGGCAAGGTGGCTTCATCTCCCGTGCCGGTACAAGTTTCTGGGTAGTAGCTGATTTATACTCTTCGCCACGGTTTCTTTTCGTCTTGCATACATTACGTTTCCATTTTGCTGGGTCTGCCTTTCGTTTGCGTGGTCTTATTACATCAGCAGCAGCAGCAGCAGCATCATCATCAGAACTCGCCGGTATGATTGATGAGGTACATGGTGATCTGTCATTGTTGATGTTATACGTGGGATCATTGTCACTTAAATCGACGTCACTCTCATCCGAATGAATTGGAGAGATGTGGTAATCTACCTGTGTAGCTGTTCTTCCACATGTTGATGTTGGTGTTGGTGAAAGACTTCTCAAAATTGACGGCAAAACGTCTGTGGTATCTTCATTATTGTTCATGTTACTACTTCTGCTACTGATACTGCTACTGCTACTCGAAGATGAACTTGAAAATGAGCTAGAGCTGCTAGAGCTACTGGAACTACTACTACTTGATCGTGATCGACCTCGGCCCGAGTTCTCAGGTTGAGAAGAATCGGAGTTTACAGGTGGCGCCTGAAAATATTAAATATTACATTTACTTACCCAACTATTACGTATATTTACATACTATTAGTTCCTATTAGTTATTCTGGTTAGATCCAGTAAAAAGTTGTCATAGGTTAGAATGAGGAAGGACTTTACCTAGACAGCTGGGTATAAGCCTTATCTAATTAATCCCGATGTTGAAAAAAATATTTGGAACTTACACTATTATTTATTATGGGAGGTGATCGCCCGCTTTTGGTTTCTGGTACTACCTTTTCTGACTGTGCCATATTATCGGGTGACACCTGCAAACACAATAATTACATAAGTATGTACTGTATTAGTGGAAGCTAAAGTAGTAAGCAACCAAAGAGCAGTGTCATAAGTGCAAAGGTGCATAAAGCACTTTCTCTAATTAGTATTATGTAAAGTATTTATGCTGTGTAATGTCGGCTTAGAATAACACTACCCCATTTCTGCCGGTGGGTGTACGTAAGAGGCGACTAATGGTATTGGGGCTTTTAAGGGATTTTTGGGCGATGCGGCTGGAGACTCATCACCAACAACCTTAAATCTACCATCTTTTCCCCTCTCAACTTTTTAAAAGTGGCTGAGGGACTTCTAGCTCCTTAGCTCTGGCTACCCCTTCTAGGGATTATATGTATGTATGTATGTAAAGTACAAAAGAAGAACTAATGGGTAAAATACCAAACTTACATTATTCAATGGTGGGATGTTTTCATCATTAATCAAGTTGTCTTCCGTTATTTTTATTAGTTGAAGTATTTTTTTGGATCTTGACGACATTTTTCTGAAATATATAAATAAGCTGATAAAATAATTCAGTTACTTACTAATTATTAGTGATTTTACCTTGATAACTTAAATTGTGAACTAGGCATAACGACATTAAAATATTTTTTTCCAACTCATTGGTCATCGAATAATGGCTTGATACACAATAAACATTCATAATTGCAACAATTTTAATGCAATAATGAAGTAGTTAGAAATATAAAAAAAAAATATACTTACTTACTGTGAGATAGAGACACAATAAATGTAACAACAACATCATTTCATTAATATCAGCAATAGAAAGACGTAAGACGTTCTTAAATACATACCTGAATTTCCGTGCAATAACGACACATCTAGGAAAGCGTCAGCGCACAACCGTCCCGCTTCCTTTGAATATTGACACTAAAGTGTTTCCGTCCTTCTTCCTGTAAAATCGCGGGGTGCGGGAGGCAATTGCGAGAGAGACGGATATATATTTCGCCCGTTTAAAGTATAATTTTTCTTTTTCTGACAGCGCCACTGTGTAGGGCCGTAAATTTTACGTCGTTCTGCATCAAAAAGGGCGAAACCCAAAATTTTGAGTTCCGTCACTCTTGAACTAGAGGTGCGATGTAATGAACCAAAGTGCCACTGATGGCGGTGCTGCCAGTTTAACAAGGCCACAGAGCCCTAGTGTTCTCCCTCCTACGCCTCGTCGAAGACGCAGAGGAGGGTTTCAGCCAGTGTCACCAAACCAAAGGAGAACTTGCACCCAAACGCAGTCAGAGTTGGCAAGACAGGCATTTGCCAGATCCGATGCTGAATGGAGGGTCTTTCAGAGAGAGGCCGAAAGGGAAAAAATTAGATTAAGGGAAGCAGAACTGACCATACAACGGCGATGGTTAGATTTATTTGGTCAGTTCTTAGAATTAGGAAACCGAGTAATAAATATTTTTGAGAGACAAAATTAATTTAACCTCAATTAAGTTTAAGTCTCAATTAATATTCGAAATCGTTTTAGTGATAAGACCGCCAATTGTATTTTTGTTATTTAATTGCTGTTTATTTGTAAATGTTTGTCCTGTTTTTTTATGTGCAATAAAGAGTTTGAATATTATTATCTCAGACTCAAGAATTCACGCCGTATGTCCCCGAAGAGGTAGGCAGAGGTACAAATAATTCTGAACGTCATGGTATATATATCGCCGTTTTGTACGAATATACTGTCACACTAAGTACAACTTGGCCATGTAGGTTTCCTCACGATGTTTTTCCCTCACCGTTATTATCTGTTTGTCATAGCAGATAATATAAGTTGTATAAGTTTATCATAGTGTTTGTTTATTTTTTTGTAAATTGAAGTAAATAAATGCCATACTGTAATATTATATATGTTTTTTATTTTACAAAATCATACTCTTAATAACATAATAATCAAATTATTCGATCAAATACTATCTGCATTATTTGGAGTTGTGATTCTTCTGGCTAGTTGATCCCTTAATGCTCTGCCCATTAACAAATCACTGCCACCTTCATTTCCCAAAACTCGATCATTCCTTTGTGGAGGTTCTGCAAACAAAAAAGATAATTAGCTTTTATATTAAATTATTAAAGGATTGAAGACATAAATACCCCTTGAATTAATTTCAACCAACTCTATTTTATAGTCATACGTAAACTCAATCACTTGCCATGTGGAATGATGGCAAATAATTTTTACTTGGTTTACATATATTAATCCTTAAAATTTGAGCTTTGGTGTTTTACGCTTCAGAAGAATTGTTATTGACATTCTTTATTTGATCTTAATGAGTGCTCAATCACCTTTCTCTGCAGACATTACATTAAAAGTTATCATACCTTCCAGTCCTTCAGAATCCACTTCTTCGGGATTCGAAATATTATATTTTATAGCAAAATTATGTAACACGCAGCATGCTAAAATAATTCTCGAACACTTAAGTGGCTCGTAATGTAAAACCCTGTCACGGTGTAAACACCGCCATCGGTTTTTCAGTCGGCCAAAAGTGTTTTCGATAAGGACCCTTGCAGAAGTGTGAGCTTTATTATATGGTTCTTCCACGGAATTCGTATTTGGATTTAAATAAGGAGTCATCATCCATGGTCTTTGTGCATAACCGGAGTCACCTTATAAAATAAAATATATAGTTAGATTAGTAAAGTCTGTTTAGAACATCAATAACCCATTTCTTACCATGGGTGTAATGGCAATTAAGGGTTTGTAGGCTTCTGAAATGATATCTCATCAAGAGCGATGTACTAAGAAAAATTACTATTATTAATGGAAGTTCTATTCTCTAAGGCATTAGGCTACAGACTAATGCTAACCATATTTAAATATATAAGAGAAGTATGAGGAATAAAAGAGCATGTATGAAAAGATTGATGGATGTAAACGAAGCTAGAGAGGTTTGCCAGGATCGTACGAAGTGGCGATCGATTGTCTCTGCCTTCCCCAATGGGAACTAATGGCGTGAGAATATGTATGTATTTAATTATACTAACTTTTCACATATGGGTATATCCCAAAAGTAGCAAGGAAATACTTAATTTATTGTAAGCTTTGGCTACTCTTTTTGTAATTAATAGCAACGAGTTTAAGTGGGTAGGATTATTATTAATTCAATTTAACACTAGCTTTACTAACTAATCATTATTATTGTGTTAATTACCTAGAAGCTACACAATTTCATTGTTCCTGTGCAAATATTGCATATAATTATTAACGTCGCTATTTTCAAATATAAAAGAATCATGAGTTGCACCGCCAAACTTAGCATTAACTGATAAAATTGAGCAGTTTGTGTCACATATCTGAAAATAAAATCAAATATTATTATTTTCATCATCTTTTATTGCAGCTTAACACAACTTGAATTTAAAACTGTAAAATAATAATTGTCCAATTATATACATGCATGCATTAGATCTCATTGGAAATAACAGATACCACCAATTGCCACTTGATAAGATTCATGCATACCTCTCTAGCATTATTTGTATCTAGCATTTTTTCCTTCAAACTTTGGATGCCCTTTTAAGAACATTATCTCTTTGATCAAAATATGTCCTCTATATTTTACTGAAATTATCATCCACATTGGCTGTACAAATCTTTTTCACCATTTTACATCAATCTTCTCTATGTATCAACACCATCTTAACATTACTTTTTAGAATAATAAGTAATATTTATTCTAGCTTCGCACTTGAATACAATGTATATTTTTCTCACTATATCTTTTACTCATAATTTATCATACAAAAAGGTAAAAACTAAGTTATTTAGTATTATGGAACCAACACATTTGGCTTAGTTTTAGGCAGCATACATTATAAAAAGTACACATAATATCCAATGAAAACTAAGCAAGCAAGGTAAGTTAATTTATAGTAAGAACTCTTGCCAAATTATATTCATAAAATCAGATTGTTTAACTTGCCATCTGTACATTTATTGAGTGATATTTTTTTCTGCAGAAATAAAGGTGCTCTTCCTCCTTAAAAGGGGTAAATATTTTAAAGTGACTGCCATCTATGCATCCTATAACTCCTGAGATCCCATACTTTGTGTAAAATCTAAAATTTTAATACTGTGAATAATCTATTCATAAAATTCAAAAATATTCTTACAAATAATTGTCTATAAAAAAAACTAACATTTAAGTAATAAAACACCAACATACCTTTGCTTAATTACATCCCTTTCTTCTCTGGATGTTGGAAATTGTATGTACTCTTTGAGAACATTGGGATGATTCAATGCTGTCGTCACTTGCTCAACATAAACGCTTTCAGTTTCCTGTGACAAATATCGAGCCATACCAGTAATTCGCTGGTAGCTTCCGTGTGCATAAAATAATAATGCACACAACACCTGTAACATCAAGGGTTTAAGGTAGAGTTATCAAATCAACAATGGAAAATACCATTGATTCCAATTCAAGTAAGAGGTTTAATTCTTTCACCTCAGTTTCTAATGAGATTCTTTGAGTCGATTTCAAATCTGTAAAACACTTTAATAACAAACACAGCTCCTCGAAAGATTCCTTATTAAGTCTATATTGTTTAATAAAATTATTTTCACTGATATTCTCCAAAGTATTCCCCAATTTCTGCCTCATTTCTGATTGAAAAATCCCGTTTTCATGACGTTCATCTTCACGAGCAGCCGCGGTTAGCATATTCCAAGCTAAATAACTTCTTCCCGACATATTTCCAACATAACACAGACACAGAAAATGCTTAAATATAACGAAAGTCAACTTCACTTTATTTGGTTTCACGCTTTAATGCGCTGTCTCGATAGCGTATGTCAAATGAAAGACTCATGGTACCGAATTTCTATGGAAACCACTCGAAAACGTTAGGTACTATAGTATACGCGTCGATAAGTATCTTACTTATCGTATCCGTAGCAACTCATGGTACCGTTTTTAGTTTTCCGCGTATCCGCTAGAAGCGCTGTCAAATTTGTCATACAAAAATTTAACTATAGTCGCTAGCGAGTGCGTTTCGGTAAACTCATGGTAACGCTACTGATTTAATAAAAAAACATAGTGATACCTTAACGTTAGACTCGAAAGCCTTATTATCATCGTGTGTGAAACCTCCAAAACTGTATGGGTTACCCAAAATTCACAAAGTTGACCACCCGCTTCGTCCAATAGTAAGCCAAATTGATACACCAACATACAAATTGGCAAAACATGTGGCAAAGATACTATCACCACTTCGAAGAAAAACTGAAGCCTTTGTGAAGAATTCCTATCAATTCGTTAATGACATCAAGAACTTAAGTCTTAGTTATGAGGACATTATGGTCAGCTTCGATGTTCAGTCTCTTTACACCAGTTTACAAGACTGTGTTGAAGCTGTCACAACTGACTGTCTGACTGTGAGTGTGGTCTTTCATACATCGGCCAAACAAAGCGTAGCGTAGCAACTCGCGTAAGAGAATATATTGCTGATATGAAGAATAGGCGTCCTGGAAGATCTGCTTTGTGTGAACACACCTTCGATAAGCCTAACCACCACATGCGTTTTGACAAACCTACAATTCTAGCAAAAGAGAATCGATTGATACCTAGAATGATACGCGAATCTATTGAAATAAAGAAACATCCAAACTTCAATAGAGATGATGGTTGGCAATTACCACCTGCTTGGAACCCGATCATTAGCACAACTAAGCGAGGGAAGAACACTAGCAAGACTCCAGATAACATTAGTTCTTTTTGTACATAGCAAATATTAAACGCAAATGTAACTTAAAATTTTGTGAAGGTAGTTAGTATTAATAATTTTATAGTACTGTATAATGACAAATAACACCTCAGTCTTCCCGTGACCATGATAACTGAAAAGTTTTCGAAACGTCGGGCTTTAAAAAACCATGTAATAATACGCGATTAAAATATCCGAAAGTCAAAAGTTGTTTTAATTATAATGTGCAATCGTGAAAATCTTAGAAAATACTCTGTCACAGAAAGGTTAACAAATGCTGACATACCTTTAGAATATGCAGAATTACTTAAGCACTGCCTTACAACTGGCTACTTACTTTGGGATAAGGAATTCTACATCCAGACTGATGGTGTGGCAATGAGATCTTCCGTCTCTCCTATTGTAGCTGATATATTCATGGAACGATTGGAGGAGATTGCACTAAAATCCTTCCCTGTCACTCCAAAGGTTTATAAGAGGTACATAGATGATACTTTTGCAATCCTACCCAAAAACATAGTCTCTGCATTCTTAGACCACCTTAATTCCATTAACCCTAAGATCCAATTTACAATGGAATTAGAGACTAATAATAGTTTAGCCTTTCTAGATGTCCTCTTGATAAGGAATTCTGATAACTAAATTAGTCACACAGTTTATAGGAAACCCACCCACACTGATAGGTACCTCAATGGTGACTCACACCACCATCCATCTCAGTTAGCTACTGTTGGTAAAACTTTGTTTCAGAGAGCCAAACATCTTTGTGACGAACACCATCTTGCTGGAGAGCTCAGTCATGTGAAACAAGTTCTTCACAAAAACAAGCTGAAATTGCCCCGCCAACGTCACCGCTCCTCCGATAAACCACCTACTGTCGAAAGACTCCCTGCAACTCTTCCTTTTGTAAAGGGTGTAACAGACAAAATTAGTACTGTGTTAAGTCAGTTTTTAAGACCTATCAAATGTCAGATCCCTTTACAAGATGCAGGCGTTTATAAACTAGACTGTGAGTGTGGTCTTTCATACATCGGCCAAACAAAGCGTAGTGTAGCAACTCGCGTAAGAGAACATATTGCTGATATGAAGAATAGGCGTCCTGGAAGATCTGCTTTGTGTGAACACACCTTCGATAAGCCAAACCACCACATGCGTTTTGACAAACCTACAATTCTAGCAAAAGAGAATCAATTGATACCTAGAATGATACGCGAATCTATTGAAATAAAGAAACATCCAAACTTCAATAGAGATGATGGTTGGCAATTACCACCTGCTTGGAACCCGATCATTAGCACAACTAAGCGAGGGAAGAACACTAGCAAGACTCCAGATAACATTAGCTCTTTTTGTACATAGCAAATATTAAACGCAAATGTAACTTAAATTTTGTGAAGGTAGTTAGTATTAATAATTTTATAGTACTGTATAATGACAAACAAAAGAACAACCAACAAGTTAGTGGGATAAAGATGTGAAAGAGGCAGTTGGAGATAAGAAGAAAGCTTGGTTAGATTTACTAGCGATTAAAGCTAGTAAACGAATGGATGCGAGAGTAACAGATGATGTAGTGAAGAATAGTGAAGATGAATATAAGAGAGTTAAGAATGAGGTTAAGAAGAAAATAGAAAAGAGAAAGCGTGATCTGAAAGAATGGTGTGAGAGGAAACTCTCTGATAATTTCCGGAATAACCAAAAGTTGTTCTGGAAATATATCCGGAAAGGGAGTTTCCCAAAACACGAGAGTGAATGTTGTGAGAGATGAACAGGGTGAATTGGCGACGGATGAAAGTAGCATAAGACGAGTATGGAAGAACTATTTTGAGGGACTCTTTGAAAAAGAGGATACATCTATTTCTTCGCCAATCGGCAGTAATGTTGATTGGAACGACGTTATGGGTGACTTTAGTGACAGTGAGATCAGTATGGAAGAAATAATGAAAGCAATGAAAAGTATGAAACTAGGGAAAGCGGCAGGGTATGACAGGATAAACACTGAAATGCTGAGGGCTGGTAAAGGGGTGGTGGCTTCCTGGTTGTACTTCCTTTTCCAAAAATGCTGGTCGAGTGGCAAAGTGCCACAAGACTGGTGCAAAGCGGTAATTGTGCCGTTATATAAAGGAAAGGGGTCACACCAAGAGGCTAGAAACTACCGTGGAATTAGCCTACTCAGCATTGTCGGTAAATTGTATGCAAAGGTTTTGATTGAAAGAGTGATGAATGAAACGGATGATAAAATTTGGGATGTGCAAGCAGGATTTAGAAAGGGAATGGGATGTATGGACCAAATCTTCTCTTTAAGGAGCATCACCGAAAAGTTCTTAGCTAAGAACCGAAAGGTGTATTGCTCCTTCATTGATTTAGAGAAGGCGTATGATAGGGTGGTAAGAAAGTGTTTATGGGAGGTGTTATCCAAGTTCGGTTTGGGGAGTCGACTTATACGTGCACTGGTATCACTCTATGAGGATTCCAGTGCATGTGTGAGAGTAAACGGGGAAAATACTGACTGGTTCGGGATCTCTCGGGGTGTCCGACAGGGTTGTGTAGCTTCCCCGTGGCTCTTCAATTTGTTCATGGATGACTGTTTAACAGAGTTGCGTGAAAGTGATTATGGATTGAGAATGGGTGGATTCATCATTAAATGCCTCTTATATGCCGACGATCAAGTGCTACTTGCATCATCGGTGGAAGAGCTGCAAGAGATGATGAATATTGCATGTGCGTCTTTTGAAAAAAAGGGAATGAGGGTGAATGTGGATAAAACAAAAACTATGGTTTTTGAGAGAGAGGTGAATATGACGGAATGCGTGATTGAGATTAATGGTAAGAAAGTAGAACAAGTGAAAGAGTTTGTATATTTGGGAAGTTTGTTTACTAGGGATGGAAAGTGTGATGAAGATATCGAGAGAAGAGTGAAAAAGGGTAATGCGGTAAATGGAGCACTGGATAGTCTAATGTCTAGTCAGTCGGTGTCTGAAAAGGCCCGAATGGCTGTGCATGATGCTGTCCTCGTTCCTACGCTTATGTATGGCAGTGAATGTTGGGTGTGGCAGAAGAAGCATGAAAGTAGAGTGAATGCAGTAGAAATGAGATCCCTCAGAAAAGTGTGTAATGTAAGGTTATGTGATCGTGTGAGGAATGATGTGATTCGTGAAAGCTGTGGTGTAAAAGATGATATTGTAAGAAAGATAGAAAAAGGAATGTTGAGATGGTTTGGGCACATAGAGAGGATGGATGACAGTAAATTGGTGAAAGAGATATATAGAGCCAATGTGGAAGGTAATGTTAGTAGAGGACGACCTCGGAGGACACATTTGGATCAAATAGAAAATGTGCTCAAAAAGGCAGGTGTCCGCAGTATGAAGAATAAAAGAGCATGTATGCAAAGATTGATGGATGTAAACGAAGCCAGAGAGGTTTGCCAGGATCGTACAAGGTGGCGATCGATAGTCTCTGCCTACCCCAATGGGAACTAACGGCGTGAGAATATGTATGTATGTATGTATAATGACAAATAACACCTCAGTCTTCCCGTGACCATGATAACTGAAAAGTTTTCGAAACGTCGGGCTTTAAAAATAATGTAATAACACGCGATTAAAATATCCGAAAATCAAAAAGTTGTTTCAATTATAATGTGCAATCGTGAAAATCTTAGAAAATATTAGATATAAGTAGTTTTAAGTTATAGGTCAGAGCTGAAAAGCGAAGCTATCTGCTTGTTGTGGATAGAACGAGCTTTGCACCTTTTTGTCTGTTGTTTGATATCATTGTTGTTTTTTTGTTACTTTATTTTCTTGTATTTTAAGAGACAAATAAAAACATTTATTAATATTATTTTGAAAGACATTTTTGTTCCTCGCCTCTCCCATGGCCGAAAATGAAAATATAAATTTTAAATGGGAGAGGCGGTACTCCCCGACAAAAGCACAGTCGGTCGGGGTCAGGGAGTCAGGTTCAAGAACCGACGGACGATCCGAGCCGTATCGAGCAGCACCGCTTTCTGCATTTGTGCTGGAACCGACACGCCACAGAAATCCAACCGCCTCAAGTTGGTCGCGAGGCTGGTTGGAATTAACCCGTTCGCGGACAAAACAATTGGGATAATTTCAGTCGAGGTCACACCCCACATGTCGGTGATCTCGTGAGCCAGGTCGAGATACTTCCGACGCTTCTCGGTTTCGGCTTTCACGAGACCCTCGTCATGCGGGATAGTGACATCCACTAGAAACACCCTCGACTGCGACCGATCCCATACCACAATATCAGGCTTATTCGCTAGAATAGTCCTGTCCGTGATAACAGATCGGTCCCAATAGATTTTGGCACGGTCGTTTTCTAGGATTGGGTCCGGCAGATACTTGTAATACGGCAGCCTCTGTTGCAAGAGTCCGTATTTTAGAGCGAGCTCCTGATGCAGGATTTTGGCTGCTTGGTTGTGTAGTACTCAGTGTTAGCAAGAGCCGAACAACCGGAAATAACATGCCTAAGTGACTCTCCGGGACGGCCACATGCTCGACAAACGTCTGTGGTACCGTCCTTTAGGATGTATTTCCGATAGTTCCGCGTCTTGATAACCTGGTCTTGTATTGCACAGACAAAACCTTCGGTTTCCCCAAAGAGGTCCCCGAAACGCAGCCAATGCAGGGAGGCTTTACGGTCCACGAAAGGTTCGTGAAGTACCTTGTAAAACCTCCCGTGCAGCTCCTTCTCTTTCCATACGGACTCCCGAACAGAGGTGCTAAGTACCTCCGGGGTTCGCCAATCCTGTGAGGCCAACGATAAGGGAGTCAGTCCTTTATCACTAGCGACCACCTCTCCCCGAATACTATCATCCGCCATCGTCAAAAAATAGTTTCTGAGGTTGCATACCTCGCGGTTGTGCATGGTTTTGGCACTCAAGAGGCCTCGACCACCACACTTCCGCGGGATATACAATCTCATAACCGACGATCTCGGATGATGCATTCGATGAGAGGTCATCATCGTGCGGACTCGTCTGTCCAGAGCGTCGAGTTCGGTCTGAGTCCATCTGAGTCAAATGTGTACATCAGTACAGGCATGACCCAGGAGTTAATGGCTCGGATCTTATTAACGCCTGACAAGTAGCATTAAGCACACTTTTCAGGCGTTCATAAAACTCCTCGCAAACACCCTGTTTCACGTCTACCACCTTCACACCGATAGTTTGTGACATGCCCAGATACCGGTATGTTTCAGCCTCGGAGAGTGCCCTCAAATGATTGGTGCCGACATCGACACCATCAGAGTGCACGGCATGCCCCTTCTCAACATGAATGACCGCACACTTATCGACCCCGAGCTCCATCTTGACGGAACCACTGAAATCGTTAGTGATCGTCAGTAGCTCCGCCAATCTGCCAGCCGTGGGGGCGTAAAGCTTCAGGTCATCCATGTAAAGGAGATGAGGCAAGCGTGGTCCGCCTCTCCGAAACTGAAAGCCTATTCCCGAATTCTCCAAGAGTGTACTTAGAGGATTCAGGGCCAAGCAAAACCAAACTGGACTCAGGCAATCGCCCTGGAAAATCCCTCGCCTTATATCAATTTGGTCATCCGTATCCGTCATCCGCTGACCGTCTAAACTCAGGATCGTTCTCCAGCACCCCATACATTGCCCGAGGAAGTGTCGAACTGCACTATCAATTTTGTACAGCTCGAGGACCCTCATGAGGCCAATTCAATCAATGTCTATGTATAAATCTTTCCGACAAAAATTATTATAATCAGAGCACCCTGTCCAAAGATTTATGTGATCATTGATAAAAAAGTGTTGAATTGATAACATCCTCTGATTTTCATCGGTTTACCTTATATTTTATCAAATTCAATCAATGTCTATGTATAAATCTTTCCAACAAAAAATTATTATAATCAGAGCACCCTGTCGAAAGATTTATGTGATCATTGATAAAAAAAGTGTTGAATTGATAACATCCTCCGTTTTTCATTGGTTTACCTTATATTTTTATAAATAGAAATTTTAAGAAAAAGTAAAGTTTTGAGTTTTTTGAGATACAGAGGAGTAATCCATAGTCTCTCATTAACCTCCATGAGAACAATTTGGTATATATTTGTAACTGCTTATGGTTGGTTTGGTGTGTTAATAAAACAAATAAAATATTTCTTAAGCATTTTTATAATATTATAACTACTGAACAGTAATGAAATAATACCTGTAACCTTGACTAGATCAAATTTTCCACAATTATAATTTAAATACTAACCTAAAATTATTTCTTAAATCTAATTTTAATACTAAAAAAAATAACATTGTGTAATAAACTAAATATTATTTAAATACATACATACATACACACATATACTCACGGCATTAAATCCCTAAAAGGGGTAGCCAGAGCTGAGAAATTATAAATTCCTCAGCCACTTTTGGAAGTTGAGTGGGGAAAAGATGGTAGAATAAAGGTTGTTGGTGATGGGTCTCCAACCGCATCGCCCAAAAATCCCTTAAAAAGCCCCAAGTCCGTTAGTCGCCTCTTACGTACACCCACCGGAAGAAATGGGGTAGTGCTATTCTAAGCCGACACTACACAGCTTCTAAGCCGACACTACACAATTTACTTCAAATACTAATGTGATTATTTTTAGAGCCTAAATAGGCTATACTACTTGCTTAAATATACCTAGACCCTAGTGTGCTAGAATCCAATTTACTTATTTTATAGATTCTACATAAGTATTTATTTTACTAAAACTGGCCTAAATTTGCAAAATGCTGTTATGTTAAAATATATGTATAATATATTTATATATACCATATTCTATTCAACTTAACACAACACAAGTGTCTCACACTTAGTTTTTTAGTATTAAAACAAAACAACATAATATGTTTTATCTAACACAGTGAAATTCTAAATTTATCAGTTATTCATGTTTTTTTTTATTCCAGGAGCATGTTCAGAATATCTAAAAAGCCCAGATGGTGAAACTGAGGAGCCAAGGGTCCTAGGGTTGGTCATGGTACCAGGAAGACATATAGTTTCCATAGAAATTGATGATACCTCAGCTCCACTTAAATATGACGTGTTTCCATAAGAGCAATACTAAAAATTGAAATAATGAGCGATGAAAAGATCAAAAAGGAAATGCATTTTTTAAAATATATAAATTACATCAATTTAATTTAAACACAAATAAAAAACAACAGATATAATATAGCATACTGATGTCAAATTTGTTAGAGTTAAGATCAAATTCTAATTTTAAATTTACAATGTAATATTTCACTTTTTTCCTGCCCCTTATTCAGTCTAAGAGATAGTGTTCAGTTTGCTCATGCTGACATTAATTTAAAATAAAACTTAAATATTAAAATAAATTATTGTTTTACTAGTGTGCTTTTGCTTTTTCATCCAATTTTCTCAGCAATTTTTTAATTATATTTCAATGTTACATCCTCAAGATTTAGTAAACCATGTAGTCCGATTCAGGATACACTGCATGGTCACACCGTTTCAGAGCGAAAATAACGATTTTTCAACTCATTCCGTTCATCAATCGGTCTCTCGTCCCCCAATCTCGTTCCTATGTTCGGTTCTTCATTCTTTTTAGGTGTGCTGCATTGGAAACACGTCTCGTCTCCGTAAAATAGAAATTGTTACAATCATATATTTTCAGCTTTTCAGCTAGAAAATACCAGTGTATAATGACTGTTCAAGTAAATATATGAATTGACAAGGACCTACCTTCGAAATACTATATATGTAAATTCATTTTTGATAGTTGGCGGCAAAAATGGCGGTGAGTAATATAATCATTTTATGTTCTTAAGGCCCTTAATGAGTTATTATACTTATTATACAGTTTTTTCTTCAATCCACTTTTTAAAGTGATGGTGCGATACTGCGCAGAAAGTGACATAATTGCAAGTTAAAAAAGTCTTAACTTTGCAATTCCTTATGATAAATGAAAAATATTCAAAAAAACCTTGCATTGGTAAGGTATCGAATCATCGTTATAAAGTTGGCCATGAAAACCATTGCGCTGAGTATGCGTGCGCTGCGCGGTGCGCATAAGAAAACTAAAGTTGTTTTTTCTGTTGCATTTTTAAATTATTTACAAATCAACAGTAAATAGGTAGATAGTTACGTGTGTCATACTCGTATAACATTTATCATAACAGCGCTAGATTCCTTAAAGCCCTCGCTGGTTTTAAAGCGATGAACGTGATTACAATAAGTTTCAGCGCATAACGGAACGCTCAGTTTGATCTATGTCAACCATGTATCATTTCATGTCTTAACGCGGCTTTAACAACATCAAAAAACAAACGCTTCTACTATACCTTTGCTACGATAGTTGTACCTATAGTATCAACAGGCTGCGCGGCTTTCGAATCAATACAAGATGCAATCGCAATCGGATCAATACAATACACAATACAATAACTAGGTCAGTCAGAAACGCACATCTGCCTGCCCTGCTAATATACTCAGGGATATCTAGATTTAGTATACATTAAAAAAATAAGAAAATATTTATATTTGTGCATAAAAATTGCGTTTAAAAAAGATCCGTCACTCTTGCAAAAAAAATATATAATTGTTTGGTGGCTATCTAAGGTTTAAGTCACTATTATATAAATGCATGATAATATTTTTCGGTCTATTTCAGAAAATGTCATTACAGTACTAAATATTAACCAGATTGTGTTCTAATGTGTCAATGTTGTGAAATAAAACAAGACAACAATTTTCCAAAAAAAAGTTTTCTTTATTAGTAAAGTAAAGTAATGTCTGGACATCTTACAAATTTTTTAAAGTAATATTTAAGTAACGATCAGTCTTAACTTCCAGGTAACAATAATTATACTTAAACTTACTTATAAACTTTGGCACTATTAAAAAATAACTTGTTAAAACATTCTAAAAACCTTAAACTATAATTGAGCTTAATAATCACATCGGTATCATTTCTGTACAGAAAAAGGGGATTACAAGCTAAAAGGGGGATTAGGAAAATGTACAACATTTATATTGTATTGTTTCGAGTGAAAAAAAGTTGCTTAATGAAACGGGTCTCAAAGTTCAGAAAAATGTCCCAAAACCATTTCGGATTGTGAATCCCTTTATCTTACACCCTGTACTTATCTATGAATAGAATAGGAACTTTAGCTTACTAGTTAACTTAATGCTAGTTTGTGGCAAATGCAATCACAGTAAACAACAAAAAATATAAAAAAAATAACATAAACAATAAAACTTCTTCTTTAGTATAGTAGAATTATACAATAGGTAACTAGAAAAATTTACGGCGTCGCCACACGTAACGGGCACCACACTATCGCAACGTCGTCGTCACAACCTGTTTGTCGGCAGGTCCTAAACGGAGCTGAGTAATCTGCGAATCTTTTACTTACGTTAATTATATTAATCATAATTCAGCTCTGTTAAAACGAACTCTTACATCTAGTGCTGTGAGGTAACTCCTCACAGTTTTTGCTGAGTCAGCGCCATTTCGCTGTTCAATAGCACAATGTTTTTTTTAGTTTATCATTTTAATTTGTTAATAATTTCCTCTTTTTGATTTTGTGTTTCTTTGTAAACATTTAAGGTATTATTTTTATTGTTTTTTTTTATTTTTCACTGTTTTTTTTGAAGTTGTAAATATTTTGTTTAACTTTTGTTTTTTTTGGTTTGGTTATTATTATTTTTGTGTTGCATATCTGTTGTGCCATATTTACGGCGAATAAATGTATTTCTTCTTCTTCTTCTTCTACATTAACATATTAGTATAATAACTAGCATAATAAGGATCAATCAATTTTTTTTCGATCAATTCTCTGAGATCTTTTTTCTTGTTGTCACTTAATTCGAACGGAGCTGAATATGCTTTTTTAAGCTGAATTTCGGACAGCTCTAGCATCTTCTTTCTTTTGTTACGTACATTGATTTCAATGAAAGCATTTTGTTCGTATGAAGTTTTATAATAGAAAGAAAATGGTTTATCTTTCGAAAACTTAATTATTTTTATCTCACTCCAAACGATATTATTTTTCGAACAGTCAACGTTGAAGTTGTATCCCCAATCAGCTTGTAACTCCTTCAAATCGAAGAAGAAATCAGTTTCAAGAGCAAGAACTGAAAAGGGCTCACCCGTTTTTCTTGCGTTCTTTATTGCTGCTATGTATTGAACTGGAGAGTTGATTGGTCCACCTTTCAAATCTCTGATAATCTGCTTCTGTATGAGACTGTGGACATTATCAGCCTCATTTTGTGTATGGCCTTTGATGAGGTAATTATGTGTTATCGTCTTCAGGTTGTGTATGTTCATGACAGCATACATGTAAAGCGATGCCAAGTATTTATTTTTGTTTTGACCGCAGCAGTTATCAGATATAAATGTTACATTTATTTCCTGATCACCTGCTTTCTCCGATGCCTTCTGCAAATAGTCCAGCACACAGCTTCCTATTTCATTTGCTCCTCTTTTTGCTTAGGTCTCGCCCCAGAAGTAACAAAGTGCTTGACCATAGTTTTTGTAGTCTTCTTCTTTGTTCCTCTCTTTACTTTCTATATATTTGTTTAGCTCTACCATGGTGAAATTAAAACTGTTTAATTTCGATTTATAGAAAAACGAGGACGATTTTCCGCTTGGACTCTGCATTATGGCTTGCACGTCGTAACAAACACATAGGTTGTTCTGGTCAATATTTTTTCGGGCTGAAATTTTCGCAATTCGGCTTAAGAACATAACATAACATAAACGTTCACGCCGTTTATCCCAGGATTGGAACTCACGCCCTTCTGTTTTTCGGGCGGGTGTTCTACCCACTGGACTATCACGTCGGCTTAAGAACCTTTCATTTAAGTGCTTCTCCTGCTGATCTTTCATTTCTCGTTTTAGAGAGTCAGAGGAATGCATCCATTGTAAGCATTTTTCGCACTGATCTGTTTTGGGCTCGAACATTCCGATATTAAATTTCGTGTTAAATATTTCCAAAAAATAGCTGTACGAGCATGAGTTTTTACCTTTTAGGTTTTGCTCTTTCGTGAAGTCTTTGTGTAAATCGGTAACTGTTTTGTTACCTTGTATAAACTCTCTTTTTGTTGATGCCCTCAGATAATGTGACTCAACTCGGGGAATAGCATTTATGAAATCTATTATTTCTTCGGTTAATTTCTCATCTATTTTTTTGTGATGCATGTGTTTATCTCGTTTATCTGTATCCAAAAAGGCTTCGGCATCGTCTGTCTTTGCTTTGACTGTCCTGATCATTCTTTCTGTTATGCCCAGGGTGTTCATAAAGAATGTCATACACACTCTCAATTTGCCATTGTTTGTTTTCATATGGAAGGCGTGATTGGGTTTTCGTGGATGGGCCGCATTAGTGTATTTGTACTTTGGCTCCTCTTTTGTCATGCAAGACAGAATGTATGATCTCTGTAAATTGACGTCGCCTAGAGCCCAGTAGGCTTTGAAATGTTCAAGTCGCTTTGCATGATCAAATTTCTCGATACATTTCAACCGGCACTTGTCTTGGCAAGGTGGCTTCATCTCCCGTGCCGGTACAAGTTTCTGGGTAGTAGCTGATTTATACTCTTCGCCACGGTTTCTTTTCGTCTTGCATACATTACGTTTCCATTTTGCTGGGTCTGCCTTTCGTTTGCGTGGTCTTATTACATCAGCAGCAGCAGCAGCAGCATCATCATCAGAACTCGCCGGTATGATTGATGAGGTACATGGTGATCTGTCATTGTTGATGTTATACGTGGGATCATTGTCACTTAAATCGACGTCACTCTCATCCGAATGAATTGGAGAGATGTGGTAATCTACCTGTGTAGCTGTTCTTCCACATGTTGATGTTGGTGTTGGTGAAAGACTTCTCAAAATTGACGGCAAAACGTCTGTGGTATCTTCATTATTGTTCATGTTACTACTTCTGCTACTGATACTGCTACTGCTACTCGAAGATGAACTTGAAGATGAGCTAGAGCTGCTAGAGCTACTGGAACTACTACTACTTGATCGTGATCGACCTCGGCCCGAGTTCTCAGGTTGAGAAGAATCGGAGTTTACAGGTGGCGCCTGAAAATATTAAATATTACATTTACTTACCCAACTATTACGTATATTTACATACTATTAGTTCCTATTAGTTATTCTGGTTAGATCCAGTAAAAAGTTGTCATAGGTTAGAATGAGGAAGGACTTTACCTAGACAGCTGGGTATAAGCCTTATCTAATTAATCCCGATGTTGAAAAAAATATTTGGAACTTACACTATTATTTATTATGGGAGGTGATCGCCCGCTTTTGGTTTCTGGTACTACCTTTTCTGACTGTGCCATATTATCGGGTGACACCTGCAAACACAATAATTACATAAGTATGTACTGTATTAGTGGAAGCTAAAGTAGTAAGCAACCAAAGAGCAGTGTCATAAGTGCAAAGGTGCATAAAGCACTTTCTCTAATTAGTATTATGTAAAGTATTTATGCTGTGTAATGTCGGCTTAGAATAACACTACCCCATTTCTGCCGGTGGGTGTACGTAAGAGGCGACTAATGGTATTGGGGCTTTTAAGGGATTTTTGGGCGATGCGGCTGGAGACCCATCACCAACAACCTTAAATCTACCATCTTTTCCCCTCTCAACTTTTTAAAAGTGGCTGAGGGACTTCTAGCTCCTTAGCTCTGGCTACCCCTTCTAGGGATTATATGTATGTATGTATGTAAAGTACAAAAGAAGAACTAATGGGTAAAATACCAAACTTACATTATTCAATGGTGGGATGTTTTCATCATTAATCAAGTTGTCTTCCGTTATTTTTATTAGTTGAAGTATTTTTTTGGATCTTGACGACATTTTTCTGAAATATATAAATAAGCTGATAAAATAATTCAGTTACTTACTAATTATTAGTGATTTTACCTTGATAACTTAAATTGTGAACTAGGCATAACGACATTAAAATATTTTTTTCCAACTCATTGGTCATCGAATAATGGCTTGATACACAATAAACATTCATAATTGCAACAATTTTAATGCAATAATGAAGTAGTTAGAAATATAAAAAAAAAATATACTTACTTACTGTGAGATAGAGACACAATAAATGTAACAACAACATCATTTCATTAATATCAGCAATAGAAAGACGTAAGACGTTCTTAAATACATACCTGAATTTCCGTGCAATAACGACACATCTAGGAAAGCGTCAGCGCACAACCGTCCCGCTTCCTTTGAATATTGACACTAAAGTGTTTCCGTCCTTCTTCCTGTAAAATCGCGGGGTGCGGGAGGCAATTGCGAGAGAGACGGATATATATTTCGCCCGTTTAAAGTATAATTTTTCTTTTTCTGACAGCGCCACTGTGTAGGGCCGTAAATTTTACGTCGTTCTGCATCAAAAAGGGCGAAACCCAAAATTTTGAGTTCCGTCACTCTTGAACTAGAGGTGCGATGTAATGAACCAAAGTGCCACTGATGGCGGTGCTGCCAGTTTAACAAGGCCACAGAGCCCTAGTGTTCTCCCTCCTACGCCTCGTCGAAGACGCAGAGGAGGGTTTCAGCCAGTGTCACCAAACCAAAGGAGAACTTGCACCCAAACGCAGTCAGAGTTGGCAAGACAGGCATTTGCCAGATCCGATGCTGAATGGAGGGTCTTTCAGAGAGAGGCCGAAAGGGAAAAAATTAGATTAAGGGAAGCAGAACTGACCATACAACGGCGATGGTTAGATTTATTTGGTCAGTTCTTAGAATTAGGAAACCGAGTAATAAATATTTTTGAGAGACAAAATTAATTTAACCTCAATTAAGTTTAAGTCTCAATTAATATTCGAAATCGTTTTAGTGATAAGACCGCCAATTGTATTTTTGTTATTTAATTGCTGTTTATTTGTAAATGTTTGTCCTGTTTTTTTATGTGCAATAAAGAGTTTGAATATTATTATCTCAGACTCAAGAATTCACGCCGTATGTCCCCGAAGAGGTAGGCAGAGGTACAAATAATTCTGAACGTCATGGTATATATATCGCCGTTTTGTACGAATATACTGTCACACTAAGTACAACTTGGCCATGTAGGTTTCCTCACGATGTTTTTCCCTCACCGTTATTATCTGTTTGTCATAGCAGATAATATAAGTTGTATAAGTTTATCATAGTGTTTGTTTATTTTTTTTGTAAATTGAAGTAAATAAATGCCATACTGTAATATTATATATGTTTTTTATTTTACAAAATCATACTCTTAATAACATAATAATCAAATTATTCGATCAAATACTATCTGCATTATTTGGAGTTGTGATTCTTCTGGCTAGTTGATCCCTTAATGCTCTGCCCATTAACAAATCACTGCCACCTTCATTTCCCAAAACTCGATCATTCCTTTGTGGAGGTTCTGCAAACAAAAAAGATAATTAGCTTTTATATTAAATTATTAAAGGATTGAAGACATAAATACCCCTTGAATTAATTTCAACCAACTCTATTTTATAGTCATACGTAAACTCAATCACTTGCCATGTGGAATGATGGCAAATAATTTTTACTTGGTTTACATATATTAATCCTTAAAATTTGAGCTTTGGTGTTTTACGCTTCAGAAGAATTGTTATTGACATTCTTTATTTGATCTTAATGAGTGCTCAATCACCTTTCTCTGCAGACATTACATTAAAAGTTATCATACCTTCCAGTCCTTCAGAATCCACTTCTTCGGGATTCGAAATATTATATTTTATAGCAAAATTATGTAACACGCAGCATGCTAAAATAATTCTCGAACACTTAAGTGGCTCGTAATGTAAAACCCTGTCACGGTGTAAACACCGCCATCGGTTTTTCAGTCGGCCAAAAGTGTTTTCGATAAGGACCCTTGCAGAAGTGTGAGCTTTATTATATGGTTCTTCCACGGAATTCGTATTTGGATTTAAATAAGGAGTCATCATCCATGGTCTTTGTGCATAACCGGAGTCACCTTATAAAATAAAATATATAGTTAGATTAGTAAAGTCTGTTTAGAACATCAATAACCCATTTCTTACCATGGGTGTAATGGCAATTAAGGGTTTGTAGGCTTCTGAAATGATATCTCATCAAGAGCGATGTACTAAGAAAAATTACTATTATTAATGGAAGTTCTATTCTCTAAGGCATTAGGCTACAGACTAATGCTAACCATATTTAAATATATAAGAGAAGTATGAGGAATAAAAGAGCATGTATGAAAAGATTGATGGATGTAAACGAAGCTAGAGAGGTTTGCCAGGATCGTACGAACTTAAGACTTAGTGATGAGGACATTATGGTCAGCTTCGATGTTCAGTCTCTTTACACCAGTTTACAAGACTGTGTTGAAGCTGTCACAGAAAGGTTAACAAATGCTGACATACCTTTAGAATATGCAGAATTACTTAAGCACTGCCTTACAACTGGCTACTTACTTTGGGATAAGGAATTCTACATCCAGACTGATGGTGTGGCAATGAGATCTTCCGTCTCTCCTATTGTAGCCGATATATTCATGGAACGATTGGAGGAGATTGCACTAAAATCCTTCCCTGTCACTCCAAAGGTTTATAAGAGGTACATAGATGATACTTTTGCAATCCTACCCAAAAACATAGTCTCTGCATTCTTAGACCATCTTAATTCCATTAACCCTAAGATCCAATTTACAATGGAATTAGAGACTAATAATAGTTTAGCCTTTCTAGATGTCCTCTTGATAAGGAATTCTGATAACTCAATTAGTCACACAGTTTATAGGAAACCCACCCACACTGATAGGTACCTCAATGGTGACTCACACCACCATCCATCTCAGTTAGCTACTGTTGGTAATACTTTGTTTCAGAGAGCCAAACATCTTAGTGACGAACACCATCTTGCTGGAGAGCTCAGTCATGTGGAACAAGTTCTTCACAACAACAAGCTGAAATTGCCCTGCCGACGTCACTGCTCCTCCGATAAACTACCTACTGTCGAAAGACTCCCTGCAACTCTACCTTTTGTAAAGGGTGTAACAGACAAAATTAGTACTGTGTTACAGCATGCTTCCATTAAGACCTACTTCAAGCCGCACCAAAAGATAAGTCAGTTTTTAAGACCTATCAAATGTCAGATCCCTTTACAAGATGCAGGTGTTTATAAACTAGACTGTGAGTGTGGTCTTTCATACATCAGCCAAACAAAGCGTAGTGTAGCAACTCGCGTAAGACAACATATTGCTGATATGAAGAATAGGCGTCCTGGAAGATCTGCTTTGTGTGAACACACCTTCGATAAGCAAAACCACCACATGCGTTTTGACAAACCTACAATTCTAGCAAAAGAGAATCGATTGATACCTAGAATGATACGCGAATCTATTGAAATAAAGAAACATCCAAACTTCAATAGAGATGATGGTTGGCAATTACCACCTGCTTGGAACCCGATCATAAACACAACTAAGCAAGGGAAGAACACTAGCAAGACTCCAGATAACATTAGCTCTTTTTGTACATAGCAAATATTAAACGCAAATGTAACTTAAACTTTTGTGAAGGTAGTTAGTATTAATAATTTTATAGTACTGTATAATGACAATGATTTCTCTAATATCGTTTCTAACATATCATTAGCCGGCACTTCGGTAAGTAGGCTTGATATTGCTAATAAGATGAAACAATTAAATGAGAATAAAGGAGCGGGCCCGGATGGCATTCCTCCGATGTTTGTAAAAGCATGTGCAGAAGCTCTATCGCATCCATTACATATAATCTTTAACAAAAGTCTTCGGAAGGGTGTCTTCCCATTATTGTGGAAATCAGCATATATTGTACCCATTTTCAAAGCAGGTCACACGGGCGACTGTAGGAATTATCGCCCTGTTAGTATTTTATCATGTTTCTCCAAATTATGTGAATCATTTGTCTATGATACATTAAGTTTTCATATGAAATCGTTTATTGTGCCTGAACAGCATGGTTTTGTTAAGGGAAAATCAACGATATCTAACCTCATTGAATACACTAACTTCATAAGTGCAGCATTCAGTGCGCGTGCTCAAGTTGACTCTATATATACCGATTTTTTTAAGGCTTTCGATAGACTAATTCATCGTATTATTCATGGAAAACTGGAAGCATATGGCATCCATGGTAGTCTTCTACGTTGGCTGAAGTCATATCTTGATAATAGAACACAACTTGTAGCTTTAAAAAGGGTATCTATCGAAACCTATCCTTGCAACCTCCGGTATTCCACAGGGATCTTTACTTGCTCCGCTTCTTTTTAACATTTTTATCAATGATCTTGTAAATAAAATTAAGAATCCGTGTCTTTTATACGCCGATGATTTAAAAATATTTAAAACTATTTATTCTTATGAAGACTGCAAGAATTTACAAACTGACCTCGACGCATTTAACAATTGGTGTCTTCAAAATAGAGTCAGTTTGAATATAAAAAAGTGCTTTGTCATGTCATTTTCTTTAAAGATCAATACAATAGACTTTGACTACAAAATAGATAACACCACAATAGAAAGGAAAAGCGTTGCCAAGGATCTCGGGGTTTTACTCGATACGAAATTATCTTACAGTGAACAGTGTAATACTATTGTCAATAAGTGCTACAGACTAATTGGTTTCATTTCCCGAAATACCAAAGATTTTCAAAACCCTCTTAGCTTGATAAGAATCTATAAATCGCTAGTACTAAGTCAAATTGAATATGCATCATCGATTTGGGCACCATTTTACAATATGTACATTGACAAGATAGAATCGGTTCAAAAACGCTTTGTAAGATTATTGTGTTCACGGTTTGGACTGAGAAGAAAGTTAAAATTATATGAAGAACGTTGTCAACACTTCAAACTTGATATTTTATTTGAAAGAAGGCAAATACTCGATCTTACTACGCTGCATAAAATAATTAATGGCTCACTTTCGACTTCTGTTCTGTCTCATATAGACATCAATGTCCCCCGGAAGACATTGCGCCATGCTCGCCCGTTTATAGTGCCAAGTGCAAGCTCAATTGTCGTTAATAATAACCCCATCCATAGAATGTGCCAATTATATAACTCCATTTGTAATAATAAAGAGGAATTGACTCCTCCTGATATTTATCATGACTCTCTACGTTCGTTTCGTAACAAATGTAAAGAAATAATGTAATACAATAACAATATATTTACAATAACTAAAGCTTTAGTTTTAGAAAATCAATTTAATTTTATTTCATTATTATATTGTTAATATTTCAATTTTATCTTAATTAATTTATAATATTTTTGTTTGTGCTTCTCTTTTTAAATATTTTTACACACGAACTCCACTGAATAAAATTTGTTTAATCTTTATTTTAAATTATTTATATTTTTTTAGTATTGTAAATTAGTTCAACTAAATAGGAAATGTTGTGCAAGCTGTTCTGGTACTGCATCTGAATAAAACGCATACGTCTTATGTAAATTATAATATAATATGATATTGTACTGTGTGCATGCCTAATAAATAAATAAAAATAAATAAATAACACCTCAGTCTTCCCGTGACCATGATAACTGAAAAGTTTTCGAAACGCCGGGCTTTAAAAATAATGTAATAACACGCGATTAAAATATCCCAAAATCAATAGCTATAATGTGCAATCGTGAAAATGTTAGAAAAAAATTGAGTTGGTTTATTTATATTATAATATAAAATTGAATTTGAAGACCGTTAATTTTAATTTTAAAATAATTGAATTTTTTAAATAATAAAATTGTACAGTTTCAATTTTAAACCACCAGTTTTATTTTGTGTCAATTTAAGAAATCAGACAGAATTATCTGCAAAAAATTCTACTACGTTACGTTAACTAAATTAGGATAAATGTAAATATAAAAAAGAAATTGAACGAAAAGACATCAGGTATCCTCATGATTACCAAACCTAATTAAGTTAGTAATATCTATTAGCGATTTAAAATGCATTATTATTTGAGACTCGATTTTGTGTTATCCATATTGTGTTAAAGAAAAACAGACAATTGATAAAAGAGAACTTCTGGAGTAAAAACATATTAGGTTTAAACTTTACGTTCACAACCTGATTAAAAACAAAATAGTACTTCAAAACTTAATTAATTAACTTTTTCAAAAAATATTTGTCATATGAGTTAACGATTGGTACATATTTACATACATATACTCACGGCTATGAATCCCTTGAAGGGGTAACCAGAGCTAGGGAATCAGAAATTCCTCAGCCACTTTTGGAAGTTGCGTGGGGAAAAGATGGTGAAATTAAGGTTTTTGGTGATGGGTCTCCAACCGCATCGCCTCTTACGTACACCCACCGGAAGAAATGGAGTAGTGTTATTCTAAGCCGACACTACACGGCAAATTACTGTACATATTTGTATTCTATAAAGTATGTTACTGTAAAAGCTCGAACTACGGTAAATCTTAAGATTTAAGTGTAAGTCTTAGGATTTACCGACATGAGTTGGTAAATGTAAGTATTTCTGAAGATACGACGATGTTTTCGAGCTTTTACCATTCGATTTCAGTATATGCTAGGTTTTACCACTGTCAGCTGGTAGATGTTGGTTATTTACTTTGAACTATTAGACAAAACAGGTACATAGTATTTTAAAGGTATCATAATGATAGTGATAAGTACAAACTAATACCAACTTATTTAAATTATTCTGAAAAAACACATATATCTATATATATATCGTATATCTCTGAATATCTCAATCTCTATCATATCTAACTGAATCAGTACTTCTCTATTTGGAATTTAACAACGACATACAAACATAATGCTTACAAAAGCTAGTCAAACTTTTTTTTTTTTTTTGTATTTGGGTTAAAAGTAAAAAAAGACAATCAAATGTGATTGATTAATAGGTAAGGTACCTAAAAAAACATTTCACTTGTTACAACAAGGATTGCTGCTGTGGCATTTAGAATTACAAAGTAATCCTGATGATCTGCAGGTGCATTTTGTCGTCGAGCATTTTTTTTAACATTACATTTTTTGAATCCTTGTCCTCCAGTTAACGACAATTTTCCGACAACTTCTCGAAGACTCACTTCTTTAATCGTAACAATTTCTTCTATCTTTATAAAATCTTCAGAGCATGCAGCGAACTGATTCTTGGTGTAAAGCTGATTTAGTATTCCCATTTTGGTAACTAGTTGGTAAAACTTTACGTCTATCACAACTGCAATAATGCTTTTTGGGTCAGTTTTAGCTCTGTCAATTTCAGGTACTTTCAGTTTACATTTTGGCCCACTTCCACATTTGAATATTTATCAGCTGACATGGTTTTCATTTTTTCAGCTTGCGTTTCCAAATTAACTTTTGCTTTTATTCTTATTGTTTGAATAAATTCTATCTTCTTTGGTATTGGTTTGTATTTGAAAAGTTAGATTGGTATCATCACTATCATCGGTTATTTGTTTTTCTGTGGTCTGTTCCTGTGTTTCATGTTCGGCGCTCCTAAAGTGGTAATAAACATCTATTGGATAATAGATGATATGCGACTTCAGTTGCGCGTTTAGTTTGAAGTGCACTAAGGATCACGAATTTAGTCAGATGGTCTTGATAAACTAATATAAATTTATAATTCCCGTCAGGATTAGTTTGTAGATCTATGAGATCTACTTGACAACGTGAGTTCATTTCACTATGAAGTATAGGCTTAATGACAACGTTTTGTCTAATAGTTCAAAGTAAATAATTCAGAATTAATAATTGTTTGATTCCTAAAACCAACATCTACCAGCTGACAGTGGTAAAACCTAGCATATACTGAATTCGAATGGTAAAAGCTCGAAAACATCGTCGTATCTTCAGAAATACTTACATTTACCAACTCATGTCGGTAAATCCTAAGACTTACACTTAAATCTTAAGATTTACCGTAGTTCGAGCTTTTACAGTAACATATATTTTAAATAGGAATAAGGTATGTTAAAATTAAGTGCAAATACTGATCCGCTGACTCTGAAGATGCCTACAATCTCATAATAATTAAGGATACAATAAAACATTTCGCATGTAAATATAATGGCGAGATCGTATAATAACATAAATTAAGCTTTCTCATTCATTTATATTTTATCACATGTATTTTTTTTTTGTTGTGAAACATAATATGTAAATTCAATTTATTTGGATTTTGATCTTAGGACCTCTGTACGTACATCACTATCTATTTCTCTAACTTTTGAAACAAGGAATTTGGATACAGGACGCATGGGTGGTGAAATACCAATAAATCGGTAAACAAAAGTATAGGTCCAGGCTAATTGTCATAACTATGAATGAGTAGCAGATTCCTGTCTGCCATTCACCCATGTCCAACCTTCTATCAAGCATCCTGTATGTACCCGCTGAGGTAATCGAGCCTAACATGTACATGTACATGATGATTTTGCATAATATACCACATACATTGGCCTACTGCGGGTTGGCAGACTAATGACTACTACCGTTATAGTGGCTGAGACCTAAGATTAAAAAGCATAAAGTTGAATAGCATCATCACGTCATTTATTAATTTTTACACACTTATGTGTTATTAAAAAAAAAAATATCCCATTAATAATAGTACCCCAAGGTAAAAATTGTTTTGCGTCTCATCAAGCTGTGGTGAATAGGTTTATATATTTTAAAATTGACTTTGCAGATCGTTTCTTCAATTTTTAAAATGATTCGAAAGGTTTTAACTTATATATTACCAAACAGTATCGATTGGACAATTAAAGAATCAAAGTCAAAATCAATGTTCGCTCAAATCAGGTATTGCATGTATGCATTTTAATTAAATATTATTTATAAAAGTACTTGTATAGTAAAGACTAGAGCCGAATTTTTCTTTTTTTTAAAACCGCGGTTTTATTTTGTTTAAAAGTGAGAAAATTTATGGGAATGTGAGTTAAACGTTTAAAATATAAGATATAATGCAGAAAATTCTGCTAGGCTACGTAAAGTAAATTAAATTTAAATGTAAATATAAAAAAAATATTTTGATATGAGACCAAACAATTACCGAACCTAGATAGGTAGTTAGTAATAATTGTTAACGATTTAAAATACAAATTCTTTCGTTTCGTTTCTTAGTTTATTAGGTATTTTTTCAAACTTATAAAACATTTAACTTACGCTGTGCAATTTATTTAAAATATGATTAGGCTATAGAAAATATTATGATTTATTTGAAATTTTAAATATACTTTAGTTAAATACCACGTCATTTTATGTATTTGAAACGTAACAGAGTGAAAATCGTGATCAACTGTAAGTCTAGCTTCCTAAACATATTCAACAATCAATCAAAAAATATGCCTATAAATACAATAACTTAATAATAACACCCGTTAATTGGCAATATTAAAAAGTAAAAATGAAAAAAATACAATGTTAAGGTACAAATTTTTGCTGTCAGCTTTTTTTAATTCTAGGTATTTTAAAATTACAGACACAAATATAATCAAATAATGGCAAAATTACGTCAATATTTGTCTTCCAAATATTATAATAAACATACATACATACATACATATTCTCACGCCGTTAGTTCCCATTGGGGTAGGCAGAGACTATCGATCTCCTCTTTGTACGATCCTGGCAAACCTCTCTAGCTTCATTCACATCCATCAATCTTTTCATACATGCTCTTTTATTCTTCGTACTTCGGACACCTGCTTTTTTCAGCACATTTTCTATTTGATCCAAATGTGTCCTCCGAGGTCGTCCTCACTAACATTACCTTCCACATGGGCTCTATAGATCTCTTTTACTAAATTACTATCATCCATCCTCTCTATGTGCCCAAACCATCTCAACATTCCTTTTTCCGCCGCACCTTTCACGAATCACGTCATTTCTCACACGATCAGATAGCCTCACTTTACAAACAGTTCTACTGCATTCACTCTGCTTTCATGCTTCTTCTGCCACACCCAACATTCACTGCCATACATAAGCGTAGGAACGTGGACAGCATCATGCACAGCCATTCGGGCCTTTTTGGACACCGATTGACTAGACATGAGACTATCCAGTGCTCCATTTACCGCATTACCCTTTTTTACTCTTCTTTCAATGTCTTCATCACACTTTCCATCCCTAGTAAACAAACTTCCCAGATATACGAACTCTTTCACTTGTTCCACTTTCTTACCATTGATCTCTATCACGCATTCAGTCATATTCTCCTCTCTCTCAAAAACCATGGTTTTGGTTTTCTCTCATTCACTCTCATTCCTTTTCTTTCAAACGACGCACATGCAATATTCATCATCTCTTGCAACTCTTCAACCGACGATGCAAGTAACACTTGATCATCAGCATATAAGAGGCATTTGATGACGAATCCACCCATTCTCAGTCCATAATTACTTTCACGCAACTCTATCAGACAGTCATCCATGAACAAATTGAAGAGCCACGGAGAAGCTACACATCCCTGTCGGACACCCCTAGAGCTGCCGAACCAGTCTGTGTTTTCCCCGTTTATTCTTACACATGCACTAGAATCCTCATAGAGTGATACCAATGCACGTATAAGTTGGCTCCCCAAGCCGAACTTGGATAACACCTCCCACAAATACTTCCTTACCACCCTATCATACGCCTTCTCTAAATCTATGAAGGAGCAATACACCTTTCGATTCTTGGCTAAGAACTTTTCAGTGATGCTCCTTAAAGAGAAGATTTGATCCATACATCCCATTCCCTTTCTAAATCCTGCTTGCACATCCCAAATTTTGTCATCTGTTTCAATCAACACCTTTGCATACAATTTACCGACAACGCTGAGTAGGCTGATTCCGCGGTAGTTTTTAGTTTCCTGGTGTGACCCTTTTCCTTTATATAAGGGCACAATTACTGCCCTGCACCAATCTCGTGGCACTTTACCACTCAACCAGCACTTTTGAAAAAGGAAGTATAGCCAGGAAGCCACCAACCCTTTACCAGCCCTCAGCATTTCGATACATATCCTATCATACCCTGCCGCTTTCCCTACTTTCATACTTTTCAATGCTTTCATTACTTCTTCCATACTAATCTCACTGTCACTACTATCACCCATTGCCTCATTCCAGTCAACATTGCTGCCAATTGGCGAAGAAATAGGTGAATCCTCTTTTTCAAAGAGTCCCTCAAAATAGTTCTTCCATACTCGTCTTATGCTACTTTCATCCGTCGCCAATTCATCCTGTTCATCTCTCACTACATTCACTTTCGTGTTTTGGGAAACTCCCTTTTCTTTACTTACTAACTTAGGCGTATTTTAAAAATTTATATAGTTTTGTAAATTTAACACAAAACATTGTTTTATTTTATCTACCTCACTTTTACTCTTAGCATAAATTAAGTCTCAGATTTCTAAAATAATCGTAGCACATCTGACGCACGAATGGACAAATTAATATAGAATAGTTTTATTGAGAATAATTATAATGGTTTAAATTTAAATTTTCATCAAGTAGTCATATGATTGCTATTATAACTTGAAATAACGTTTTAATAACATAACATAAACGTTCACACCGTTTATCCCCGAAGGCGTTGGCAGAGGTACCAATATTTATGCACAACGTGACAGTATAGTAATATTAAGTTAAAATATATTTGTAGTTTACACTTCCGATTGTCACGTGATATTATTGTCACCTGGTGTTCAAAGTAAAACCGTAGATATTTAAGTATAATCGAAATATAATATAAAACTTGATAACTAAATATATTATAAGTGGGCATGAAACGACATTTTATAAATTGTAGACTGTATATAGAATAATATTGAAAAATAGAATAATAATTCTTTACTAGTGGGTAACCCTGGCGCGACTACGTCGCGTCCAATAAAATGAGTTTATTTTGAAATTTTCCGACCAATCACAGCGCAGCTCTTTTGAATTTCTAGTGAATTTTTCTGATTGGCCGGTTTGAAAAAAATCCGACCAATCACAGCGCATCTCTGATCGACTAAAGTTTGCGCGCGCTTATGACACTCAAGCAAAGTCTATGGGCCAAAATCGAAACTTTGAAATTCTGTAACAATTAACTTAATCCAGTTACATCAGATGTCTGAGTTCGCGGCTGTGCACACCACGGCTGATGTAACTGGATTAAGTTAATTGTTACTGTACAAAACGATACCTGAACCAAATTTCTAGCTTAACTCATCGCGTCACAGGCTTCCGGGCAAGAAAGAGGATTACAGAAATAATATATACAGAAGATTGTAGAATATTATACCCGAATATTTGAAAAACTGAAGAGGGTTGTGTTTTGCAGCGTTCTTCAAATCATAGAAAAAGTAATATACTATAAATGACATGGTGCAAATGTTCAACCACTTGATGGTAAAACTTTTTGACAATCACGCCCCAGAAAAAAACAATTATTGTAAGGGATAGGCCTAAACCATGGTTTACCCCTAATTTAAAGCTTATGATGCGGCTAAGGGATGAATCTTTTCAACGATTTAAACTCACAAAACACGGCTCACATAAGTTATATTACAAAGAGCTAAAACATTTAGTAATTGAGGCTATGCTAAGTGAAAAAAAGGCCTATTTTGACCAATATATTAACAAAACTAAGGACTCCAAAACATTATGGAAAAATTTAAAACGGACTATACTGACTGACAAAGAATTTACCAGCTTACCTCCCCAATTTAAAGACCCCAATAGTTTAAACCATCACTTTTTAAATGTTCCCGGCAACAACGTTGTCACACTATCTCGCTTAACGTACTTTGATTTTAATCGATATGGATCCTCGACATTTACCCTTAAAACAGTTACGTCATCGGGTGTTTTCAAAACACTTACTAAAATTAAGGCTAAAGCAAAGGGTACCGATCTCATATCTATTGACATGCTACTTTTAACTATGCCGCGAACTCTTGACGTACTGACAGTTATATAAGAGCATTGAGACGAATACTTTCCCGAGTGACTGGAAAACCGCTCAAGTAACCCCGATACCTAAAATCCCAAATCCCGTAAACCAATCTGATCTTAGACCCATCAGTATCCTTCCTTGTGCATCAAAGAGAGTGGAAGGGGTAGTACGCGATCAGCTTTCGGAATATCTGGAAAATAACAACATTCTACCCGAACGCCAATCTGGTTTTCGAAAAGGTCGATCTACTACTACTGCCTTACTTGAAGTAGTGGATAAGTAGGGGAAGCTAGAGCTTCGGAATAAGAAATTCTTCTAAATGAGCCCTGGTCTATTTGCTACGAGTATAAAAAGTACTCTGCCTTGTGTGGTTCCATAGACCAGAAATGTTACTTTTGTTTGATCGCTCGCTTCCAATCGTATGTCATATTAAGGTTTGAATTGAGCGTTTTTTTTCTCTTACATGATAAAGATTTAGTAAAATTTCATTACTCGTTATTGTGTGCCTACACTCAGCGGGACCCCCTATCCTAAAACGATATGAGTATGTCTAGGATGTAGTTCCAAATTAGTTCTATCAAATGCAGTCAAAATTTGATTTTGTTGGAATTATGGAAACAAACGAAGTTGCCATGCACGTGGTGTTTTAAATCACATTTCTGCTATAAAAATGGGGACGTTATATGTATTGGTTACTGCAATCAATGTTATGCGGATCTGAATGTGAACATCTCGCCTAGGTCGGACTCTGATGACTTTTTAGATATTAATTGCAAAATTAAACTTAAAAACGAAGTCCGTCATAACCCTCAAGCAAAACTGCGTATGACATCATATCAGCGGCAAAAAATAGCTGAAAAATTGCGTTTTGAGTTAGCAGTGGTGGTATGTAATGAAATCGCCGAGGAACTACTACCTGACCAAAATAACCAAGATCCTTTCGAAGACCAAGGGGCTTGTATTAGAGATTCTCCTCCACATCTTCCTAAATTGAAACGAAGAATGCGAGGCATTACTTGGAGTTGTCAGTTAAGTTTACACATTCATACATTCACACAATAACATACACACATAAACACACACACACACATACACACACAAATAGTCGTCTTAAGACATCCAAATGTTGCTATAGGTTTGTAAAATATTGTTTTTTATTTATTTTTTTTCTCTGTAAGTTAGAAATTCTGATTTATTATTTTTAGCGTTATTATAATTTCTATTATCATTTATTGTTATTTCACGTTTTATTCCCTGTGTAATATAAAAAAATTTGGAACTGTATATTTTTTACTTTGAACATTTCTACTAAAATTGACCCACGCGATACAGGCTCAGCCTAGTGCGTGGGAAAATGTATTGTCAAGAACCATATGTACAGTTATTTTGGAAAATAAACGATTATTATTATTATTATATTAAAAGTGAAAATAATAAAGAAAATGTTCTACACGGTGATCCATTCACAAGTTTACGGAAAATGACCACATTAGCACTGTTTTCTACTTTTATACAACTTCTATCTGCTCGTCCATTTTATTTATTTTATTGGTCACCACAACAGAAGGAGTTTTACGAAAAATGTTTGAAAAACAAACAACATATTTGCCTGAGCATAGATGCAACTGGTTCTATATGTAAAAATATTGTTGAAAGCGATATGAGTGATAATTTTTTCTTAGATCCAACAAATTCGAAACATATTCTCTTGTACGTCGGAATTGCTTACGTGCAAAATGGTAGTAGTGATCCGTTATTGCAAATGTTATCGGAATCTCAAACAGCTGATACTATCAAACATTGGTTGTCAAGTTGGAAAGGCTCAAACGCTTCGCCAGATGAAGTAATTTTAGATGATTCAGCCGCTTTCCTTAGCGCCACGGTACAAGCATTTACAGAGTACTCTTCAACCAAAAGCTATGTCGAAAATTCATTTAAACTCTTAGGCGAGACATCGTCTGCAAAGTTATCTTCTTCGTGCTTTATACGATTAGATACTTCCCACTTTGTAAGAAATTTATGGAAACTACCTTGCTTTGTTGAAGTTGACTATTGCGTTAAAGCTTTCTATGTACAGTATCTTAAAATTATCAAATCATGTGATAGTTATGACATTATAAAGTTGATTGCTTGTAGTATTAGTTTTCATTCGATTCGACTACGGTTTGACGACTCAATAAACTAATTCAGAAATAGAATAAAATAAATTATGTATTATAATTAATAACCTAATACATACCGTAAAGTCGGGTTACTTTAGCTACTTTTTTCTAACAATTTTATAAAAATCACTACTGTAGAGTTGGGGTAAGAGTTTATAACAGTTAATTGGTTTTACAAGAACAAGCACACGCAGATAAATATGAATCCAGAGATCTCTATCAGAAGATACGTTTCATTACTAAGACCCTAACTTCAAAGACATGGGCCATCGAAAACGCTCTTGGTGAGACGATCACTGAAATAAAAGACATAGCCGAAACCTGGAAAGAATACTGCCAGTCACTATTTCAGGATACAGAATCACAATGTTTCACATCCACCGAACCTAGGGATGAAGAGATCGAACCAGACATCCTCGAAAGTGAAGTGAGAGCTGCGATCAAACACCTGAAGAATGGAAAAGCCACCGGCAGAGATGCTATCCCGATAGAAACTATCAAAGCGTCAGGCGAATATGGTGTCCAGATCTTTAAAACCCTATGCAACAAAATATGGCAGACAGGGACATGGCCGCAAGAATGGGCTCACACTGTATTTATCCCTCTACATAAGAAAGGTTAGACGAAAACGTGCAGTAACTACCGCCTCATTGCCCTTATATCACACGCGAGCAAGATTTTACTGCACATTCTCAACGAGCGCCTCAAGACCTTTTTATCCAAAGAGATTGCACCCGAACAAGCCGGCTTCGTAAAAGGAAAAGGAACCCGGGAGCAAATCCTGACTGTACGCCAGATCATCGAGAAAGCCAGAGAATTTAACAAGCCCACTTATATTTGCTTTGTTGATTTTTCAAAGGCGTTTGACTCAGTGAAATGGCCGAAACTTTGGAAAACTCTGCTAGAGATGGGTACACCAACACACCTTGTACACCTTTTGAGACGCCTCTACGAGAATGGGACTGCGTCAGTGAGAGCAGACGAGATGCTTTCAGACCACTTCCACCCTAGTGCGGGAGTCCGTCAAGAATGCATTATTTCTCCGCTTCTGTTCAACATCTACACAGAGCTGATAATGAGAATTTCTCTCGAAGACTGGATGGACGGTATCGCAATCGGTGGCCTGAGAATCTCGAACCTGCGCTACGCAGATGACACCACCCTATTCGCAAGCAGTATGCGAGATATGGAAGACCTGCTGCATAAGATGGAAAGTGTCAGTTTGGAATTTGGCCTTAAGATAAATCGCAGTAAGACGAAGATGATGATTGTGGATCGTGCCAACAACAACATGCCTGAAGTCACGAAAATTGCAAATTGTGACGTTGTACAATCATACGTCTATCTGGGAGCGCTGATATCCAACAATGGCGGATGCGTGGACGAAATAAAGCGACGAATGGCGATTGCAAGGTCTTCTATGGACAGACTTAGGAAAATATGGAAGAACCGCAACATCACCAAAGCCACAAAGACCCGGCTAGTCAGAGCGCTTGTGTTCCCCATATTCCTTTATGCTGCAGAGACATGGACGCTTCGGGAAAGCGAGAAGAAGAGGATTGATGCTCTTGAGATGTGGTGCTGGAGGAAAATGCTTGGGATATCGTGGACAGAGTTCCGTACCAATGACTCAATCCTCCAAGAACTAGGTGTCAAACAGCGCCTATCATCTATAGTCCAAGCTCGTATCTTAACCTTCTTCGGACATATATCTCGACGCGGGCGCATGTCAATCGAGCGACTGGTGGTACAGGGCAGAGTAGAGGGCACCCGAATGCGTGGTCGATCACCAATGAGATGGACGGACCAAATCAAAGCAGCGCTGGATGACCCCCTGTACCAATGCACCAAAAAAACAGCCCTCAGAGAGGAATGGCGACGAATTGTGCGGCGGGTCACCCAACCAAAATGACGACCACGACCACTCTGTCAAGAGTGTTACGACTGAGAAGAGATTGGTTTTAAATGGTTTATGAGGATCAAAACTAACCTGATATATATATATTTTTTATTAAAACTGTGCCCATAATTATTATTATTTTTTTAAACTTTGAGCCATAGTTGTCCTTAAAAGAGGGTAACTTTGGCTTGCATTTTCTTTACACTCCATAACGATACTTAATCAAGTACTTAGCCAATTTAAACACTTTTAAGTTATAGCATATAAACAAAAGAAACATCTGACATATAAAAAAGTTTCATTTCCAAAGGAGACTTTAACAAAACATTTTTTTTCCTAAATCAACAAGCAGCAAGCTAACAAAATGTTATTTCTTTCTAATATTTATTATAAAAAACGTAATTTTTACTTTATACTAATAAAATATCAAAAATAGTAGGAACTTAAGTCATACAGTATCTAATCAGCCAGTCTTATGAATGAGAATCATCGTTATTTTACTTGTTATCAACAGGCGAGGAATTTGATCTTTTGGTATAGTGGGCCTTGCTCTTCCAGTCCAATACAATTTGACGTCACTTGCATTTAAGTGGCCTAAAGTAAGCAACATACAGTGGGTGAAGAATGTGTATTGCATTAGGAGGCAAACAAACAAACGCAATGTTTCGCTTTTCAACAGTCTGACAGGACTCTTTAGGATCATCTCGGTTCTTTCGTCTATCTTTTTTCCTAAGAATGGGAATGAGATGTTTGATAAACTAATCCTCAAAGGTCACTGCTCCTATCCATCCGCTTTTGGTCCTGCTGTATCTAGCCTTTTCTGGGCCATTCATAGTCTAGGTAGTCCAAAGATGATCAGACTTGTGATTGATGTAAGGCGGGACTACTTCTCCTGCAGCATTGCCACAGAACATCACTGAGAAGCTAGTTTTAGCTGAATTAATTGTGACTTCAGGGTACTTAGTCCCTCTCCTACATATGAATTTCCCTGGATCGTCACTAAGGTTTGTCTCATCATAGTTATAAATATTACTTACTGGTACATTCTTCAATTTACTAGTAATATTTTCAGTAAATTCATGAATAACATTGTCTGGGAATTTGGCTCTCACTTTTTTAATATTATTAGCCAGACGTCGAGACCAAATTCGATGACGGTTGAGAAAAGATATTAACCAATATTTGCCAGGAATATTGTTTTTTAATTGAGATACAGTCCTACCCTGTGCCATACGATAGTCTTTGATAATCATTCTTCAATCATAGTCTGTCAAAGGAAAACCATATTCTGAGAGTGCAGTTATATGAGAAACAAACGGGTTTTTTCATTTTCTGTAAATATTTTGGTCGGCCTGGTTTGTTAGGAAGTTTGCTTTTTAATTTGTTTTTCTCATTGTGCTCCAACGAACACCATGCTTTTCTGAAGCTTCCCTTCGTGTCATTAGTTTTGATCTTACAGCATGCAAACATTCTGCCATGTCTGCTTCTGTATAATCGAAATACCGACGGCTGCACGGCTTCTGCCGGTATGTGGATGGTATGCGAATAGCTACAAGTGAATAAAAGTGATTATTAACCTACAAACCTAACGAAATTAATTGATCAGGTTACTTTGGCTCAACAGCCAAAGTAACCCGAATATATGAGTTAAAGTAACCCCACACTTAATTTTGAATATTTTGGTACTCAAACTTATGATAACACTATAGTTTCTGTCGTTATTTTACTTATGAATAAATTTCTGACCACAACAAATAAAATAATAAAGTAAAACTTACCTAAAACCCACTGTTTCACAAGAAAGTTTGCAGACGTAAATCGTCCAAGTGTTCATGGCAGGTAAGTTTGAATTCAAACCGACAGTGAAAACTCATGTCAGAACTGTGCAACCAATAAAAAACGAGTGCTAATACCGCCATCTAACATTGGCAAATTCAACTAGATAGTTTGCCAACATAGTAACGATGAGGTGGGAAGTTTAATTTTTTTTCCGGTTTGAGCCATACTTACCCGCTAGAGCTAAAGTAACCCGCTCTTACGGTACTTATATACATATAAAAACACACATATATACACACACTATTAAATACATCATACGTACGTGAATATCAAATAGAACCTAAAATACATTGAAATAAGTGTGAGTGCAGTTGTGTCTTGGATTATTTTTCCTTTATTTTTTAACAATGAAATTAAACCAGTTGGTTCATGAAATATTCTTTCAATTTATTTTTTAAATTAAGATTAGTAATGTTACACTTAAGTTCTAAAGAAGGGTTATTTATAAGTTTTGGGATTTTACAGTTAAGCCGATTTTGACCATAACTATTAGTGAACGGTACTGTCATCAACATATTCTTCGTCGCTTAAGCTTAATTCTTATAAATCAATTGAGATAAGTTTCGAGGGGGGACACAAATTTAAATGGGGTCAGTAGACTTAAAATCTTTTTGTAACATTTGCTGCCCGGAGAGCGCTATTTTATCGACACGATAACGGTTAGAATGAGATGGCAGTATACGATACTAAATAAGTGCGTAAGAGATGGCTGCTTTATCCCACGCGATAACTAGTTTAACCGCACCGCTCGTACTAGCCGGGCTGATGTAGTTATACCTCTTGTTAAACATTAAGAATCGATAAATTATTTGGTTTATGAAATGATCTCTGATGAATCAAATAATTAATGTCTTTTTTGTAAGTACCTTACTAAATCCATTCCAAGTAGACGTTTTATTCTGAGATCACCATCATCAGAGTAGTTCTCAGTCCACACAGCCTCGTCTCGATCACTACACCCTTATTATTAGCGCCTATTTCCGCACCCCACATCCAAGCTGGTTTATTATTTATTATTTTATTTTATTTTCTTTGGAAGATTAACAGACCAATACAAACAATAAAATACTAATTATGAATACACAATGCCATTTACAAATCTTCACCTATAGCAAAATAACATAATACTTACAGAACTAAAAACTAAAAAGATTTAGGTAACAATTAAATAATTATAATGTTGAGGTTAGTGTAGAAATTATTGGCCGAAATGTAAATTAGTTAATAATTTTCTTACTCTTGTAGTGCTTGTATCGAAAATATCTAAATCTACTATTGATTCATTAAATTTAGTACATGCACGTAATAGAAATGAGTTACGCCTATAATTGGTATTAGCTTTTGGGACACTTAAGACGGGTCGTTTCCTTAAGGCCTTTTGGTTGGTGCGTAAGTAAATTTTGCTAAGCAACTCGGGACAATCCACTACTCCTCTAACAATATCAAACAAGTAACACATGTCACTTATACGGCGCCTGGCTTCAAGGGGCAAGAAATGATATCGAATGCATCTCTGATGGTAACCGGCTGTATATTGTCGCGTTTTGTAATCAACATATCGAAGGAACCTCCTTTGGATACCCTCGATACGCCGAATATAGATGTTATAGTTCGGGTTCCACACTTGCGACGCGTATTCTAAATGGCTTCTAACAAACGAGCAGTAAATAATCTTAATAGCTTTGATATTATCAAAACTAGCGCAAGTTCTCATCAAGAATCCCAGAGCTTTTGATGACTTTGATACTATACTGTCCACGTGTTTATCAAACAACAGCTTAGAGTCAAATAGTACTCCCAGGTCCCTAATCACATCTACTTTCTGAACATTTTGTCCTTTTAAAATATAACTATTGTTCAAAACTCTTGATTTACGTGAGTAACTTACATAGAAACATTTCGATACATTTAGATCTAGCTTATTCTCTTCGCAATATAGAGTAAATCGGTCCAGATCGTTTTGAAGTAATTCTATGTCAAGATGGTCATTAATGGTTTTTAAAACTTTCATATCGTCTGCAAATAATAATATCTTAGAGTTGTGGAAACAGTAATTAATTTCATTGATAAATATTATAAATAGAAGAGGCCCTAATAAGGATCCTTGAGGTACTCCTGATGGTATTATAGTCCAGTTAGATGAGAAACCTGAGAGAACTACTGCCTGACTACGATTTTCAATGTATGACGAGAACCATCTTAGCAAATCACCATGAATGCCAGCAACGGATAGCTTGGCAAGGAGTAGGCTGTGGTCAATTCGATCAAAACACTTGCTGTAGTCGGTGTATATGACATCAACCTGACTACCTTCATCCATACCTTTCGATATAAGATCATGGGCGAGAATTAAATTAGATGTTGTAGACCTTTTTTTCAAGAAGCCGTGTTGCTCAAGGCTGAATGAAGACTTTAAAGCTGCATAAAGTTGGTTATATACCAATCTTTCTAAAATTTTAGCAAAGAGACATAACTTAGAGATAGGTCTGTAATTTTCTACATTAGCTTTATCTCCTTTTTTGTGAACGGGTGATACAAATGCGGACTTCCAAATTTTGGGTACGACACCTTCCTGCAAAGACCTAGTGTATAAAATATATATATAGGGATCGACAGTGCTTCAGCACACTTAACTATATATAAAGGTGGTATCAGATCAGGACCACCAGCTTTTGAAAGGTCTAGTGATTTAAGTAACTTAAGTACTTCAGTTTGAGACACCTCAATTGAAGACAGGCTGCAAGTTGTGACAGGGATGGTCTTTTCATGACTTAAGTTTGTAATGCTTGTAGTGCTAGGGTTACCAATAGAGAAAGTAGAGTGGAAATAAGTAGCGAACAAATTGCTGATATCCTGGCCTGTGTCAGCAGTGACATCTTTGTACTTCATAATTTTAGGAAAGGAATTAGACTTATACTTACTTTTAGCATATGACCAAAAAGCTTTGGGATCCTTAATGATGGAAGACTGGATATCTTTCATATACTGGTTATAACAGTTTTCTTCCACTAAGGCTGCTCTTTGTCAAAGAAGTGAAAAGGTTTGGTAGTCAACGGTGTTACTGTAAACTTTGAATTTTTGATGAAATTTAAATTTCTCTTTTAATATCTTTTTTAATATAACGGAATTACTAACACCAGTGAAGTCTTCTACCGTTATATATGTACACTACAATACAAATAATATATTTTTAATTTGATATCAGCTTATAAAAAAAATATTAAAAATAAATTGCAAATATTTATTATTTTCAACCTGGGGGAATAAATTCCCCCAGGTTGAAAATCATTTCTTTCAGGTATCAATACAACCTCTTGAACCTCATTTTTAGGCCGATCTGAGTTCTTCCCAAACAAAATTTGATTATGTTTTGTATATGGAGGCAGGCAAACAAAAGTATCACACGATGGGGGACTATTCATTGTTGTAGAAATTAAGCTCCCATTTAATATTATATATAGTAGATTCAGACCTTGGAATCTGTAATTTTTTGTGAAAAGTGAGTTAGTTTATACCTCTGCAAACACAGTTAACATAGCTTTAGTGAAAATAATGCTGATATAATGTGACATTACAATATTTCTATCTTTTGATCTTTTTCTAAGAAAGTATATAATACTATGTTCAAAATACCGATCTATTTATTACGTATTTGTACATCGTACATACTCTAAGCAGCGGCAGAGGCACTAATACTTCTGTATATCACGTTATTGTCATCTGATGTTCAGAGTGCTCACATGATAGGGGCAGGTTATCACCCTTTTGTACAAATAAACTGTCACATGCCTAAGTAAAGCATCTATGTTGGGTTCCTCACAATGTTTTTCCTCCCTGTTTTCAACCATGATAAATTAAACACATATATGACTTGAATTGTATTGTATTGTGAATGATTGTTTTCAGCAATTTAACCTCTTTAGTGCACCTCGAGGAAGCGGAAGAAAGAGGAAGCTTTGAGATATGACTTTAGAAGAGACAAAGTTGGTATAGGCCTGTCTGACCTCTGAATGAGAGGCAGTGGTTCTACTGGCTGAGCTTTATTGTTATTTTAATTCTCTTTCAATAGTACTGAAAAACTGATAGTTTACCACACACTGCTGCATTTTGAATTTTTGGTTAAATGGTAAGATAGTTTGTTAATAATATAAATTAAAAAAAAAAAATTCATGAAAAACCACCCATCTAAAGAGTATAATGATGTACAAAAATATAAAAACTTTAGAAAATTAAATGTAAAATTGTAATTAATCGAGAAATTAAACGGTAGTGCTATTAAATTAATTGCTGTGTAGTGTCTGTTATTAGTTGTAGTATCATTAAATAAATTTGCTGGACATTTACGAACCGGAGACCAAACAGCTTGCAATGAGTCTAAATATCGACTTTATGGTTTAATCGATGAGCTGAAAAAGCCAATGTAGACTCATGATCTTGTTCAATGCACTTATCACTATTACCACAACATAACGTCAATTGGTCACATGAATATAAAAAATAGGTTCGTTAATACAAACATTGATTGTCCAAATGAATACACACCAATAAAATGGGTAATTGACTTCATCAACAGGTAAAAGCTATTTTTAATACTGTGCGATGATAAAGATATAATTGGTGATCGCGTAAATTCATTATTTTTGCCTGAAATATGTGACGTAGTGCTACGAGTACTGTCTAGACTGCCTTTAGTATCTAATGTTACATACATACATACATATACTCACGCCATTAGTTCCCATTGGGGTAGGCAGAGACTATTGATCGCCACTTCGCACGATCCTGACAAACCTCTCTAGCTTCGTTTACATCCATCAATCTTTTCATACATGCTCTTTTATTCTTCATACTTCGGACGCCAGCCTTTTTGAGCACACTCTCAATTTGGTCCAAGTGTGTTCTCCGTGGTCGTCCTCTACTAACATTACCATCCACACTAGCTCTATAGATCCCTTTTACCAATTTTCTATCATCCATCCTCTCTATGTGCCCAAACCATCTCAACATTCCTTTTTCTATCTTTCTTACAATATCATCTTTCACACCACACTTTTCACGAATAACACTATTTCTCACTCGGTCACATAATCTAACATATCTAATGTTATGTGCCCCATTTATAATAACAAAAACTACACACCAAGTAGTAGTAATATAGAAAGCCATTTTAAAACCATAAAAAATCTTGTGTTGAAAAACGAAAACAATCGACTACGGGTTGATGATTATATAGTAAAACATCATGATTATTTAGTAGAACTGAAATTGGCTTTAAGTAATTTAAAACTTATGCAAACCGCACAAAGAACACCTAAACGGAGAACTCATCGGAAAAATCAAAGTACTTCTAAACTGGCACTTAAGCGGAAGACAGAAGTGAAAGTAGATAATATGTTTCCTGAAGAATCGTTTTTTTCTGAGTCGGGAGATACATCTGAAGCGGTTGAAAATTGGAGAGGCTTGACAAAGAAGAAAAATTCAGTTTCTAAATCAACAAATACGTGTAAAATCTTTGTTTTGCATAACGGTAGTTTGACTAACAATATTCAAATCATAAATACGTGCGCCTTTGATACAGTAGCTCAGTCTTATGCTGTAGCCTTTGCAGATAGTTTGCAAGTGAAGGATTTAATTAAGGCATCTACTGACAATTTTTCAAAATTAGTTCAAAACATGTGATAGTTTGAACAATAAACAGTCAGCAGTTTTTGAGATTATAGCACATTTGATAACCTGCAAACATATCTTTAAGTTTATATCCAGTATTCCAAAACAGACACACAGAAACATGCTATAATTTTGACCAGATTTATTTTTATTTATTTATTTATTACGGATTGCCAACAGTGAAAATAGTAAACAGTCTTAAAAAGTACTAGAATTGAAATGACACATATCAACTAAATACACCAATTATAGGCTAACCACATCATTCGATTTAAAAATTGAAATAATTAATTATATAACTAACATTACAGATATAACATTCTAAAAAATGATTATTATAAAATTTAAATAAATTGATTAAAACTAAATTAAAATTAAATTAAAACTAAATTAAAACTAAATTAAAAAAAACAGTTAACTATGCCAATTATAGAAATTACAACAATAAATATATTTAAATGATCAGACATTTCTTCTGTAATAAGAATAATTTAATAAAGAACTAAGATAATAGGAAATAGACTACAATCATAAGAACAAAATTAAAATTCAATTTAGTAATACAATTGGTAAACTAATTAAATACAAACTGACCCCATCTTATGTATTCACAACTTTAACTTTTTGCTTGAAAACGGCCAAAGAGTCACCAAATATATCAATTTCACCGTGTTTTGCCTGCATTTCGTTATAACTTTTACACATTCTCGTAATGGGTGAATTAAGTCCAATATTAGTACGGCATCTTCTTACATTAAATATATTCCTAATTGTGTTTCGAGGATAGTTGAAGGGAACAGTTAAATTAATATTTTTAAGTACTTCAGTACTGTCAATGTAACTATTTACTAACTTATATAAAAAAGAAGAGTCTAACATTTTCCGACGATTAAATAATGACTCCATCTTAAAAAACTCTAATCTTTGAGTATAAGGCTGTCTGTATGATATTCCGGGTGATCTGAATGCTAAATGGCGAGTAAAAGCCCGTTGAATGGATTCAATGCGTTGGGAAGATACTGCATAATAGGGGTTCCATATGACGCTTGCGAATTCCAGATTGCTGCGGACCAAGGCGTTATATAGACAGATTTTTGTTTTCGTATGTTTGAATTCCTTCGTATTGCGCTTCAGAAATCCCAACATCATTGCTGATTTTTTAACAATTGCATCTATGTGAGGAGCAAACGTAAGATGTCTATCCAAAATAACACCCAAATCGCGCACTTCGTTTACTTCTGCTAATTGAACTCCATTTATGGAGTAACGCATCGGAAGGGGTTTCTTTCTTCTAGTAAATTTCATGTCGTAACACTTATTTAAGTTAAGTAGCATATGATTCCGATCGCACCACTCTGACAAACGATTTAAGTCCTCTTGCAGATGCTTACAGTTTTCATTACTTGCTCTAGCGTAGATCTTCAAATCATCTGCAAACAAAGATAATCTGCTCCGCTGTATTACCTCTGCAATGTCATTGATAAATAATGAGAAAAGAATAGGAGACAGGTGTGATCCTTGAGGCACTCCCGATGTGGCGTATATAGTGTCTGATTTGTAGCCACATGTCGCAACAAACTGTGATCGTTTTTCCAAATATGATGCAAACCATCCTAATAAAGAACCACAAATACCCATGCGCTCCAGTTTAAAAAAAAGCAATTTATGACATACTTTATCAAATGCGGCTTTAAAGTCGGTATAAATAACATGCATTTCCTCACCGCTATCCAACTCATGGCACACGTCGGTCACAAAAGAGACGAGGTTTGTTTGAACTGAACGACCTCTGCGGAAACCGTGTTGATTTGGCGTTATGACGTTTTGGAAATGGGATGACATAATGTGTTCCACATTCTGTTCAAATATTTTTGCAAAACAAGATTGTATAGATACTGGCCGATAGTTCTCTACATTGTTAGCATCTCCCTTTTTATGAATTGGTGTTATTCTACTTTTCTTCCATTCCTCTGGAAACACGCTCTCTGATAGTGATCTGTTAAAAATGAGGTGTAAAGGAAGAGTAAGCGATACTCTACATCGTTTGATGAACACAGGAGGAATACCATCAGGGCCGCTCCCTTTGTACATATCCAGTTTTTTTATGCATTTTGATATGCTCTCTTCTGATATATATACATGGCTAAGACAATCAGTATTAATATTTTCAGTATCAATAGATCCGCGGGCAATAGTGCTGGTTATGGAGTTGGAGGAATATAAACTCGCGAAGTGACTGGCAAATAGATTTGTTATTTCTCCACCAGTGGTAGCTGTATTATTTCCGAGGTGCATTTGACTTGGTAATGTGGATGAATTACCGCGAGTTTCTTTGATATATCGCCAAAAAGCGCGCGGATTGTTTTTTATATTACACTCGATTGAATGTTTGTACTGCACAAAGCATTTATCAATTAGTTTGTGACAACGCGTACGTAGCAACTTATAATCAATTTCGTCACGGGGATTCCTATACTTGAAATATCTGTTACGTAATTTTTCTTTATCTTTCAGTAATTTTGTAAGTGTATTTGTAAACCAAGGCGGGTAGTGATGTTTTCCATTTTGACACTTTGGAACATAAACATCTATTAACTGGGACAGTTTACCATAAAACGCCCCAACCATGTCATCTATATTTTTTCCATTCAACAATTTGACCCAATCTGTTTTTTCCAGTTCACTGTTAATACAAGTGTAATCAACCTTATGAAAATTGTATTTTAGTCGTTTATTTTCTTGAATGTAGGAAATTTTAGGCGAAAACACTGATATAGAGAGACCAGGGTGATAAGAATCAAGTTTTAGTAGGGCATCCATAGATTTAAAGACTTTTAAAGTTGTGAAATCACATAAAACCAGGTCAAGAATTGTGTTATGGTCATTCTTTACATTATTAAATTGATACAGATTATGAATGGACAAGAAGTCAATCAAACAATATCCTAGAGAACTTTGGTAGTTCGATGGGATCGTACCCGGTGAATCACAATCTTCTGTCCACGTGATAGAGCTCTGGTTGAAATCCCCCAAGATCATTACATTTTCTACGCGATCGATTGCAGAACCGGTGTTTTTTACGTAATTATTGAGAATATCAATTTTGACTGGGGGTGGTAGATAAACAGCACACAGTGCCATTTTTTTAATACAATTATTGATATTTACCTCGATAGTTATCCACAAATCCTCACATTCACTTTCCCAGTGCTGCATTCGAGTTGATTTTATGTTTTTCCTTACTGCTATCAATACTCCCCCTCCTTCTTTTTTTATACTAGCTGAAGTCGCGCGATCGCGCCGGTACACTGTATATCTTGAATCTATAAGCTCTCCATCTGATATGGTAGAGTTCAACCAGGTTTCCGTCAAAACTATAACACTGTAGTCATTTAAAAGAACATTTTTGTATAAATCATTTGTTTTCGTTCTAAGTCCCCTAACGTTTTGGTAATATATTTGTAATTTATCGAATTTTAAACAATTATTTAATAAAAAATGAAGCATTGTATAATGAAATCAAAATAAATCTAAAATAATTAATTAAAACTTAAAAACAAACATAAAACAAAATAATAATTTATACCATCAACTTTAGACTCTCCATGTTACGTATATGTAGGGCCGAGCAGTCTTCATTTTTTCTGGTGTATACTCTGCCATCTCGAACCCAAACAAATTTGTATTTTTGTTCCTTTGCATTCTTCCGTGTAGCGGCGTGAAGGTTTTTGTTCGACGGCGTCAAGTGTTCGGAAACAAATACTGGACTACAGCTTCCGGTGCAACCCAAGTGATGTGAGTTTAACTTTTCGTGTTGCTTTTTATTTCTGTTGAATTTTGATACCGCTGCCAATAGCTCGTCACGTTGGCGAACCGAACGAACTTTAACAATCACAGAACGCGGCCTAATACTGTCTTTTTTCAGTTTAGCCACTCTGGTGATTTGATTTATGTCATTGTTTGTCAATGTACAGCCTACTGTATTGACTAATTGTACAAATAATTTGGATAGATACAGATACTAAGATATGTATTTATTTTTACATCAATTAAAGGAATGAAAGACATTGTTAAAAGTGCTAAATAGGTTTACCTGAGTTGCAGTTAGTTCTCCATGCAAATAATCGGAAGTCTTCTGGAAGAGTGAGGTTGCCAGTCTACTGAGGTTAGGATCGTGAGGATCTAGGGCCTCAAAGCTGGATGTACTGGTTGATATATTCATTCCTGGAATAATGTGATATGCAAATTATATATAACTCATTCTTGATTATACAGAATACACATATAGAAAACTGAATCTCACATTCCATTTAAACACTCATGGTTTGAATACATTTCTCAAAAAAATTGCAATCAACCAATGAGAATATATGAAATCACTTACATGATATATTTTGTTTGATGTTTTGATACACCTATTGATGCCATGGTAACATATGACTGACTCATAAAAGTGATACAATTTTTCATTGCTCAATTGTGATTTCATAAATAATTGAAATTACATTTGCAGCAAAACCTGACAGTTTTGGTATTTTTAAGTACCTATATATATTTATTTACAAATTGAATTGCAACATTTAAGAGAAAATCAACCAGTTCATGGAAGCTGGTGATCTTAGATGAATTGTACCAAAGACCTTTGTGTAAAAACTTCTACAAGCTGGTACCTTCGCACAAACATTACATACATATGGTCATTAGTCCCAATTGTAGTTGGCAGAGTCCATCTAATATCATTTTGTATGATCCTAGCAAACCTCTCAAGTTTCATTTACATTTAACATTATTTTCACAAGGCCGGAATAACAGTGCATGATGGAGTTCTAGTTCCTACACTTATGTATGGCAGTGAATGTTGGGTGTGGCAGAAAAAGCATGAGAGCAGAGTGAATGAAGTAGAGATGGGGTGGGGTCCCTCAGAAAAGTTTGTATTGTAAGGTTATAATATAACTTTATTATAATATCATGATTGTGTGAGAAATTACATGGTTCATGAAAGGTGCAGTGGGAAAGATTGTTGTAAAAAAGATAGGTATAGGAATATTGAGATAGTTTGGGCACATGGAGAGGATGTATGGTAGTAAATTGGTGAAAGAGATCTATAGAGGCAATGTGGAAGGTAATGTTAATAGAGTATGGCCTCGGAGGACACTTTTGGACCAGATAACAAGCATAAAGAGAGTATGCATGAGAAGATTGATGAATGTGAATGAAGCTAGAGAGATTTGCCAGCAGTGTACAAAGTGGCGATCGATAGTCTCTGTCTACCGTAATGGGAACTAACGGCGTGAGTATATGTACTGTGTACACATGTACTTTTATTCTTCATGCTTTGGATACCTGCCATTTTGAGCCCCTTCTTATTTGAACTAAATATGTCCTTTGAGGTCATCCTGCATTACCATCCACATAAGCTATATATAGCCAACACTACACAGCTAATTTGAAATATGTGTATCAACCTGTCTGATCTTTAACAAAATAGCATACCTCTTGAATTACTGTCGTGTCGACGTTATGCTTTTCCGTTGCTTCTGCAGACATTTTATAATTATATATTGCACAAACGCCAATCGAACAAAGAATTAAAATGAAACCATAGAAAAACAAGTCAAGTACAATAATATAATTTCGAGCAAATAAATGTATAAATCTAAATAATTGAGAACAATGTTTTTATTTTATAATTTTCCTTTCTTATGTTGCATTGATTTGATTGATCCATCCATGCTCCATGATTGGTATGATAGTATTGACAAAATTATATTTAGCTATTTTGCCAGTGAGCAGTAAGACCGTACCTAGGTATCACAAAAACGCCGAATGGTGTTTTTGTAATGAGGGGTTTTCAGTCTGACAGTTCATCGAGTATCACTAATACAGGGCCTTATCATTCAAAGCAAATCTTTTTAAGGTTTTTGGTTGTATTAATAATTTTTAATTCATCTTCGTTTTTTCGTAATTTTTGAGACTTTTGAGTCTTGAGTCGTGTCGTAATTCATCATTTATATTTTTACATAATATTTACGTACAGCGCTATCCCACGCCAATTCTTTATAACTACAAATGACAGTTGGAAAACCCCTCATTGTTCGTGAATTATTATTTGAGTCCGTGTCACTTGCTTTTTTCGACGACTTGACCATTTCACATTTATAATATTAATAGGATAGGATTAATCACCACTTTATAGGGTTCTACAATTTAAAGAAATTGTCTTGTAGACGCGCAATATCTGATGAAATGACACTATTTAATATTTGCAATAACCTATACGACTGTCCAGATCTCGTAAATGAGATTAGTTACCTAGTACCTCGCACAGCAACACCACGCCACCATCCAACCAAACTATTCTATCTCCCAACAACTCGCACAAATTCTGGCCGACGGTCACCGTTGTACAGAATATGCCATTCACATAATGAAAGGTTTTTGCCAGTGGATATTTTTAATAAGAATCAGGGAGCAATTAGGAAAATTTTAAATGAAATTATATAAGACTTACTACTTTTATTGTATTAAGATTTTTAGTATGTATAGCTTTGTTATTGTACCTTTTTAATGTTTCACTTTTTAAATATATCATTGTGTCTTAGTGATGAACGTTTAAGGCGGTATGCTTACCTAGTATTAGTAATATTATATTTAAGATTATTGTAGTATATCGCTGTTGTTTATCCAAATAAATAAATAAATAAATAAATAGTATATTAAACTTAGTACGATGAAAAAACGTTTCCTAAAGAACTTACAATTATTTATAAAAAAAAAACTTGAAATAAAATCAAATGTAACAGTCGTATTATTTTTTTCAAACTTAAAACTGTGACTAGGGACTTTCATTCTTCTTTCAAAGACTCATCAAGAAAAGAAAATCATAACTCTATTTGCTTTATTATCGTATAAGATCAATTGAGATCACATGTTCGGGAATTGCTTCTTTTTTCAAAAGGATTGGTTGCTGCTGGCCCTGTAGCCTGTGCGGCTTCACCATGACTTTATGTGTGCCGGGCAGCTGAAGGCGGCCCTAATGGGGCAGAGGTATGTGTGTACCTAAGCTAAATAGGAAAGGGAGAGGCCTATGTCAGTGGCAAGCAAGGGAGGTTCTGATTTGGGGTTCTTCGATGCTGATGGCGAGGTCGATGTCTGGAGTGGTATGTTCTTTGTTCGTGAGCGTGAGTGGCCTCTGAGACTGAGGCCATTGTCAGTAAAGTATGAATAATAATAATAATAATTACACACACCAACAAGAGTTGGTGGCTCCCGTCAGGCTGGCAGAACTAGTCCCAGGACTAGAACTAGACCAGCCTGGATGAGGCGGATTGAAAGCCGTATTACAAGGGCCAGGGTCCTCATCGGCAAACTGACCAGCTTCAGATCAGGCAACAATAGGCCGAGGGTGGTGCGCTTCGTCAGGGAGGCATTCCCTGGTGAGAATGTCTTTGACAACTCACCGGAGTTTGCCTGTAGACTGGTGGAGCGCATAGATGATCTGAAGCAGAAGATTGCTGCTTGGGGTAAGCGAATTAGGCGATATTCTGAAAGGGTAAAGAGGTACCAACAGAATCGTCTCTTCATGAGTGACCAGAAGAAGTTCTACAGAACTTTGGAGCGTCCCGACGTGGTAACGACAGGTCAGCGACCGGAAAAAGCCGATGTAATTGCCTTTTGGCGTGGGCTTTGGTCGCTGCCTGTTGATCACAAAGAGGGCCGATGGTTCGAGGCGGTCGAGGGAGCGTGCGAGCCCATAGCGCCCATGAACCCCGTCAACATATCCGAGGAGGATGTGGTGGCTGCGATCCGTAAGGCTCCGAACTGGAAAAGTCCGGGGCCGGACGGATTGCACCATTACTGGTTGAAGGGGTTCACGCGCTGTCACGCTACTCTCGCCCGTCAGTTCCAAAGCGCCCTCGAGAGTGGGACGCTCCCGAACTTCTTAACTACTGGGGTCACTCATTTAGCTCCAAAGAGCGATGCTACCGCGGATCCATCACAATACCGCCCCATTACTTGTCTTTGTACAATTTACAAGACCGTGACATCCGTTCTGAGCTCCAAGATTACTCAACACATTGTTGATAACAATGTGATATCTGGAGCTCAGAACGGATGTAGGGGCGGTAGTCGCGGTAGCAAGGAGCTGCTCCTCATCGACGCGGTCGTAGGCCAACTGGTCAAACGCAACCGTCGGAACTTCTCCGCTGGCTTGATAGACTACAGGAAGGCGTTCGATTCGGTACCTCATACATGGCTCATGAGAGTCCTCGAGCTGTACAAAATTGATAGTACTGTTCGACACTTCCTCGGGCAGTGTATGGGGTGCTGGAGAACGATCCTGAGTTTAGACGGTCAGCGGATGACGGACGCGGATGACCAAATTGATATAAGGCGAGGGATTTTCCAGGGCGATTGCCTGAGTCCAGTTTGGTTTTGCTTGGCCCTGAATCCTCTAAGCACACTCTTGGAGAATTCGGGGACAGGCTTTCAGTTTCGGAGAGGCGGACCACGCTTGCCTCATCTCCTTTACATGGATGACCTGAAGCTTTACGCCCCCACGGCTGACAGATTGGCGGAGCTACTGATGATCACTAACGATTTCAGTGGTTCCGTCAAGTTGGAGCTCGGGGTCGATAAGTGTGCGGTCATCCATGTTGAGAAGGGGCATGTCGTGCACTCTGATGGTGTCGATGTCGGCACCAATAATTTGAGGGCACTCTCCGAGGCTGAAACATACCAGTATCTGGGCATGTCACAAACCATCGGTGTGAAGGTGGCAGACGTGAAACAGGGTGTTTGCGAGGAGTTTTATGAACGCCTGAAAAGTGTGCTTAATAGCTACTTGTCAGGCGTTAATAAGATCCGAGCCATTAACTTCTGGGTCATGCCTGTACTGATGTACACATTTGGCGTGCTCAGATGGACTCAGACCGAACTCGACGCTCTGGACAGACGAGTCCGCACGATGATGACCTCTCAACGAATGCATCATCCGAGGTCGTCGGTTATGAGATTGTATATCCCGCGGAAGTGTGGTGGTCGAGGCCTCTTGAGTGCCGAAACCATGCACATCCGCGAGGTATGCAACCTCAGAAACTATTTTTTGACGATGACGGATGATAGTATTCGGGGAGAGGTGGTCGCTAGTGATAAAGGACTGACTCCCTTATCGTTGGCCTCACAGGATTGGCAAACCCCGGAGGTACTTAGCACCTCTGATCGGGAGTCCGTATGGAAAGAGAAGGAGCTGCACGGGAGGTTTTACAAGGTACTTCACGAACCTTTCGTGGACCGTAAAGCCTCCCTGCATTGGCTGCGTTTCGGGGACCTCTTTGGGGAAACCGAAGGTTTTGTCTGTGCAATACAAGACCAGGTTATCAAGACGCGGAACTATCGGAAATACATCCTAAAGGACGGTACCACAGACATCTGTCGAGCATGTGGCCGTCCCGGAGTCACTTAGGCAAAGCCAAGCTCGTGGCTTCAGAACGTGCCAGCGCTGAGTTGCAGCGCGAGGTGACATCGTTGCGAAATGCTGATGTTGTGCTCGCACAAGTATCGCCGCCGCGCAAGCGGCAGAAGCGACGGCCACTTGACACTTCGCAACGCAGCAATATAATTGTTACGACTGACCCAGTAAGCCGCTCGGTCATTGACTGTGAGAATCCGACAACTCAGCGAATTTGTGACAAAACGAGTTCTCTGCGCCCATCCGCACCAGTCTTCACACCCGACGCGCCACTGACATCGGTGGTTGAAAAGGGTTCTTTTGCACAGGTGCTGAAGTTAGGAAGCCACCCCCGCTCTCATCGTCGCTGCCCAAACCCCCTGCTACCCCCTGCCACTACCACCCAGAGGGAGAGAAAGGAGAGCCAAGCCGCGCCCGCTCGTACCGCGCCGAAGACTGTTAAAGACGACGATGGATTCACCCTGGTTGGGAAAAAACCCAAACGTCGTGCAAACAGGAATAAGCGTGGTACCGTCCCAGCAGCCTCCTGCCCCCTGAAGGCTGCAACACCGGTGCTGGATATTTATATATCTCGAGTAGATCCTCAGATGACGCACAACGATGTCTTGCGTCACATAGAGCAGACGAGCCTCGGTCCTATAACCGTGCTCAACATCACACGTCTGGAGCCCAGTAGGCCGACCAACTTTAAATCCTATTGGCTCCAGGTTCCCGCAGTCCACGAGAAGGTTCTGCTAGGAGAGAACTTTTGGCCTGAGGGAATAGTGTTCCGGCGCTTCAGGGCTGCGCGTCAGAAACCAAAGCCTCTGCCCACTAAATTGTAAATTACTAACATAGGTTAAGTTTTACTAATATTATATGGGCCTTGTTGCCTGCAAATAAAGGATTTATTATTATTTTAGGAACACATTTAGTTTCTCGCCTCTCCCATGGCCGAAACAGAAAATTAGAATTTTAAATGGGAGAGGTGGTACTCCCCGACAAGAGCACAGTCGGTCGGGGTCAGGGAGTCAGGTTCAAGAACCGACGGACGATCCGAGCCGTATCGAGCAGCACCGCTTTCTGCATCTGTGCTGGAACCGACACGCCACAGAAATCCAACCGCCTCAAGTTGGTCGCGAGGCTGGTTGGAATTAACCCGTTCGCGGTCAAAACAATTGGGATTATTTCTGTCGAAGTCACACCCCACATGTCGGTGATCTCGTGAGCCAGATCGAGATATTTCCGACGCTTCTCGGTGTCGGCTTTCACGAGACCCTCGTCATGAGGGATAGTGACATCCACTAGAAATACCCTCGACTGCGACCGATCCCATACCACGATATCAGGCTTATTCGCTAGAATAGTCCTGTCCGTGATAACGGATCGGTCCCAATAGATTTTGGCACGGTCGTTTTCTAGGATTGGCTCCGGCAGATACTTGTAATACGGCACCCTCTGTTGCAAGAGTCCGTATTTCAGAGCGAGCTCCTGATGCAGGATTTTGGCTGCTTGGTTGTGTCTGTGCAAGTACTCAGTGTTAGCAAGAGCCGAACAACCGGAAATAACATGCCTAAGTGACTCCGGGACGGCCACATGCTCGACAGATGTCTGTGGTACCGTCCTTTAGGATGTATTTCCGATAGTTCCGCGTCTTGATAACCTGGTCTTGTATTGCACAGACAAAACCTTCGGTTTCCCCAAAGAGGTCCCCGAAACGCAGCCAATGCAGGGAGGCTTTACGGTCCACGAAAGGTTCGTGAAGTACCTTGTAAAACCTCCCGTGCAGCTCCTTCTCTTTCCATACGGACTCCCGATCAGAGGTGCTAAGTACCTCCGGGGTTTGCCAATCCTGTGAGGCCAACGATAAGGGAGTCAGTCCTTTATCACTAGCGACCACCTCTCCCCGAATACTATCATCCGTCATCGTCAAAAAATAGTTTCTGAGGTTGCATACCTCGCGGATGTGCATGGTTTCGGCACTCAAGAGGCCTCGACCACCACACTTCCGCGGGATATACAATCTCATAACCGACGACCTCGGATGATGCATTCGTTGAGAGGTCATCATCGTGCGGACTCGTCTGTCCAGAGCGTCGAGTTCGGTCTGAGTCCATCTGAGCACGCCAAATGTGTACATCAGTACAGGCATGACCCAGAAGTTAATGGCTCGGATCTTATTAACGCCTGACAAGTAGCTATTAAGCACACTTTTCAGGCGTTCATAAAACTCCTCGCAAACACCCTGTTTCACGTCTGCCACCTTCACACCGATGGTTTGTGACATGCCCAGATACTGGTATGTTTCAGCCTCGGAGAGTGCCCTCAAATTATTGGTGCCGACATCGACACCATCAGAGTGCACGACATGCCCCTTCTCTTTGAATGTTTGCCTTTTGAACGACGGATCCCCTACCCGCAGAGTTAGCCCCTTACAAAATCGAAAAAGTGCTGTTGACCTTACATTGTGTTCTCCTTCGCTTGCATCATTATTGTCTTGGGTCACAATTCATGATACACATGGTAGCGATCATCTTCCCATTCTAATCTCTTATTCATCTCCCATACCACCACCTGTAAACCCTGACCCTCTTCTTAAGTACCAACTCAATAGTCCCGACTGGTTAGCTTATAATGGAGCCGTTGAATCCAAAATGGCTTCGGTCCCAGAAGTTTCCCCTAATAATGCTATTTCTGTTTATAAAAATTTTGTCGCAAATATCATTTCCGCTGCTGATGAAACTTTGCCCCTTAAAAATTCTCACCGTAAATACTCCTCTCCTCCTTGGTGGGATAAAGACTGTACTAAAGCAGTGAATGACAGAAAAGATGCAGAAGAGTTATTTAACATGTCAATGACTTTAGAATCTTATTTAAATTTTAAAAAAATTGCAGCTCATACCAAACGTATGCTCTCTCAGAAGAAACGTAGCGGGTGGCAAAGCTATTGCCAATCTCTTTCACCTAGGACTCCACCGTCAAGGGTTTGGAAGGAACTAAAAAAATATAGGCTATCACAGTCCCCTGTAATTTGTCATCTAATGATTCTTCAGTGTGGTTTGAGAATTTTGTGAGTAAGTTAGCTCCCCCATCTGTCCCCACAATAAATATGTTACCATCCCCTTATAATTTTTCATCACATGACCCTATGGATGCCTCTTTTACATCACAGGAGCTGGATCGTGCTTTGAGTGGTTTGAGGGACTCAGCTCCTGGTGTGGATGGGATCCCTTACTCCTTTCTCTCTCGTTCTGGGGAGGTCACCAAAAATATCTTTTTAAATCTTGTCAATCACTTTTTTTTCACTGGTGTTATCCCGTCAGATTGGATAACCATGAACCAGCCATGTTTCCGAGACAGCCAGGGCCACGGGGCCAAATTGCTGCACTAAACGGGAAATTTCACATTTTTTAGGACGGAGACTTTGAGCGTTCCATTGAAGGAGTCTTAGATCCATTATTGAGGAAAGGGGATAGAGAGGTAAGTAAATTGGCAACGTTGTCCGGTATAAACTCGTCACACTTGCTAAGCAAGTTGACAAGTGTGGAAATTAAGAGTTCTATCAAGTTCTCATTGGTAGAAGGAGAGGATTTATAGAGGGCACAACCATCCTGAAGAGATGAGGATGGAACTGAGATAATCTCTTGATGAGCCCTTCTATCATAACCTTGCTGGGAATAATTATTTCTTTTGGGAGACATAAACACAGTCTTTTTATAGGATGTTTGTTCCTGTCTTTTGGGGGATGAAGAAGAAGATAAAGAAGAGGGAATAAGAAAAGAAGCTGCAACATCAGCATAAGATTTTTTGACAGATGGGAACCGAGAAGATGCCTCAAAGTAAGAAATTGAGTCTTTGGACATAGCTAACTTTATGTCTCTTTGCCTTTTTTGTTCAGGGCAGTTCTTGTCAGTTGCTGAGTGGCAACCTGAACAGTAGACACAAGTTAATTCATTGTTCTGGCAACTATCACCTGGGTGATTATTACTGCATTTAAAACAACGTGGTTGGGACCTACACTGGGATTTAACATGTCCAAATCTACAACAATTCAGACATTGGATAGTTGGGAGCTGGTAAAGTTCAACCGGTAGGGATGTATTGTAGCAATACACATTTTTTGGAAGCAATTGGCCATGAAAAGTTATGACCACTGATTGAGTCGGAACCCAAGAAGTAGAACCATCATTAATTACTTTTCTGTTTAGTCGGCGGGCTTTCAGAACTTTACCACAACCGGCAGGTAACTCTATATTTTCAACAAATTCTGTAATGCTCCACTCAGAGGGAACACCACGAACCAATCCCATTTTCATTACATTAAAAGAAGGAATGTGAGCCTTGAAATTATTAGCCTCGAGAATGGGGTTGGCCAGGAACTCATTGGCAGCTTTGGCATTACTAAATTGGATGGAGACTCTATTTCTACCAACACTTTTTATCCCATCATTAACAATATTTTTAATATTGTTATTAAATAAAAGTTTCCCTAACTTAATAGGGCGAATGGTAGTTCCAGCAGATGGGTCAGCAACTATTCTGCTAACATGAACAATAAATGGACCGCCCTCTGAATTCTCGTAACTTTTAATACCCTCCAGAAGGGAGGGATGGGTATAAATAGCCTGGATAGACGCCGAAGCTAGCTCGCGGTTAATAATGTTTTTTTTAACAGCTGATGCTGTTTCGTCAGAGACATCACGATGTCTCTTCCTACTATCGCACCCCTGAGCCGTAAAGACTTCAGGGGATAATATGTCCATGCTATTAACATTAGATTCCGGTGGGTCCGGAGGCCGGGGAGGGGTTTTGAGGTTATCCATATCCATATTAGATATGGACAACCTCAGGAAACTAACTACAGGATGTTAATTTAACCACTTACCGGTACAACAAACACAAAACTAAAAGTGAAATAACAATAATAAGTTAAAAAAAGGGCATATAAGATAAATTAACAACAAAAAACAATCCAGCGACTGTGTTCACGAACAACACCGACAGCGAAAAAAACTGTTCGAATTAGTCTTGTGTAGTTCGCGAACGAACTAGGTCAGAAGAGCGATCTTATAAACGAACTGCGCGAACTAGTTCGCAGACCCGTCGACTTTTAGTTCGTTAGTTCTTTCGTTTGGCGGCGACAAGCGACCGCGAAAACGAGGGAGCGCGGCACAATTTGCGCGGCGTTCGGTGATTTGGTGATGGTGCTCGTAGTTAAAAATTTATAAATGTTTATTTGCTTTGTAAATTAAAATATAAGGTAGGTATATTGTTATCTATGAATTTTTGTTTATTTGTTTCATTGTGTTTATTATTTATATTTCATTTCAATTAAGCGTAATTGTGTTTTGTAAAAAAAAACATTTATTTTTTATCATTAATAACATACAAATATTTCATTAGCAACCAAAAGAACAGAAAGTGATAAAAAGAAAGCAAAATGCACGCATTTTTTGACAATAATACATATTAATTATTTATCAGGGGGCTAAAATGATAAAACTATGTCTAAATTTATTTTAAAGTGGGTATAAGAACATACCAGGTTTTCCGTACGTACCATAACAAGTAAATAGATAATTACAATTTAATATGTACTTGATTAAAATTCCAAAGATTTTAAGTTGATTATTTACAATTAGCTATTTTCATTTATTTTATCTATTTTAATTCAATCTTTGATCAACGCGAGCGCTCCAGGCGATCTCTTTATAGTAGTGATGAGCCCCTCACTCGTGAGGTACCTCGTTTGAGTTCCTCGTCGCGAGAAAATGAGGGAGTCCTCGTATTTGAAATATGAACCACCTCACGTAGCTCCTCACTCTTTCGAGGCGCGAGTCGATGCAGCACTCGCATAGACCAAAGTGAGTGAGTGAGTTACTGACAACAATTGAAAGATTGAGTCTATACATACATTATACTCGCTCGCGTCGCGGTTGAAGGAGTCGGGTCAGTTTGATGGAATGATAAGTCAGTTTATTTTAGCGTTTTCTTACAAATAGTACCCATTTAATTTTAGCTTAGATTAGCTTAATGATATTAAAGAGCTGAAGAAAACGGGGCGAAGTGAGTAAAAAAAACTAATAAAGCAGTTATAGAAAGTTAGTTTCAATTTACAAAATTTGTATTTTATCTAAATTTTATTCAATTTATTTAAAATTAAGTTTATTTATAAAAAAAAATTCGAGGTATAAAACATTAGAACTCATTTTGCCTCATTCAGTGCAAAGCGGCAAAATTACGCGCGCCTCACTATCGACTCGTTCATACAGTTTATATCATTCATTTACCTCGCCTCAAATGAGGGGTACCTCGCGAGTACCTCATGAGGTAAAATGAGGCCCTCACTCATACTCATTAAAAAAGAGTGAGTTACACAACGCTACTTTATAGTAGGGAACTAACGAACTAAAAGAGCGAACTAGTTCGTTGAAGAGCTGCGAACTAAAAAGAGCGCTCCCGGTCGCGAACTATAATGCACAAGACTAGTTCGAATTCCATGTTTGTTTGTTTACGTATTGAAATTGTGGTCTTTGGTCTTCATCTGTCACTGTCATGTCCGCTTCCCACAGATTACAATATAGATACTACGTATCAGATAGGAATCTTACTCTAGTGTTTTTGGTGCAGTAGGCACGTTAGTTTAGAGTTTGACATATTTTTACTTTTATTTTGGCTTTACGGTACCGATCGAGACCTTTTGTGCCAATTTTTCTTTCATTGGTAAACGTACGCGTACGTAGGCGGGAAATTTGAAATTATGTGGTTTGCTTGGGGAGGTGGCACGCACCCATATCCACTGAAATCCCACAAACTATTCACTATTTGCCAAATGACTGATTCTATCATTTTGGTAAAAAGGGTCTCAATAAAAAACAGCATATAATTTATTTCTTTTTATTCTTATGTCTTTTTTTACATTTAGCTAACGCTTTAGCTTGCATATTCGGCAAATCCTTATGTGACAGTCTTAACAGATCCACTCCTCTCAAAATTACATTTATGATGTTACACCAGTTATAAATTGTGAGGTTAATTGTGATGGACAGAAAACATTTTGGAAGGGCATCTCCATGAACGGCACAATTTAAGAATTCAAATGAATATTTAGAAATGCATATACTTAGTATATTTACTGATATATTTTCTTTATTTGCATTGCTTTCCAAATATTCATGTGTTTCTTTTACAATCTCACTGAAATACCTCACTGCATACTCAGAGGGATAGGTGAGCTTATATTTTTTTTTAAAGTTTGCAAATTCTCTTTGTGAAATCCATTTATGTACAGGGGACTCATTAGTTTGAGTAAGTTTCTTTTTACAATCGTTGCAGTTAAATATTTTTATACATCTTTTTACCACCCACCCTGCAGTGTATGCACGCGAGTGTACACTTAAACGTTCTTTACGAGCTCCTTCCACAATATTTTCATATCTATCAGGAGACAGTATTGGAGTTGCTACTTTTGATGGTGTTATTTTAGAACCCTCTTTGATTTTTGGAAATATTTTTTTTAATTTTATAATTTGTTCTCCTGTAACATCCTCACAATTATAACTATTTGAATGGAAATGTATGAACCGTGTTATAAGGAGGGACCGAAATATATTTATAAATGATTGACAACTCGGGTCATTATGCCTATAACTGTAAGCCCGCATTTGGCCAAAGAAATTCTCTATGGGATCAGAATTGAGGTATCGGGGTCGCATAATATTTATGCCCTTACTATTTAAAAAATCCCACAGGCATATAAAACTTTTCAGGGTTGTTACAAAGTTTTTTTGTGAAGGCACCATTACTTCTTTTCCTTTGTCCAGGAACCTCATTTCTTCTAATGTCTTTATGCTTTTTATCCAGAATTCTTGATGTTCAGACTTCTTCGTGACTGCCCGTCGTAGAGGTTTCCCCATATTTTTAAATTCCAGCTGCAGCTCCGTTGCATGAGTCAAATAATTTGTCAAAGAAAGTGACAATATCAGCTGTGTTTTTTAAAGTTGGGCTGACGGGTTTTCCATCTGGGTAAAGGGCTGTAACAAAAAAACTGGAATATAATACACCCACTACTGCTATAGTTCTCAAGCTATTGTACATATACTTTGTTTGTTCAATAGTACAATTTGTGATATGTTGCCACCCTTATCTTAGGACGATTCTTTCGTGCTGTATCTAGTATAAATATTATTTGTATCATTCATTACAGATAAATACGTGTTAGAAGATAAGATAAGTTATATGATAGATACGCACGTTTTACCTTAATATATAAGCTGTAACCTTTTATACAATAAATCAGACTATAACCATCTTTCGAGTCTCATTATTCTTCCCTGCCAAGACACATTGGCAAATTGGTGACCCCGAGAAAAGAATATACGCAACATGGCGCAGTCACCGTGCAAAACAAATGGAAGTCAACAAGAAACATTAGAAATAGCAGCTGGCACCTCAGTTTTATCCCGGATTCCGGAATTTTGGAAGGATCAACCGCGATTATGGTTCACGCAATTGGAAGCTACATTAGCACCACAAAAACAAGGAGACGATTACAAATACAATATGGTAATAGCCAAGCTGTCCAAAGAAGAAATACTACAGGTCAATGACCTAATTTCATCACCGCCAACCACAGAAAAATACAAATCCATTAAGGAGCGTCTAATTGATTGCTATGAAGAATCCGAACACCAACAATTTGAGAAGTTACTAACAAACATGGAACTAGGCGATCAAAAACCATCACAATTGCTACGGAAAATGCGAGTCCTCGGCAGAAACAAAATCGGCGACGAAACCATTAAACTACTGTGGCTCAGACTTTTGCCACCAACAGTTACCACAGTACTAGCTGTCACCGAGGACATAGACATCGAGAAGATGAGCCACATCGCTGACAAAATAATTATGAACTCAAAAATTACCGAGGTATCAGCAGTCAGCAGAAATACAGATGACAGCGGAACGGCACTCATATTAGCACAGTTAGCAAAATTACAATTAGAAATAGACGCAATTCAACAAAATCGCGGAGGCCATCGGTGTAATAATTATAAACATCAACGTTCTACAACGAGACCAAGTTCAAGATCAACCAGTCAAGTAAGAAATCAATTTTGTTACTACCACAGCAAATATAGAAAATATGCAAGAAACTGTATTAAACCATGCAGTTGGAATCCAAATTTCTATTATAAAAATCAGGGAAACTGAGTGAAGCACAGACTACGGCGGATCTCTGTGCCATTCACCCATCTAACCGCCTTAAGATCACAGACAAAAAAACGGGCATTACATTTTTAATCGACACGGGAGCAAATATTTCGGTTATCAACAAGTCACACAGACAATCATTTAAACAAACCGAACAATATACCCTCTACGCCGCCAATGGGACAAAAATCAAAACGTACGGTGAGAAAACAATGACTTTGAATCTCGGACTACGGAGATGTTTTACATGGAATTTCATCATCGCTGACGTCACACAACCCATCATTGGAGCGGATTTCTTAGAACACTATAAATTATTAGTGGATATAGCGGGTAAAAAAATTATTGACAGGGTTACGGAGCTGACGGTTCCGGCAAGCCTGAGCAAATCTACTCATCAAACAATTAGCACTATCAACATGAGGGCGAACGCGCGCATTAATCAACTTCTACACAAATACGAAGATATCACTAGACCCTCCTCCCTACGCACTAACCCAAAACATAAGGTTGAACATCATATTATCACTCAAGGACCACCCGTTGCCACGCGAGCCAGACCATTACCTCCAGAAAAATATCACATAGCAAAAAAAGAATTTCAAAATATGATGGAACTCGGTATTTGTCGACCTTCAGACAGCCCCTGGGCCAGCCCACTACACATGGTAAAGAAAAAGAACGGTGAATGGAGACCATGTGGAGATTACCGGATGCTCAATAACGCGACCATACCTGACAAATATCCACTGCCACGGTTAACCGATTTTACATATATCTTGGAAAACAAGAAAATACTCAGCAAAATTGATATACGGAAGGCCTATCATTGCATTCCGGTAAAAGATATAGAAAAAACCGCCATAATCACCCCGTTTGGACTTTTTGAATATTTAAGAATGCCTTTTGGACTACGCAATGCAGCACAAACATTTCAAAGATTTATGGACTCCCTATTCAGAGATTTGGACTTCATATTCGTATTTGTTGACGATTGTCTCATCGCATCAGAAAATGAAAATCAACACTATCAGCATTTAGAAATAGTTTTCAAACGTTTACAAGAAAACGGAATAAACATTAATCTCGAAAAATGTGAATTCCTCAAAGACGAATTGGATTTCCTAGGGTATCACATAACGAGCAAAGGAATACGCCCAACGGAAGAAAATTATAAGGCGATTATGGAATTTCCTAAACCGAAGACAATCAAGGAATTAAGGAGATTTTTGGGCATGATAAATTTTTACAGAAATAACCTTCCACACGCAGCTGAAAATCAAAAAATTCTCAACGCATATTTAAAAGGTACGAAAAAGAACGACAATTCACCTATTCTCTGGACAACGGAAGCGGAAAAAGCTTACAATAAATGCAAAGAAAGCATAATGAATTCAGTAGTAACGGCCCACCCTTCCCGCACAGCTTCACTGGCGCTTATGACAGATGCCAGTAACACCTGTATCGGCGCGGTCTTACAACAAAAATCCGGGACCAATTGGGAACCATTAGGATTTTACTCATGCAAATTGGACGAAACTCAACAAAAATACTCATTATTCGACAGAGAACTGCTCGGCGTATATTTAGCTGTCAAACATTTCCAAAGATTAGTTGAAGGAAGACAGTTCACAATCTTTACAGACCATCGACCCTTGACATACGCTTTTTCCAAAAAACCGTCATCAAACGACACACCGCGACGAGTACGACAATTAGATTTTATTTCACAATATTGTACTGATATTCAACACATAAGCGGACGTGACAATATCACTGCAGACGCTCTGTCACGTATAGAACAAATTGATATACAATCACCAATGAATTACGCCGATTTAGCAAAATATCAATCTACGGACAAAGAATTAATAAACTTGCGTAGCAACAAAAAATTAAAACTTCAAGATATCACGTTTCCAAACTCTTCTATAAGCATCACCTGCGATGTATCTACGGGAAAAAATCGCCCTTATTTACCACAAAAATTTCGCAAGCAAATATTTAACGTCATTCATGGATTAAGTCACCCAGGAAAAAGAGCTACCAGAAAAATGATAACTCAGAGGTACTTATGGTCAGGCATGAATAAAGACATCAATAACTGGTGTAAATTATGTATAGCCTGTCAGAAATCTAAGGTACAACGACATACAATATCACCTTTAGGCAATTTCATGCCCGCGCAGCGTTTCGAACACCTACATATGGACATTGTCGGACCATTACGCATTTCACAAGGAAAGAGATATGTAATAACTATGATAGATCGATGTACGTCATGGCCCGAGGTATTCCCAGTAGAGGACATTACAGCAGAAACAGTGGCCAAAACACTATATGAGGGATGGATAACTCGTTTCGGATGTCCACTACGTGTTACCACCGATCAAGGCCGACAGTTTGAATCAAGAATATTTGAATCTCTTTCACAATTTCTAGGGGTACACAAAATTAGAACAACACCTTATCATCCACAATCAAACGGGATGATCGAGAGATTTCATAGAACATTAAAAGCGGCACTGATGACTAGAGAAGCTAAGGATAATTGGGTTAAGGAAATTCCCCCAGTTCTGCTGGGACTACGGAGTTGTTTACGAGAAGACACGGGATATAGTGCAGCGGAGTTAACATACGGAACACCTATAAGACTACCTGGAGGATTTTTTGAATCATCACCACATCAACTTTCTACTTACGAGGAGTTTGTAAAAAATATTCAGAAGGACATCACTCAGATGACATCAATACCTAAACGAAAAAAATATGATCAAGCAGTTTTTGTACACCCAGAGCTCAAAGAGTGCTCACATGTATTCGTGCGATGCGACAGACTTAGGAAAACTCTCACACCGCCCTACGAAGGACCATTCCCAGTGATAAGAAAAATGGATAAGACATACGTTATCAAAATAAAAGATAAGGAGACAACAATATCTATAGACAGATTAAAACCTGCATTTTTTATCAATAACGATTCAAACAACGTGCCAAGCACGACGAATAATTACAACCAAAATAGCACGTACATCACACAATCAGGGCGTGAGGTAAAAAAAACAGTAAGATATTGTAATCTGCTGACGTATATAACTTATCCATATAAATACTCTCAAAAAACTTAACAAATACTATTAGTCAATCACAAGTATCACGAAGAGAACAATGGGTAACCAGAGCTCCAAAGACCAAATAACTTATAACTCTGACAGTTGCCTCAATCAAAACGAGGCCGACCAACTCAGCAACCTCGTCCTGGAGGAACTTAGATGGACCAGAAATATCGCAGTGGGACAAATCATAATTACAACAGGAATTATACTAATTTACGGAGTACTTAAGGCCGTCGACAGAAAAATGAAGGCGTTCACAAGAAACAACCAGCATAGTTGCAACGGATAAATGTATTCAGCAATCCACACTAAGGTCAAGAGGGAAGCACTGACCTAATACACAACAGGCGTCAGCAAATCACCATAACAACAATCGTCAGCACATACATTCTTCGCGCCACAACAACATCAGCAAAAATCATATTACTTAAGAATGTCAAGTTCAATTCGTCATCGTAATATTGTACCATAACTATATTATTATAATATTATTTTCTTTCATTTTTTTAAAGGGGGGTGTATTGTTGCCACCCTTATCTTAGGACGATTCTTTCGTGCTGTATCTAGTATAAATATTATTTGTATCATTCATTACAGATAAATACGTGTTAGAAGATAAGATAAGTTATATGATAGATACGCACGTTTTACCTTAATATATAAGCTGTAACCTTTTATACAATAAATCAGACTATAACCATCTTTCGAGTCTCATTATTCTTCCCTGCCAAGACACATTGGCAAATGATACATGATAGTATTTTGTCACTACTTATTCAGCTAAATTGCTCACGCCTTTTATCTCAAATTGGGGTAATCAGAGTGTTAAGATTTTAAGGAATCTCAACCATATATAGATGTTTCAAGGGGAACAGATGTTAAAACAAGTAGTCACTGGTAATTGGTTGCTAACCCGATCTCCAATTGAGTACTAATGGCTCTTAACTCCCTTGCATGGCTCTCACGACACCCAAGGGAAAAGATAGGGAATACTTAAAACGTAAAACACTAAGCATCACTGTTTGTTCATTATAATAAAAAAAACATAAAATAACTTACGAAATAATGATGTGTAGGTTAGTGCACTTGCAACTGTAGAACTCAAAACCTTAGTACAATTCTTGACCTGAAATATAAACACATCTAATCAGTTAGGCAGGAAAAATATAAACTGCAACTGTATATCAATCAGGTTTAAATAGCACTTCCATAACTATTTTACTAATCAGGGATCATATGGAAACTAATTTATTACAAGTAAAAGTAATGATGTTGTAATGATGTTATAATGATGATACTTAAGTTAAAAAATAATACAATTATAAACTTTTCACTTTGTTTCCCTTTTATTAACCTTAACCTTTTATTAATTATTTTAAATTAATTTTATTATTTTACTAACCTTCATTTTTTTTATTTTATCTGGTATCACGTAATCATCATTTAGTTTTTTCAGCATGCGCATATCTGCAAGCTCGCGGTCCACCATATAAACATCCATAATGTCACTCCATTTCGAAATTTTTCCCTCGTGTTTAATGTTTTTAGTTATAAAATTATTTCTAACACCCTTGATGAGGTGGGGTGGATCATAAAAAACATTAAGGCGGTTTTCTCCAATGATAATGGTATCATCTGTTATAAAAGAAAAAGTTTTAAAACCTTAAATAATTTTAATAAATTCCATTACACTATACATATAGAACTAAACTTACCATAATTGTTATACTCTCTTCTAGAGTCTTCTTTTAATTTATTAAGAGCCGACTGAAATGCTGACCCCTGGTCGGATACCAACGCTATTGGAACTAATCCTGTTTTTGCAACTTCAATGACTACTTCTTTGAGTATATTCTTTAAAATATACGCCGAAGTCGAACCCTCACAGAAGTAGAAACAAATTGGCTGTTGCCATTTGTCCACTACACCACGAGCCATAAAAACTAACGCATGGTCAGCAAAATTTGTGGTTTTTTCATTTAGTTCTACAAACCCTAGTAGACAATCTTTGTTTTTATTATATGTAACACCCGGTTCTAATGCTACTTCGTCAAATATAATGGAACAATACTTTTTTCGTTCCCTCCAGTATTGAAGTATTGAACCTGCAGTAAGTATTGAACCTGCAAAATTAAAAAGTTTATTTAGTTTTCAGTAAGACCTTTATCACAAAAATAATGATGATATAGACATAAAAAGACTATGATTTTGAGATAGGTTTAAGGATTATAAGATGTATCAGTAAAAAGAGTTGAAATACCTCTTCTTAATTGCATTAAACACATAAATAAGCTATGATTTTGAGATAGGTGTAAGGATTATAAGATGTATCAGTAAAAAAGTTGAAATACCTCTTCTTTAATAGCATTAAATACAGAATTTTTTATTCCAGCCGTCATTTCAAAGTTTTCTATTAACTTATTTAATGTACGGGTTGACGGAAGGATAAAAATTCTTCTTAGAAACTTATAGCTTTTTGGGCTTTGTTTCATAATTGAAAGAGCCATCAATTTCTGGTCTTCAGTAAATCGGCGTCCTTTTCTTTGCTTGGTGCATTGAGATATTTGCATCCATATAAAATTTCTTGTTAAAGGATTTAATTTTTTTGTTAAATTCTCAAAGCTGTCCATTTTTGAAAATTTTAGAGCTCTTTTAGCCCTCACAGCATATCTCAACTGCCGTTTAGATTTTTTATATTTTATCTTTAAATCTTGTATAACTTGATACAGTCTTGTATCAGCTTTCATGTAACATATTTTTCTTGCAATCTGTTTACGTGCAACTGTAGAACACAAATGAAGCAATCTTAAGAATATTTTAAATTTATTGACACACTATGCTGTTTCCAAGAGAGTTGTAGGAGTTGAATAAAAAGACCTAATTATTTTGTGTCGTTTTCATCAAGCTTTGGCAGGCAGTATGCCTATGATAATGGTATTATTGTTGTATGAATAATTATGAAATACAGTAAACTAATTCTAATTATAAGAAATTAAGAGCACCAGTCATATAAGACAAGTGAAAACTAATTTATTACTAACCTGTAATTGGTTTCTTCATCTTCACATCAGTGGGTATGATTTGAGATGAAGAGGGCACAATTATATCTAAAACGAAAAAAAACATAATTACCAAATTTTATGGGTAAAAACAAATGATTACACCAGGTTTAAGTATAGTGTATCATGAAATACATGTAATTTTTGTGTCTGTGTGTGTGAATAATGGTTATAGTTAATATTTTAATACATATATATAGTTATAGTTTACACTTGTCATAGATATATGTATATATATATACATCAGGTACATACATACATATCCATTGGGGCAGGCAGAGACTATCGATCACTACTTTGTACGATCCTGGCAAACCTCTCTGGCTTCGTTCACATCCATCAATCGTCTCAATCATGCTCTTTTATTCTTCACACTTCGGACACCTGCCTACATATATCAGGTGTTAAATAAATAAGTTTAAGTAAATATTTTAGTCTTGGTGTATTGTACAGAACTAGTTTCTTATTCACTAGTTGTAAGTTAATGTTAAATAAAGCTATCTGAGCACTCCGTAGTGCAAATAAACAAGTTAATTCATTTTGTGTTGAAAAATACGTTCAATAAAAAAAAACGCAATCAGAGGTAGTACAATAAAAGATCGTCCTAAAATCAACAATGTATTTCAGATGATTTCCAAACTGAAATAAATATTCTGTACCTTAGCATTATTAAAACTTATGTGCAAATTATAAAACTTGTAGATTTATTATCCGTAATTTTAAAAACGTTTGTAAAGCCGACCAAAAGAAACGAACATCTGCATTTCAATTCAAGTTAATAGACGCATTGTTATTTATAGATAAAAAGACCTCATTGTAAACGAGCCTAGTTTAATTTTACAATAGATATTTTTATATTTTGAAACACGTGTTTTATTGCCTTGACGTGGCGGTAAATGGTTGGGATTATCTTTATTTTTTTATTATACTCTATTCCCGATAGAGGACCTTCCACGCGGCTCTGAACACCAGGCTCGGCACGCGCGGGACAGGCGTCGGGGTTTCCCCCATGGGCCAGCTTCGTCTCGGGGGGGAACGTCCCCCCCGGTCTTTGGGCACCTCCCCAGGCGATATAGGGGAGGGGTGGCTATCCCTATTGGGGATTAGCCACTAAGGAGGGTGAGGGAGGGTGAGGATACGCGTTACGCACCTCACCCTCGGGACTGACGTCGGGGCAGTCGGCGGTGGAAGGGGCGGTCCCCGGGGTCGCGTGTCTTGCGACTCCGGGGAGCGCGCGAGTTCCCGAGGCAGCGGTCGCCCGTCGGGCGGTCGTGCGTGTAGCGGGGCGATTCCGCGGAGGTGCTCGTGGCGGCAGTTGTCCGCCCGGTCGAACAGACGACGGGTCAACCCCACCACGAATTCCTCCACGGTCTCGACCCGGAGATCACGGTGGATCGTGCTATTACGCACGTACCGCCCGGCTTTCACAAATTGGCGGAGCACCATGTTCTGAACCCTCTGCAAGCGTTGCTTGTTCTGGGCTGAGAGTAGGCCATACCAGGCCGGCGCCGCGTACGTCAGGCGGGAGCGTATATACATTTTGTATATACGCAGTTTGGCTCGTAGTGGCAGGCCGGAGTCGAGCACCGGCCGCAAGACCGACCGGGCCCCGAGGGCTCTATGGCGGACGTGGTCCACCATAGACCCCATACGGAGGTTGCGGTCGATCTTGCAGCCCAGGTACTTGACCGAGGTCTGCCACTCGATGCTCTCGCCGCCTAACGTAAGCGGCGCGAGCCCGGTCGGCCGTCTCACCCTGGTGATCAGGGCGGCCGTCTTCCCGACGTTGACGGCCGTCCTCCACCGACCAAGCCAAGCCGGCAGAAGGTCCAGGACACGTTGCATCTTGGCAACCGCTACCCGGGGCCGACGAGAGGAGGCGAAGAAGGCGCTGTCGTCGGCGTAGAGCGCCAGCGTAACGTCCTCCTCACCCTCGTATAGGGTGTTACCCTCGAGGGTGGGGATGTCGTTGGTGTACAGCGCGTACAGCAGTGGAGAGACACAGCTCCCCTGGGGAGTTCCCGCACGGATCGGCTTCACCTCGGACCGGGCGTCCTCCACCGACACATAGAAGGACCTCCCCTCCAAAAAGGAGGCGATGATCCTCACATATGCCGGCGGCACCCCCGCCTCCAAGAGTTTGAACAGGGCCCCGCTATGCCACACACGGTCGAACGCTCTTTCTATGTCTAGAAAGACGGCGACCGTGTAGCGTCCCCTGTTCATCTCGGAGGAGAGGTGTTCGACTACCCTCACGAGCTGGAGCGTCGTACTATGGCTGTCGCGAAAGCCGTGTTGTTCGTCCCGCAGCTGAATGTGGGGACGAAGGCGTCGCAACAGCAGACGCTCAAACAGCTTCGCGATGTGCGGCAGCAGAGTGATGGGTCGATACCCGCTCGGCTGCCGCCGGTCCTTTCCCTCCTTCGGTAAGACAATAATCTTACCGGTCTTCCAGGAGGGTGGGAATCGGCCCGTACGAAATATCCCGTTAAAGAGCCTCGTCATGGCGACGAGGGCTCTACGGGGGAGCTGTACTAGGGCCTCGACGGGAATCCCGTCGGGGCCGGGAGCCTTCCGCCTGTTGAGGCTATTGACCAACTTCCGGACCTCCGAGGGGGAGATGAAGTCATCCCCCCTGATCGGAGGTATCCGGTCGTCGGTCAAAAACTGCTGTACCCGCCGTTCCACGAGGCTATTGTGCTCTTCGTCGACGACAGGGTTAGGCGAGAATTGACTCTCGAAATGATCCGCCAATATCGCGGCTCGGTCCGACGCTGAGTAGCAGCGTTTGCCACCCCGGTCGAAGATGGGACAGACCGGGGCCGGAGCCCGGCTGAGCTTAGAGTTCAGCCGGTAGAGGGTGGCGTCGTCCTCAGAGGCTCTCTCAATGAGGTTTTCCCACGTCCACCCTCGGAACTCCGTTATCGCGTCCTTGATAAAGGACGTGATAGCATTCAGCTGCCTTTTCAGCGCCGGACAGCGAGAACGCGACCATTGGCGGCGCAGCTCCCGCTTGTCGCGTAACTTCCGCCGGAGATGCTCCGGCAGGAGGTGACGACTCGCGAGAGCCGGCTGAGGCCGGGCTATTGTTGCGCCATCCTTGGCCGACGCGATGGCCGAAGCTAAAGCCTCGGCCAGCTCGTCGACGTCGGTGGCGCACGATATCCCCCCCGTTGGGTGGAACTCCTCCATTTTGGAGGAGTATGCACCCCAGTCAATCTTGACCCGGGGAGGAAGGGGATGCCGGAAATCAGCGTTCATTCCGAGAGCCAGAAGAACGGGGAGGTGCTGCGTGTCGGCGTCATACAGCACCTCGATCGCCGTCGGGCATGTTATCCCCGACAGCAGAGCTATGTCCAGGACATCGGGAAGATGATTCGGGTTGGCCGGGTAGTGCGTCGGGGTGCAGGGGGCAATGACCGTATAGTCGTTGTCCTCCGCATCCCTCAGCAGTCCCCGCCCAGCCGAATTGTAGGTGGCCGAATTCCACTGCGGATGCTTGGCGTTGAAATCGCCTAACACCACAGTGGCGGTCCGGCCATCCACTATGTTCCGGATGTCCTGGGGATAGAAGGGGCAATCAGGCGGTTTGTAGGCGGCGTACACCTTGAGCTCCATGTCGGCCGCCCTTAACAGTATTCCGATAGATCGGACACTGCTAAAGGCTGGCTGTCCCAACTCTTCATGCACCAGGTCTCTCCTTACGAGTACTGCGGTACCTCGGTACGCAATACCCCTCGGGGAGACCTCGTCCCTACGGTACACGAAGAAGTTGGGTACGCGGAGCTCCTCGCTATGTCTCAGCTTGGTTTCCCCCAGGAGCACGATGTGGACGTCATGCTCCTGGACCAAAGTGCGGAGACTTAGGATGTGGCCCCTGATACCGCCGGGATTCCAATACACAATGCGTAGAGATGTACTACCCATCGTGTACCGGATCCATGGCCTCCATTAGAATGTGCAAGGCCCTTCGCAGGGCCTGCACTGGGCTTCTACCCATCAGCGTCGCCTCTAGGGCCTCCTTAATTACTTCGATCATTCGAAGTAATGTGGAGGCCATTTGGGGCGACACCGATGCGGCAGGGACGGAGGGTGCTGGGCCTGTTGGTCCAACGTCCGTCCCTGATGGAGCAGGGGCTGCCACCTTGACCGTCGCAACCGCTTCTGGCTGCTGTGCCGTCGGGGGGGGTGGTGGTGGAGCCGTAGCACAGTGATTCGCGTAGAACAAGCTAGCTGGACAAAATTATTTTTCGACTCGCATGGGTCTATATGTGCTTAATCATACCGACGATGGAAAGGAAAAACCCTTGAAGCGACATTTTTCAAACTTTACAGGAGAGACAAATAAATATATTTTTTTGGAAAAAAAAATCATATAAAAATTATCTTAAGGGTTAAAGCAACGGGAAAAAAAACAGTTTCTTTATATTTAATTTACTGTCTGCTATGGATCTTCAAAAATACATTGTAGCATGATTGAAGGATTTTTGTGTCGCTTAATTATTCTTTCACAAATTGAGTGAAGGGAAAAACGCATTATGTGCAGGTTCAGTAGTTTGAAAACGCAAGTAAAAACACGTGACAAGCTATGCATGCATGATTAAAGAAGAAGGAAAAACAAGTGAAGTGTATCAAGAGTATGCCACACGGATGTGGAAAAACCACTTTTGTTACAAAATTATAGTATGTTTAGTAAAGAAAAATTACAATAAGTGATAACAAATATTTTAGTATTATATAGTAATCATAAACATTCACGCCGAATATCCCCGAAGGGGTTGGCAGAGGTACTAATACTTCTGAACATCACGTGACTTTGTCACCTGGTGTTCAGAGTACCCACGTTTTGCATGGACAGTGTACTCACGTGATAGGGGGCAGGCCTATCGCCGTTTTGTACGAATACACTGTCACATGACTAAGTACAACTCAGTCATGTGGGTTTCCTCACGATGTTCTCCCTCACCGTTAACAACCATGATAAATTAACCACACTTATGTCTTTAGAAAAGACAAATTGGTGTAGGCCCGACCCGGGATTTGAACACTAGTCGCTTGCACGTTAACCGGTGTTCTACCCATTGAGCTATCACGTCGTCTATGTATTATATATCAAAATATTTTAGTATTATAACTGAACTCCTTAATGGCTTCCTAAAGAAAATTAAAAATAAACAGTGAACTTAGGTAAAAGAAAGTTTTTTATTGCTGAACAGCTGTTGATCAACCTACACTAAACTATAATTATTAGGTATACAGTACACTTCAACAAACTAATATTGAGTATCAAATAAAATTCAAATCGCTACCATCTTCAGTCATTTATGACTTAATTAGCATTGCTAATACAATTAACAAAATAATTAAACAAAAACAATTAAGTATTTGGTTCTTTTTTGCTGATAATCACTTTAAACTAAATACAAATTAAAAACTTAAAAAATATAATATGTATTATTCTCTTGTAAAAAATAAACATTCACTTCTATAATATTATAACAAAACATATTATTTATTGCCTATTGCAGACTGGGCAGTATTCCAAACAGCTAAGCAACTGTTTGCAGTACTTTCAACTTAATAAATCAACTAAGGGTTTAAACACACTTAAAGTAAGTATCAAAATAACGTATAAATCACATTGTCAGTCTTATGACTTAATTGGATTTGCTTGCTTTTAAAATCACATTTTTTTCAGTCTCATGACTTAATTAGCATTGCTTATATCAATTAAAGTCAGTAAAATCTTCAAACTATAATTACAATCAAATTTTTTTTCTTATTTGCAAACAATCACTTTGAACTTATAAACCTATATTTTCGAGATCAATACAGAAATTCCGTATCCAAATAACATTTATCACTTTGAATCTAATTACCTACGAAACAAGATGAAACCACTTAGGTCTGTCTATGATTAAATTTAACAGGAACATTAAAATGGCAAAGTATCAAAATTAGTTTAGTCAATTGATTAGGTACAATCATCTTCGATGTCTGATTCTGGTAACGTATCAATACCAGCGGAGCTGTGAGGTAAAGATAAATACTCGTTGTGAAACAGTCTGGGGATTGCATAGCTGTCACAAAGTTTTTTTAAATCTTTATATTTTTTCTGGGTTATTGGTAAAGGCTTTTTGTAAAGCTGTTTTATAATTAGTGTCATTGGTGCTCCGTTCACAGGTATGATTTCTTCTTCAGCATCAGGTAACATGGAATATTTAACTGCTATCAAGTTGAGATTTGACTTTTTAAATGTAACAATTCTCAGTTTACTTATCTTTCCTGTCAAATTTCCACGAAAATATTTGTCGGAAAACTCTTCATACCCTAGAAAATCAGTATGATCTAGATAGTGAACGTTGTACGGCCTAGGATCTTTTCTAGCTAATTGGCAAACCGTAACCCATTGAGATGGTGCCCATACAATTGTATTTTTCACCGACCCTTCAATGACAGAGTGCATTGAGTCAACAGACATCTCTGTGTGGCCAGGAAGTAGGTAGTTCATTTGAATACTTGTAAGATTCTGACAGTTTTTCAGTGCATTATGAACGGCGGCCAACACAATTCTGTTTTTGTTCTGACCAGGACAGGAATCGGAATACAGTAATAGATGTTTTACCGTGCCACGTGCGTCTACTAATTGTATGTATGTCTGGAGAATAGAACTAATTTCGTTTCCTCCTCTCTTACCTTCAGATTCTCCCCATATGTAACAGAAACCGCTTCTTGTACCGTTTTCGTAAATGCAAAGATTATAAATGGCATACTTTCGTGAATAGTACAGAAGCATGCTTTCACCGTGTGGAGTATTCAAAACCTTTTGCAGGTCAAAGGACGCACATACTACATCTTTGCGCTTTTGAACGAGATCCCGATGTTGACTGTATCTATTTTTGCCAGCTTCTTTTTCTTTCAGGTGTTCTTCTTTCAGTGCTTTACTTTCTTCAGTGTTTACAGCATCTAATTTTATACATTTGATGCATTTATCTTTTTTTGGAATGTGGAATCCGATATTAAATTCCTTCTTGAAAATGTCCAAAAATATTTTCTCACTTACGACGTCGACACCTTCTTCAGTTTTCTCTTCCTTGTAAATGCGGTACAAATTTTTTTGGTTTTTAAATTCAACGGGTAAGTACAGTTTTGAACTATCCTTTCTGCAATAATGTGAAGGTAGCGCTGGCAATTTTTTAATAAAATTGATGACGCTTTGACGATTATCTTCTTTAGTTTTGTTTGTAGGTATGGTTTTCCCCCTGAGATCATTCTTTGAGCTTCCTTGAGACGCATTTGTCAGAGTGTAGTAGACATAAGTTTGTGTTACATCTAAGGTATTCAATAAAAATTGCTGGCATACTTTTCGCCTGTCTTCATTGTCATTAATGTAATATTCAAAGGAATTGGTCCGTCGCCCGCTATCCTTATTGCGTTTTCTCTTAATATCCACTGTTCGACTCATGTTAACGAGCCAATCTCTTTGTCTTTCACTCGTCAAATTCCAAAAGTGTTGAAATAAAGACGACCGTCTCTCTTCGGTTATAGATTGACAGTTATTACCACATTTTTTTGCGATGCAAGGGTTCGGTTTCATTTCTCTCTTTTTACGTATTGATCCATTAGATTTTGTGTATTCTTCTCCCTTTTGTTTGGCAATCTTCCTTTTCTTCTTAATGTTTACATTTTTTTTTCTATAACCCTTTTCTCCGACTATTTCTGTCTCATTTACTTCTGAAGTTTTGTCAGTAATTGTATTAGAAACATTCTTTGTTTTTCTTTGCTTTTTTTTGTTTTTAGCCTTTTCAGATGTGTCTGAATCACTGCTACCTTGCCAAGAACTTGAATCACCGTCAGTGTGAAAGGGATCGTCATTGTCAGACATAAATTCACAGTAAGTGTTTCGATCTATGTTTGCCCGAGTTCGTTTTCGTTTTTGACTCATGTTTCCACACTCTTGAAGCATATTAGTGTTCTCGGCAACACTTGTTTCATCGAAATGATTATTGGTTAATGGTTGGAAGAGTTGGTCGTTGTCTTGAATAGCATATAATTCATGTGATATAATATTTGTAGGAATGATTTTGTCGCACAGCTCCTTAGCTGAAAAGAGAAATAGAGACATAAATAATATTTCTTAAGTCATAAAAAATCCTAGTTAACAAATAAGTCAGTAAGCACGAAATAAAAATAATTTTGAACGACGCTAGAGTAAAAGACGATTTAAAATAATACATACCAACTTCTGCTGAACTTTCGTCTTGGAGGTGATTGATAGTATCATTGATGGGTTGATTAGTGCTGCTTTGGCAGTCAATCGGAAGTGACTTACTTGTGTCACTCAACGCTGGAATAAAACATATTAAATATTAGGAAACAATTAGTAGAATCAGATGGGATATGCAGACATACTATATGATATCTATAATTATTTAAAAGAATCTATTCTATTATGTACATACCTGATGCAATTTCAGATAGCTTATTATGCGATTGAACAAGGACACTTGAAGATAACATAACTTGTGCATTCTCAATACTTTCCAATGCGGCTGTTTCTTCTAAATACTCTTTATTTTTAACTTCCTCCGATTCTTGAAATGTTAATTTCCGCTTGACGTTCTTCGACCTTATTTCCAATATTTTCTTTTTAAAGTATAGCTGCCGGTCCATTGTGAAACTAAAATACGGAAACACAAAATACGAAAATGAAAAACAAGTAGGTACAAAGAAAGAAAGAAATAGAATACCTATGCAGAAGTGCAGCAACATTACATCCATCAAACATTCAACAATGTTCTATTGATATTTGCCATGTATTTAATAATATTTTGTGAGTTTTTATTAAAGACAATGCAAATACGTAATATGAGCAACTCACGCGCATACTTAACTAAAACTCACTCAGGCCACGTATTTAAACCATGCAAAATAGTTAGTACAAATCCGAAATAACAGCGGGTTTCATATTTTTTATAATATTACTAGCTACCCTCGTTTCTATTAGCATTACTAGTATAACTCAATACACCGTAGGCAGTATAAGCAGGTACTTACATTAGCCAAAACGCGCACTTTACGTGGCTGCTGATTGCGATAATATTAAGACGTGACGTGTTCCGACGGAGGTTCACCGATGAATGAAGCGCCACGTCACGCGCGTTTCCTTATATAGGTTATGTCACTTACACAAATGAGACCGAAATTAATCAGTTGTAGCGACAAGACTGCATTTCAACCGTTAGTTTATATACACAATGTCATAAAGTTTACTTACTTGAACCGACTATCGTATGCATCGAAAAGTCTGCAAAATTAAATGAAGCGACATTATGGAAAAATAAGGCGATGTCGGTTAATTTAAATATTTTCAAGAATATTTTAGCGTGTTTACTTTAACCGACGTTACTACTTTTTAAAACAATTGCTAAAACAACTTAAATCCATAATAGCCTGTAATGATCACACAGTAAATACACATTAACTCCATAAAAAGACATAAGGCAACCAAGGAAAAACAAATTTAGTGACCGGGCACTAAAGTAATAGTAGTAAGGAAAAACACCTGATATGCCCAAAGTAGCATTTCCTGTAACGGGGAAAAACGAATTAAGTAGCCTGTTCTCTCCGAATCAATAAAGGAAAAACGCAAGAAACACCAATCTAAGTATTGAGTTTATTCTTCAAGCGTCAAGTAGACCAAAATTACTCAATTTATTGGCGCTTCATTTACCGTTCGAAAAAATTGAGGCCAAAAGGGCCACTACTTGAAGCGACACCAAAGTGCTCAGAGAACCACAAAACCAAGACCTATCGATGCAGAAAAATTCGCTGATTCCGAATATGTATATAACTAATTTTTTGCCTAAGTGTCGCTTAAAGGGTTTTTCCTTTCCATCGTCGATACGTATTCTGTACTTTTTTTTACATTTCATGACTTAAGTTAAATGGGAGGGGTGGTGTAAATAAAAATACAAAAAATGAAAAAAATAATATATATATATTAAAATAAATGCAAAAATCATGATTTCTTCCACATTAAACATTTTTCTAAACTTAAAACTAATATGAAAAACAAATGTTTACAAGTCAGCTACTTAAAAATTAATATTCTATATATGTTACAATCATTCGCTATGACTATTATCATCTGAATCCGACTCTATGTAATCATTTTCATTACGAGGGATATTTACATAAGGTCGCGAAATGGGCACCGAAAAGGCGGGATAACTAATTTTAAAACTTCCGAATTTAACTTTTCAGGCTTTTTCCTGGGCATATGTCTGAAGTCGTTAATCAAAGGGTCGGATGTAGTTAAAAGCATGTGTAATAGGTCTGTATTCGTGGCAATGCGAGACGTCTTCCGCGTATTGTGCAAGTGAAATCGGCGCAGGTCTTTATTACGCGCTTCTAGGGCTTCTTCGGAGAATTGTCCAATCGGAAGAAGTGCTGTTTTTAAGACCTGTATACTATGCACAAGGATCTTATGCACGGTAAGGGGCATGAAATACCACGAATACAGACTTAGATACAGCTCACGCGTTTCACGACAAGCTTCTTCAATTTTTTCTAAATTTATATCATAGCCTGAGGCAAGGGTTCTTAAGATAATATTAAATTTTCTTCCGCTTGCCTTCCGATCTACTAGCTACTTCTGCAGCAATTGCCAACTCTTTTGCACTCCATCCAGAAACTATGCCGTTCACACGTGGTTTTTTTGTTTTATATGATGACTCCTCAAAGCTCTTTTGAGGTCTTCCCGGTCGCTGAGCACCCTCAGTAGAAGTGGTGACAACTGGAGGGTTAACAGACACCTTGAAATGAAAGTCTGTGCCTTCCAGCCATGTTTTATGCATAGAGAGAAACCTTTCCCTAATGCGACTAGCAATATTCCATTTTTGGGCTATTTTCGTGCTACTAGCAGCGATGCTCTTAGTGATATCACGCAAGGATACTTCGGTTATATTTGAGAGATCAAATTTAACCGAAAGGAAATCAAAAATGTGTGAATTTCTGTTTTCTTTATCGTGTTTGATCCACTCTTCGAAAAATTCAATTTTCGAAACACTAAGCACTTGCTCTGTAAAAAAAATAAAAACAATGTTAGAGCAAAAAAGGAGCATGGAAAGTGATGTTTAATATTAAGTTTAGACTTAGATCTACGACATATATAAAATCTAACCCGGAGACATGTGGAGACAAAAAGTTGCAGTCTATAAAACATTTTAAAGAAAAATTTTTTTTGGTGTTTTTCCTACTATCCTTTAGACCGTAAAATTTTATTGGCTTTAGTTACCTAGGAGTAAGATTTCTATAAAAATATAATGTTCTTACCTGTACTAATAGGATCCATAGCACAAAACACTGATTCGTTTACTGCACAAGTCATGAGGTGTTGTCGAATGTGTGGCAAAATTGCAACTGAGACGATTACAAATTAGTAATAATCGTCATTACTTACCCTTTAACACCTCATTAGCACGCCATAACGGGACTTTGCACGATCAATTCTTGGAAATGAGATAATAGGGTTGTTCTTGACAACATAAAACGATCAATTCCAGGAAATTGGACAATGACTTTTGTCCACCTAGCTTGTTCTACGCGAATCACTGTGCGTAGGGGCGGCGGGCCCCTTACGGTTCCGCCTTCTGCGCCTCGCGGGGGGTTTATTTCGGGCCGGGGGCCCGTTTGCCTCCGCCATCAGTCCCGAGGCGCCCGCGATTACAGGCACCTCATTCCTGGCTGGGGGAGGGGGGATTGGGACCGCTGGACGAGGGACGGGGATTTTTTCCCGTCCCTCGGGCTTCCCCTTCGGTCGCGGAGGCGGGACGGGCGGGGCGGTTTTAGTGCCCGCCCTTCTCGCCTCGCGGACGAAGGCCTTACAGCGGCGATCATTCGCTGTATGGCCCTCGCCGCAGTTCGCGCAGGAGGGGGCATCCTCCTTGGGGCGCGGACAGTCACCGGCAGGGTGACCAAGCCCGCACCTCACGCACCTGATGGGCCTGTGGCAGTTAATGGAGGAGTGACCGAAGGCCTGGCAGCGATGACACTGCGCAGGCCCCCCGCGACTCCTCCAGGCCTCAACAGTTACGCCCGGCATGCACAGGAGCTCCTTGATTGCAAAGAGCTCCCTCAGCCTGTCCGGGAGGATTCGGCCCTCAAGCTGCGCGAAGAACAGGCAGCCGGGGCGGTCCCTACGGGGGGGAATGGGGCGCACAAGCGCCGTCGGAAATCCGATCTCCGACAGCGCCTGGGCGATCGCCTCGGGGGGTGTGTCCCGAGGGAGCCCGCGAATTCCCACCTTGTGGGGGCGGTCCTCGACGAGGGAGTAACAGTACCATGAAATGGCACTGTTCGCCTTCGCGGCCTCGTCGAGGTACCGCACGATTTCGCGGTACTCCTCCGGAGACCGGGGGGTGAAGCGCACCCCCTTACCGAAGGGGCGCGCGTTGGGAGCGTGACCAAGCCTGGTCTTCAAGGCCGCGAAATGTCGCGTCCACTCGGGGAGGCAATCCACCACGATTGGTGGAGTTGCCTTACCCCGAGCGGGTTCCGCGGGCCCTACGCGGGGGGCGGTGGGTCGCGGCGACAACCCACTTTTGGCGGCGGTCGCGGCGGTCGCGGTTGGCGAGACAACTCTTTTTGCAGCCTCCGCATACGAGGCAGTCGCCGTGCGGGGCTGAATTCGCGTCCCAGAAGCCGAAGTCACCGACGGGAGCGATAGGCGCCGGGGGGAAGGGACGGGGGCCGGGGAGGGAGAGGGGGAGTCAGAGCTCGAGCGGGAGCCCGAGCTCATGAACCCGACCGACATCGGCGATGACGGAGGGTCCTTTTGAGGGGAGGCCGAGGCCGGTCGCTTACCCCCCTGAAGGGGTAAGGAAGAGGGAAGTGGAGGGAGAGAGGAAGGATCGGCGAAGCCGACTCCCGGAACATCTGTTGGGTGGGGTGCGGCCACCGGCGAGGCTGGTGGCTCAGCGAAGGACATTGAGATGTTAGTGGTCTTCGGGCGCGGCCACACAGGCGGGCCCTCGCCCTCACTAACGAAGCTAACTGGGGACGAATGCCCCGTCGAAGGTTCGGCAGACGGTGGCCCTGCCACCAGCCTCTTCTCCTTTGTATAAGGGTCCGTAAACACGGTGATTTTCATTGGCTTCACCCTGGGCTTCGCCTTCATTATTTTGCGCGGCGTCGGAGGGGCCATATCTCGAGATATGGGCAAGCGAAGATTCGCTGCCCACACCTTCCGCGAAACGACCGCGCGCGCGCGTGATAAGAGTGATTGCGATAAGCGCGCCTCGGAATGCGGCGTGACTCACCGCGACGAGACGCGATGACGCGGGAGCGAGCGGCGCGCCGGCGGGGCGCGGGGGACGCGGCAAGCGCACGCGGGCGCGGATAAATCCAACGAAACTGCAATCCTGGTATTCGCTTCCTCCAATCTTCGCGTAAAAACCACTTTGCGTCACCACTTCGTCGTCACCACCACCACGTATGCGTAGCGTATTTATCAATGAAGCAGTATGAAATTCCATAGGAGTATGAGAATTCACCCAGCAGCACTCTATTCCCTTTCATCTTTTAAGAGTTTTTAAGTTACAATCACCTTTACGACGAAGGACTTTACAACATACTTAGGAACATACCAACAAAATAATACAATAAATGTACTGTTATCCCATTAATATTATAAATGTAGAAGTTTGGATATTTGTGTATTTGAGGTGAAGATGCTTCTCAATTACAGAATGTATATGAATGAAATTTAGCAGAATGCCAGATAATGACCCCAATTATGACACAAAGTACTTATTATCCCAGAACATACGTACGCAGTAAAACATACGTACTTAAACTCACGGCTATAAATCCCAAAAAGGTGTAGCCAGAGCTTTAGAGCTAAAAACTCCTCAGCCACATTTAGAAGTTGATAGGGGACAAGATGGAAGAAATAAAGTATTGTTGGCGATGGGTCTCCAACCGCATCGCCCAAAACCCACTTATGTTAAAAAGCCCCATACCTTTAGTTACTCTTACGACACCCGTGGGTAGAAAGGGGTGGCAGTGAAAATCACATAATTAAATTTAGGAATAGCACCAAATGATTAAGATTTAAAAGTAGCAATCATTGCCATGCCTTTTTCAAGTAGGTCCCATGGTATAAGGGTGGTCAATTTAATTGGTCAAGCACTCATACATATTATGTACCACTTGCACACTAACAGCATCTATATGTATGTACCATAGTATAAGGGCATTAACAGTATTTTATTACCACTTAGTTGTTGATCCATATTATCATCACAATCAATGATCAACGTAGCATTCAACCCTTGAGATGAAGTGGGTATGGTTTTATCTAAAAAAAAAAGAGAATAAGGATATTTTATATCATTAACATGAGTATCTCAGTAATAAAAAATAAAAATAAAGGCACTAGACAAGTCTATGTTCCCCAGGTGATGGAAGATTTTAAACTCAAATTTAATTAATAAACTATATTACAATTTGCCTGTAATTTTTAGAGAATGACTGTTATCAGTATATATATTTGTGCTTTGGGATGAGGATGGCACCGCAATTCCTAAAATAATGAGCAAATATTCTTTAATCATATTACAAAATATTTTACAAATGGTTGGAGTATATAAAATAAAAAGAATAGTATAAGTTCTATTTTATTTATCATAAATATGTGTTTCTTTTATTAAAGTGGTGTAATATACTGTATTTTATTAGCAGTAACAGGAAACAGGAGTAAACATGTATATGGTTAGAAAGAAATATTTGAAATACTGAATGTAGAATAACACCATGATACATGCACTGTAAGGTCTATTGATCATAGAATCCTGCCAATAGCTATTTAAAGACTTTGGCATGGCACACCATTCTACAGAATGAGCAACAATTGAAGTCTTGTAGAATATAATTTTTTGTATAAATTAAAAGAAACAAACTTACCATCCTCATTTTCCAACAGTTGAATTTCTTGTAATGGTTTACAATAGGAATGGTCACTTAGCTTCCTTTTTCTAGTTTCAAAGTAATCATGTTCCTTAGATATGGAAGAGTTTTCTAAAAAATAAAATATATGTAATAATAGAAGTTGTTTTATCAGGGGGAAGAAACAAAGAAGTTCACTATAAACTGTTCAAGGGGAAGCTAGCATAAGTGAATGGCAGAATAAGGCACATAAAGTATACAAGATATGATGTACAACATGCAATGGTTGATATCTAGAAATAATGCCTAAAAACACAGATGAACAGTGAAACTTATTCAAACATACGTGTAGTCAATAGCCACCATAGGACCCAATTTGTTGCATGTATATTGTAATATATTTGAGGCTTTATTTTAAGTCATAGCACATAATTACAGACACATAGCAAGGCTTGTAAATTACATAAATATAAATTGTATGTTCCAGGCTCTTGGGTATTTTGATAATGTGCATCGACATAACGCCTGCAGAAAATGTTAAACATTACAATCATTAGTCACATTGTTTAGACTCATAATTAAGCAATAAAATTATATTACTAATAACCCTACATCACAATACACATACACAATCCTTTGATGGGCTGTCTTTTCAGCAATGTTATCATAATCACAGTATGTATACACATCAAACATACGATTTATATTTATGTAAGCTACAAGCCTTGCTATGTGTCTGTAATTATGTGCTATGTATGACTTAATATAAAGCCTCAAATATATTACAATATACATGCAACAAATAGGGTCCTATGGTGGCTATTGTAAGCTTATAATAATGAGTGTGCTATGATTGGCTATTATGCTGTATAATTTATACTATTATAATTGATAAACTGTATAGTTTTGTTGTGTAATCATATTATTTACCTATTTAATAAGTATTAGTGGTATCGTGTATGAATAATGAGATACTTGTTTGACTTTACTTCAAAACAGCTCACGCTGATTAAAATAATGATTGTAATTAAATCCATAATTTTAGTAAATACTCATTTCTAAAATGTTATTATTTATTTATTAATGAGTTGTAATAATTATTATGTAAATTTGAGTAAAGTATTATTAATAAGACTGTCAGTTGATTTGAGGTTAGGTAAGGTATAAATATACGATCTCTGTTTTTGCGTGGGCAATTGTCAGTAGTCTGTTGTATCGGCAAGTGGTTGTGAAAGATGAAATTATACGAAGTGTACCGCTATTTTGGGTTTTTATTTCAAAACCTCCACACTCCCTGAAGTTGACCCTACAACTCAGAAGTGAGGATAGGCGAAAAATATCACGTTTTTCGTACTGCGCCTACGTAAGTACCCTGTTCTTTTTTTTGTGTTTGCGTAATTAGAATCCTTGGTATGGTGAAATTGCCTTCTTCTTTATAAAATAGCATCCATAAACAGTCGTAAATAATAAAGTCTATTTCAATTGAAGGCAAGAAAGTATTTTAAAAGAATTTTCATTTATTCTCAAAAACATAGGGGCGATGCATAAGAGTGTTAATCTGTTACATACTTGAGCCTGATATCTAGTCCTTTTTTTCCCGATAGCTCAGATTGTTTTTTTTTTCAAAGCTACTATTTGTCAACTTATTGATCTGAAGACTGGTATAGAGCTCTGATTATCGAATAATATTGAAATCTTGGATCGATATACCGTATACCCGAAATAAACCCCCCGCGAGGCGCAGAAGGCGGAACCGTAAGGGGCCCGCCGCCCCTACGGCTCCACCACCACCCCCCCCGACGGCACAGCAGCCAGAAGCGGTTGCGACGGTCAAGGTGGCAGCCCCTGCTCCATCAGGGACGGACGTTGGACCAACAGGCCCAGCATCCTCCGTCCCTGCCGCATCGGTGTCGCCCCAAATGGCCTCAACATTACTTCGAATGATCGAAGTAATTAAGGAGGCCCTAGAGGCGACGCTGATGGGTAGAAGCCCAGTGCAGGCCCTGCGAAGGGCCTTGCACATTCTAATGGAGGCCATGGATCCGGTACACGATGGGTAGTACATCTCTACGCATTGTGTATTGGAATCCCGGCGGTATCAGGGGCCACATCCTAAGTCTCCGCACTTTGGTCCAGGAGCATGACGTCCACATCGTGCTCCTGGGGGAAACCAAGCTGAGACATAGCGAGGAGCTCCGCGTACCCAACTTCTTCGTGTACCGTAGGGACGAGGTCTCCCCGAGGGGTATTGCGTACCGAGGTACCGCAGTACTCGTAAGGAGAGACCTGGTGCATGAAGAGTTGGGACAGCCAGCCTTTAGCAGTGTCCGATCTATCGGAATACTGTTGAGGGCGGCCGACATGGAGCTCAAGGTGTACGCCGCCTACAAACCGCCTGATTGCCCCTTCTATCCCCAGGACATCCGGAACATGGTGGATGGCCGGACCGCCACTGTGGTGTTAGGCGATTTCAACGCCAAGCATCCGCAGTGGAATTCGGCCACCTACGATTCGGCTGGGCGGGGACTGCTGAGGGATGCGGAGGACAACGACTATACGGTCATTGCCCCCTGCACCCCGACGCACTACCCGGCCAACCCGAATCATCTTCCTGATGTCCTGGACATAGCTCTGCTGTCGGGGATAACATGCCCGACGGCGATCGAGGTGCTGTATGACACCGACACGCAGCACCTCCCCGTTCTTCTGGCTCTCGGAATGAACGCTGATTTCCGGCATCCCCTTCCTCCCCGGGTCAAGATTGACTGGGGTGCATACTCCTCCAAAATGGAGGAGTTCCACCCAACGGGGGGGATATCGTGCGCCACCGACGTCGACGAGCTGGCCGAGGCTTTAGCTTCGGCCATCGCGTCGGCCAAGGATGACGCAACAATAGCCCGGCCTCAGCCGGCTCTCGCGAGTCGTCACCTCCTGCCGGAGCATCTCCGGCGGAAGTTACGCGACAAGCGGGAGCTGCGCCGCCAATGGTCGCGTTCTCGATGTCCGGCGCTGAAGAGGCAGCTGAATGCTATCACGTCCTTTATCAAGGACGCGATAACGGAGTTCCGAGGGTGGACGTGGGAAAGCCTCATTGAGAGAGCCTCTGAGGACGACGCCACCCTCTACCGGCTGAACTCTAAGCTCAGCCGGGCTCCGGCCCCGGTCTGTCCCATCTTCGACCGGGGTGGCAAACGCTGCTACTCAGCGTCGGACCGAGCCGCGATATTGGCGGATCATTTCGAGAGTCAATTCTCGCCTAACCCTGTCGTCGACGAAGAGCACAATAGCCTCGTGGAACGGCGGGTACAGCAGTTTTTGACCGACGACCGGATACCTCCGATCAGGGGGGATGACTTCATCTCCCCCTCGGAGGTCCGGAAGTTGGTCAATAGCCTCAACAGGCGGAAGGCTCCCGGCCCCGACGGGATTCCCGTCGAGGCCCTAGTACAGCTCCCCCGTAGAGCCCTCGTCGCCATGACGAGGCTCTTTAACGGGATATTTCGTACGGGCCGATTCCCACCCTCCTGGAAGACCGGTAAGATTATTGTCTTACCGAAGGAGGGAAAGGACCGGCGGCAGCCGAGCGGGTATCGACCCATCACTCTGCTGCCGCACATCGCGAAGCTGTTTGAGCGTCTGCTGTTGCGACGCCTTCGTCCCCACATTCAGCTGCGGGACGAACAACACGGCTTTCGCGACAGCCATAGTACGACGCTCCAGCTCGTGAGGGTAGTCGAACACCTCTCCTCCGAGATGAACAGGGGACGCTACACGGTCGCCGTCTTTCTAGACATAGAAAGAGCGTTCGACCGTGTGTGGCATAGCGGGGCCCTGTTCAAACTCTTGGAGGTGGGGGTGCCACCGGCATATGTGAGGATCATCGCCTCCTTTTTGGAGGGGAGATCCTTCTATGTGTCGGTGGAGGACGCCCGGTCCGAGGTGAAGCCGATCCGTGCGGGAACTCCCCAGGGGAGCTGTGTCTCTCCACTGCTGTACGCGCTGTACACCAACGACATCCCCACCCTCGAGGGTAACACCCTATACGAGGGTGAGGAGGACGTTACGCTGGCGCTCTACGCCGACGACAGCGCCTTCTTCGCCTCCTCTCGTCGGCCCCGGGTAGCGGTTGCCAAGATGCAACGTGTCCTGGACCTTCTGCCGGCTTGGCTTGGTCGGTGGAGGACGGCCGTCAACGTCGGGAAGACGGCCGCCCTGATCACCAGGGTGAGACGGCCGACCGGGCTCGCGCCGCTTACGTTAGGCGGCGAGAGCATCGAGTGGCAGACCTCGGTCAAGTACCTAGGCTGCAAGATCGACCGCAACCTCCGTATGGGGTCTATGGTGGACCATGTCCGCCATAGAGCCCTCGGGGCCCGGTCGGTCTTGCGGCCGGTGCTCGACTCCGGCCTGCCACTACGAGCCAAACTGCGTATATACAAAATGTATATACGCTCCCGCCTGACGTACGCGGCGCCGGCCTGGTATGGCCTACTCTCAGCCCAGAACAAGCAACGCTTGCAGAGGGTTCAGAACATGGTGCTCCGCCAATTTGTGAAAGCCGGGCGGTACGTGCGTAATAGCACGATCCACCGTGATCTCCGGGTCGAGACCGTGGAGGAATTCGTGGTGGGGTTGACCCGTCGTCTGTTCGACCGGGCGGACAACTGCCGCCACGAGCACCTCCGCGGAATCGCCCCGCTACACGCACGACCGCCCGACGGGCGACCGCTGCCTCGGGAACTCGCGCGCTCCCCGGAGTCGCAAGACACGCGACCCCGGGGACCGCCCCTTCCACCGCCGACTGCCCCGACGTCAGTCCCGAGGGTGAGGTGCGTAACGCGTATCCTCACCCTCCCTCACCCTCCTTAGTGGCTAATCCCCAATAGGGATAGCCACCCCTCCCCTATATCGCCTGGGGAGGTGCCCAAAGACCGGGGGGGACGTTCCCCCCCGAGACGAAGCTGGCCCATGGGGGAAACCCCGACGCCTATCCCGCGCGTGCCGAGCCTGGTGTTTTGTGCCGCGTGGAAGATCCTCTAAGCGTTTAATTAACTCAAGTGTGGTCCAGGCTTAGGACTAGCAATGTGCATGGATTCATTTGATGTTTACAAAGATTCGAAATGTATGTCAAGATAACACGATTTTAAATATCAAACAATTATCAAAATCAATCAATAAATTATATTGAACTTGATTTTAGAAATAAATTGAATGTCCCGGTGCTAATCCAAAATTATGAAAACTTAATGCATTAGTTGTAAACCTAGAAAACTACAATTTGATTTTAATGTAGTAAGAGTTTTAGTTACACTGAATTAAATAAAATACATGCCTGAGACGAATGTTGACGGGATTCATCGATGTTAACCGAACTCTTTGAATACAATTTAAAACTTTTTGCTATTATAATTAAAACAACTATTGACTTTAGGATATTTTTATTGCTATCGTTTTAAGTATCACTTTCATTTGCTTACCCATACGTTCGTTACCGATCAATCACGCAGCATCACACTGCAGTGCTCTATGGTAGTGTAATGGAATGAAATGTAGTGCCATGCTAAGTGTGATGTTTGGAATGGTCGAGTAATGTGTAATGTATCAGTACGCGTCCGAGCGATATTACGTGTGATGCATTGCTCGCATTGCTTACACCATGCCTGGTTGTGAGTATCCAGGTTGTTTTTTTTATATTTTGTACAACTCAACTGCAAACTTACTATAGGTTTACTACAAATTACTACTACTACTGCTACTAAAATTTTAGCAAACCTGTAAGTTTAAAAAAATAAAATAAAAAAATATTGAGGCCTTTTATGTTTATAAATCTAGTTTTGGAACATAATACGAAGGAACACATAGTTGTTTTAATACTCATCATGATGCATAATATCTTTATTATTTATTTTAAATTTGAGATAGTCACCCGCTTATTGTAGTGTCTTCATATTATTCACGTAAGAGGTAAAAACGTCAAAATCAAAATATTCTTTATTAAACCAAGTAGGTATTATACATTTTCTTCGGCCCCCTGTAAAGCTGTACAAAGCATGTGTAAGATAATACCGTGAATCCGTAAGAGAATTACATGACCAAGGATTAATACAGTAACTGTTTAAATATTAGTTTGCAATACAAAGTAAGAATTAAACATTTTGAAACTTTTAACAACTACCTTCTAATAAAATAGTCAGCCGTACATTTGTTATCAGTGAAATATTTAAGTTACATTTGCGAAGGTCGCCTTTAATTTCAATAAAAGAAAATTGGATTTGCGTTATACTAATTGTTAGGCCCATTGAGATCAAAGAAGCTAAAGTATGTGTACTGAGGGTTGGCTTGATTGTTTACTAAGCTGAAATTTGTCAGTTTCAGTTCTCCACCATGGATCGAGAAGAGAGCAGGAGTCGTAGCCTCAGTTACGATAGATTGAGCGCAGAATTGGCATGGAGGTGCCAAAAAAAAAAAGCCAGTCAACACGGAGGTGTTGGAGATGACAGGAAGCGTTATGCTGAACGACCGTGGGTATTACGGGAGCGTGGTACCGAGGTCAATCGACAACCGTGGGTATTACGGGAGCGTGATACCGAGGTAAATCGACCGTGGGTATTACGGGAGCGTGATACCGAGGTCAATCGAGGTGAACAGGTGAACAACGAATAGTCCAATAACAGCGGAGAGGTCTCTTCGTAAGCCGGTTCGGCGTACACGAGAGCGTTCGCCTAGCGCGAGGACGAGAAAATAGCAGGGAGTGATGTTCACAGCATTGTGCACGCAAACGCGAGGGTGGATACTATTCCCAAAACAAAATAGACAGTAACCGCAGCTCTTTGGTTGGGTCGCTTAGTTTGAAACGACGTAGGGTAAATGATAATGGATGAGCTATTGTTTATTTTGTCTGAGATGCTGGCTGAAAGAGTTCAGTACGGAGAATCGCTTGATCAATATTATTACGCCAAAAACAATCTACTAAATTAATGTAAAATTAATGGGCGCCAGGATGTAGATTGTCTGCTGCACGGTGTAGGGTAGGTGCTCAGGCAGCTGCTTAAACCCGAACAAGTTTTTAATTTCTTTAATACGGTTAAAGTTGGTCAATATGGTGACCATCTTGAATGACTCTCAAGGCGAAAAATTGATCGCAAATGTACTTTGCTTTTGCGATGGACAAGATGCTTCAAATTCAAATTTATTTACCGAAAAGGGCAAAATACAACTTGTAATTATTTAACTATATAAACTCAATTAATGCTAGGTAGATTTACAAATTCTTAACAATGTAAGGTTTTACGAATATGTGTAATTGTAGCTCAATCTAAAATAATAATAATAGAAAACTATTTGAATTTTCGGGTAATTTCAAAAAGTTTGTTATATTTGGTCTCCGGACTAGGCGAACCTGTAGGGCAGATGCCGGAATTTTCAATTTGTCGCGGAGGCCTTATTGATGTAATGATATTAAAACCAATATTTAATATTTACATCAAATGGGGACTACTACTGATTTAATAAATTGAATATTCTGTTTCAAAAATTGATCATAGTTACAATTTGTGAATGTATTGTTCCTGTTTTGTATACATTTTATATTTTTTACCTTAAAATTCAGTATTGCAAATTAATAAGATAGTGTATTTAAATATCAATAATAAAACTAAATTCCATTACTTAAATTAAATAATATCAACAATATCAAAGATAAATTATTATAATTATGACCGCCTTGTTCACCTGGTCTGGCTGGAAAAGTCTTCTCATTTGTCAGTTCATTGCAGCGAACAAAAAAAAATATATACATACCAAGAAGGGTAATCCGAAGGATAAAAATGAAAAACAATGAAATAGCTCAAGTTCAGCTTTAGACCTGGAACTTGACAAATACTTAACTGACATCAAAGTAAATGGGGTAGCACTAAATTGCTGTGTAGAGGTTGTAAGTCACGCTCTGTCATAAAACCTACTAAAGCCAGAGAGCTCAACTTTGATATGATAGTTCCAAAGGGTATACCTCTACTCAGGGCTATAGGTAGGGCTCTGATAAATCCCGTGAGCATTACAACTACAACGTAGAAGTTCAGAACGTAAAACGATCGATAAAGACGTACATCGGTGGAGACTATGTTTTATTTGCCATATAAACCAAATCAGCATCAAACATTCAATACTTTTCTTCTGAAGTTTTCTTAAATCTTAAGTAATTTTTAGCCAAAATCTTTAGTAGCTTTGAGATATCTTAACCATAATAGATATGCTGGTGTATAGGTGCATGGGTTGGTAGAGAGTGATAAACATCATAGCATAAACGTCAACAAGGGTATACCTCCTGTATACCTGTGATCCTCTCGCGGACACGATAGCTGCCTACAACGGCTTAGGCATCAAGATGAACTGTCTGTGTGAATTATAATTGTCTTATTTTCGTTAATTCTGGTATTTAAGTCATAATCATTAGCACAGAATCTAAATCCATTGCATATCCTTCGGGAAATATTAAATTTTTAGCCATTCATGTCCAAATTAAGACTGTAATTATTACCATTTTATATGCTTTGCTTTGGATCCGAAATAAAAGATTTCGATGCAAATATATTATAAAACAAATAATAACTTCTATCATCACAATATATCAATTACGATAAAGTGTACGAATGGGCTAAAATGTCAAATACGTGAATTTTTATAGGGCTAGTATAGAATCCGCCACACTAGGGTCACCCACTCACACTTATTTAAGCACACCGTCTATTATTTTTGGATATCGCTGTCATCTTTGTCTTGTCAATCTATATACATAAGTGAAGCACAATTAATATATAATCTTAACATTGTTTCTGTACTTTAAAAGTGCCGCTCATCATAACTGTTAAGACTATAACTGTAGATTTTACCTCAAATCTTCGCCCTGCTTCCATTTGTTAAAAATATAATTAGAACCACGAGCAGGGGAAGGTAAAAATAAATTAAAATGGTATAAATCAAAATTATGTACATTTTACCATAGCTTAATATTTATTAGAGAAACAAACTGTACACAATATTTCAAGCAAGGATGACCTCTAAAGTTTCTACCAATAGTTATAGTATAGTATACTAATTTTGAAGTTGATATAGAAAATTGCAAATTAAAATAAGTATTTAAAACAAAATAATTGTACATCGGCTATGATATGGATAGTTTATAGAGATGAATTCGTTTGAAGGCATCAGATTGTCATCCCCACCAGACCAAGCGAATATAACAAGATTTTAAAAACATGTACATGTATAATTAATTATGATATTATTATTATTAAGTATACCTAAATAAGATTCTTTGTCATATATGGTACTAATTTTGAAGTAGGTATATTTATACTTAAAAACTGGTAATAAACATCAAATACAAAAATAAATATATCTGTAAGATTATATATCCCACCAAAAACATTAAATGTAAAAAAATGCCAAGTCTCTCGATGCAGTCTTTCCATCGTAAAAAGTTTTGAGATCTCATAGAAGCCAAGTCCTATTCAAAATATTTCGTAGTTATAAATCAACATTTAGTAATTGTATCAATAGTTTTCTTTATATTATAATTATAGTGACTTGGCAATGAGCACAAGAAGAAACAAATAAAACGGCATATTTGGAGGAGTTTAAAGTTACACACACCGCATGCGTAAACATTAATATCACAAAATTAATTTTCTGTTGGTTTATCCGTGTCGTCCCAACCGAATTTCGGCAACGGCAGTCAGTCTTAGTGCACTCTCGATTCATTTACTTTCATAAAGCGATGGCCCGTAAGGTATTCTTAATTATTGTATTGGAGAATGTAGTCGGTAGTGACCATCATGATTCACACATAACAAATAATCTGATCACTGGTCTCGTCAGTAACATTTGCACATAATTCCAGGCAGCAAGCAGCTTTTAATTTGTGCTCATTGCCAAGTCACTATAATTATAATATAAAGAAAACTATTGATACAATTACTAAATGTTGATTTATAACTACGAAATATTTTGAATAGGACTTGGCTTCTATGAGATCTCAAAACTTTTTACGATGGAAAGACTGCATCGAGAGACTTGGCATTTTTTTACATTTAATGTTTTTGGTGGGATCTCATTTATTTTTTGTAAGTGTATTTCTTTCTTTTACTTTTAGGTGACCTCACAATTTCTTGGACGTCAGCTACTGCTTTGCTTAGAACCCATTCTCTGTCTCTATCTCTTTTGTTTCTTCTCTGAGGCTTCGTTACTTCTAAGGTAGACAAGTCTGGGCGATATATACTTCGGAGTCGATTATATTCAGCTATTGCTGTCTCCTGAGCTTTGATACCACTAAAATTCCCTTATCGTTTGACGACTGAAAACTCCCATACATGCTGTATGACAACGAATGAAATAAACACGACCCATCTCCAAGAATAGAGATGACTCTGTGTGGACAAAGGTCGCCATTTATGTACAATATTTCACGTTCCATTACACTATATTTACAATTACTTCTATAACAATAGGGCTTAAACTTATATATATATGCAAACTAAATAGAACTAAACTAACTAACAGATAACTAACTAAATAAATATATATCTACTAACTTACAAACTATAACTAAACTAAACTAAATAACACGTAAAGTTCTCCGAATATCAATTATCACTACAATATTTTTTAGTTTCGAAATGGGTTTTCATTGACAGATGTATCAAATGAATATTATCGAATTATTTTGAAGTACTACTTACACTGCGCTTTGTAACGCAACCATAGCGCGATTCAGACAGGTACAACGCCATCTATCGAGCGCTCATACAATATTTATCGCAATACAATGGAGTTTTAGCTTTATTAATTTAATGAACTTTATGTATTAATTTGTATTAATGATAGTCTATGTATTACATTTATATTATTCTTTTCTATTCTATGTATGTATTCATCCAATTGAATAGGTACTTGAACAACGAACAAAGTTAACAATGCAGTCAAAATCCATACATAATGTTCTTGCCAAACCGCAAATATAAAATTGTTTTCTATGGCATATAATTTTTTAATGTTTTTATATTTTTTCCTTTATATGTGGCTAATGACCTATCTTGGTGCAAAATTTGAAGTTTCTAAGTCTGCTAGAAGTACCTTAGATTTTTGATGATCTGTCAGTGAGTCAGTGAGTGACAAAATGGTGTAACTTTGATCGACCGTAACTCCTAAACTATTAATTCATTTGGCGTGTAATTTCAAACTTAAGCTTGTTCTAATGCCTACTATTATTCACCGAAAACCTAAACTCCTAGCTTTGTCCACGTCGAAGATATAGGGGGGGCGAAACAGCCGCGAACCGCTTCGAGAAAAGATGGTACGGCCGTGCCCGTTTTGCTCGAGACTTGGCAGGGGCACTGCCGTGCCCCCAGATTAATAATTAAGTTATAACCTCACGAGTACGTGAGTTGTGAATCTGCCTATTCTTTTTACTAACGTATTGATCTCTCCATTGAAGAGTTGTCTGGAAGAGATAGTTTTAAGCCACCAATTGTGCTTCTGTTTAGCAGTGTAATCTTTGTAAAATGTTTTAACTGTGATGACTGCCTCCGTGGCCTCGCGGTTGAGCGCTTGGTTTCGGGTGCGGAGGTCTCGAGCTCGATCCCCGGGGGGGTGATCACCTTACAAATTTGATTTGTAAGATTTGACCGAGTTTGGAGGGATATTGCAGGCTTGAATCACCTGACTATCCGAAAATTAAGATGATTCCGTGCTTCCGAGGGCACGTTGGGCCGTCGCTCCCGGCTACTGTTGCGGTGGTGGTCGTTGGTCTGCCAGCCCGCAATTGGCCGGCGTGGTGGACTGTGGCCAGATCGCCCTATGTAGGGTGGGCTGGAGCCCCTTGGTGGGGACATATATGGACTGTGAGGAGGAGGTACGTGATGAGTACCATTATGGGTTCTATTCTATTCTATATTTATGTGCTTAATATTACAATTCGTATAAATAAAAAATAAAAAAATACATTGTATATGTATATTGAATGTGTAAATAATATGTAAATGTCTGTAAAACTATGTGTATGATATGTGTGTGCATATATATGTATAAAAAGTTAATGCAATCGCAATTATGAAACATTAGTACGGATTAACACATTAGGACCTGTTAATTTTGAATCACTTGTTACCAGGATTTACAAGTTATTTCAAGAACTTACCTATGTATAAAAAAATATATAAAATAATAAAGTTTTATTAATTCTTTAAAAAAATATTTCCAAAAGCGAAGGGACTCGCTTATAACAGGAAGGCCGAGCTGTAAGCTTATAATAATGAGTGTGCTATGATTGGCTATTATACTGTATAATTTATACTATTTATAATTGATAAACTGTATAGTTTTGTTGTGTAATCATATTATTTACCTATTTAATAAGTATTAGTGGTATCGTGTATAAATAATGAGATACTTGTTTGACTTTTCTTCAAAACAGCTCACGCTGATTAAAATAATGATTGTAATTAAATCCATAATTTTAGTAAATACTCATTTCTAAAATGTTATTATTTATTTATAAATGAGTTGTAATAATTATTATGTAAATTTGAGTAAAGTATTATTAATAAGACTGTCAGTTGATTTGAGGTTAGGTAAGGTATAAATATACGATCTCTGTTTTTGCGTGGGCAATTGTCAGTAGTCCGTTGTATCGGCAAGTGGTTGTGAAAGATGAAATTATACGAAGTGTACCGCTATTTTGGGTTTTTATTTCAAAACCTCCACACTCCCTGAAGTTGACCCTACACTATTGACTTCATGTAAGTTTGAATAAGTTTCATGGTTCGGTAGCATAGTGTAGTGTTGAAATGTAATTACAAGTATTATTGTTACTCACCATCATTTTCAGTCGAGAGAGAGGGTATTCCAGTACTTATTTCCTCATTGGAAAATAAGGTAGGATAAGCAGACTGTTTTAGGCGTGAACTAGATGTCACAAACCTTTTCTCAAAATGTTTGTGACACACAAACATGGTACGTAGATCTTTGAAGCTAAGCTTCGATAATTCCTCACACTTAATAATATTCACCCACTTTTGGAGTCCTATCTCAGTTTTTGGAAAGCAATGCATTTTAACACTTTTGCGATTGCTATTGCAAAAGGGAACACAGCAAATGTTCTTCATGACGAAGAAGACTTGATATCACAGTACTGAATTTGAGAGAATAAGCCAAAGAAACACTAAAAAGACGTAACAATGAACTTCACTCGATCAAACTCAATAATGCAATGAAAGAAAATGAAATGAACACAGGCAATGAACAAAATGGCGGCGGCGGGCGCCAGAAGAGCGGGGGCCTCTGACTGAAGCAAGGGAGGGGAGAGGGAGACTTTTTTTCTAAACTAACGCGGTTGTCTGACCTTGAACGAAAATTTTTGTTCTAAGAGCCTGTGCCGCTTCCTTCATAAACATGGCGCGTTTCCGTATGTCTTGTGACGCCGCCAGATGTCGTTCGGGTCTCTCACCTCCAGTGCTGCCAACTTGACCAACTTGTGGTTGTGTTTGAAATTGTGGTAATTGGCGCCGCCGGAAGTTCGGTTGAGGTTGATGCCATGTTGAATGACCGCACGCCGACGAAATATGGCCGAACTCATTGCACTTAAAACACTTCATGCCACGATTCTTGTATGGACACTCTCTCGATGCATGGTTCATTTCTCCACAGTTGAAACATCGTATAGCCGGACTTTTCTGGGACGGCTGGACTGCTGCAGGCTGCCTCCTTGTCCGTTCGCTCGTCGTTGTCTCCCTTGTAGATGCTGCTGCTGTTGCCGCCTTTTCTTTCATCTGCTCGTACAGTTTAAGCTTTTCTTTTAGGACTGGATACGTCGTAGAACCGTACAATTTACCTCCGCGTCCTTGATGCCTTCGATTATGTATTGAATCGATACATAATCAGGAAACCTTGCTCTCTTACCCATTTCTTTCATGATGAGTATGTACTGGTGATAGGTCTCACTGGGCTGCTTCTTACGAGATGACATTAATTCGTGCATTTCCTTTGAGTTAATGCTATCGGGGAATTCTTTTAGGAGGGCCGCCTTCAGCTCCTCATACGTCTTGAATACTTTTTCGGTCTTCAACCATAGTGCTGCGGTACCTGATAGTGATCTTCTTGCTATAATGAGTTTTTGTTGCGGCGTCCAACTAAATATTTCACAGTTGTCCTCGATGTCTTCCGCCCATTTTGTTGACGAGTATGTGCCGTCTTCGCCGTCGAATTTATTCAGACCCAACATCCCATCGAGGTACGTAGCCGTCGGATCCGCAGTCATTTTGGTTTTTATCGTCGTAAAAATAATAAATTTTCGTCTTCGTTCTTTCGTCTTTTTGGTTAGGGCACGTGCTCCGTCGTTGCGTCGTCTGTCGTTTTTCTGTTTTTACCAAATCCCGGACGAGCCCCCAAAATTTGTGGGATTGGTGGTCAAGAACAACACTTTTTTGATAATTTAAGTACCGTAGCTTTATTTTAAACTCTTTATAATATTTAATAAATTGCAACGCGCCTAATCCGTCTTCCATCTTTTTTTCGTCTCCCTTCCTTTCTTTGTTCTTCCGTCTCGCTCTTCCGGTTCTTTCACTCACTCACTTTACGTTCTTTTCTACTCAAGTCATAACGTTCCATTCTCACATCCCACACATATTACATACCTATTCAACTTATCTTTCGCTGATAAAACGCCAGTATTTAGGTACTACGGGTTAGGTTTAGGTAGGCATATTCTTTGTTGGCGCTCGCCGCCCGCGCCGCCGCCGCGCGCCGCGCGGGTATGCGTACCTACCTACCAACCTATTCTATTTATGTATTACGCTGGTAATTTTTTTATCTAGACGCACGAAATGTATGTATGTTTGTAAACTAATACTACCTATCTCCTTTTCAAAATTCAAAATCAATACGGAAGCAAGCACCCTAGTGAGTCAGCAAGTATAGGTATGTATTTTCAAGAATTGCAGGAGCGGACATTCTGTAACTTTATTTTGTGGTCGCGTGTCGCATCGATCGAGAAATAAAGAGAAAGTCACTGTGTGGGGAAATCGCTCTGTCGTCATCCATTTGGAAGGACATCAGAAGACTGATCAGTTAAAACTGCCCGTGTGTGGCGAGCATTAGTTATTTAAAAACAAATAATTCAGATAATTGCTTATAACCAGTTACAACCTCAATTTTCTTAGTTTGTCGTTCATATTTTTACATGAACTACCAAAATGATGCACAAAACGACAATGGATATGGACATAGTGATTTAAATAAATAGGTAGGTAGGTATTAATTTACCATTATTCGTTGAGCTGCAGCATTCAAATTTAGAACTTTTTGAGGAGGAGTAGTACGTTTGTAGGATCGTTCACCGTCATCGGTATCGTCCGTGTCTGTTTTGTCTAACATTTTTGCTAATTCATCCTCTGCTTCTTCGTATGTACTATAGTTTCTTCTTTTCACTACACAATTATAGGTCAACCAATCTGTCTGGGGCTGCAGGGTATCATTTTTTGCGAGTATATCACCGTACATCTTAGGCCAACGCAATATTCCTTTGACTTCCCATGTTTCGGGCACAGTACATAGTTCTACCTTGCCTTTTCGACGAGTCGACACAATTTTAAACGGCATGTTCCCTGAAAAATATCAATAACTTAATTAGTACGTACTTACCTTAAGTAGGCAGATCTGGCCACTTGAAATAACCTAAATGTTTTTTGCAAGGCACAACTTACATCTATCTACTACTACTCAAACTACATATCCTATGTCTGCCACTTATCAAATTTTTAACCCGATGTCTCTTCTTTCTGACTTATTAATGCGACAACTATCTGCTATACTCCACAAACAGCCGTACGCATGCACTCTGATGGCAGACTGACTGACTACACTATGTTTTACGGCGGAGCGAGTGGGGAGGCGGGGGGGTTAATACAGATGCCGCGCGCCCGCCGACCGAACCGAGGAGAGTACCTAAACACTACAGAGGTGTAGTAAGTAGTTAAACCTACTATACTTACTTATTTATTCTGTACTACATTAATTATTACGTTAGTTGTAATTTTTAGTGTCGTAACACTTATTTATATTGAATAAGTATTAACTAATAATAAATCTGAATATGATTAGAGCTAAAAAAAACAAATAACAATAGGTCTATACTGTGGGTTTTCATTTATTTTATGACTGAATCCTAATTGTTTGATTTATATTACGAGTGTGCATGATTAATTGATTATAGAACTTTTATCGAAAATATGTTGTGGGCAGACCAGTTTTAACCAGAGAACATCTGAATAAGTGGACACTTAAGGTCTGTTATGCAGACATTAGACGAGGAGCCGCTGTGCAAGCAGACTTTATTCAGAATGAGCGTCGCCATAATGAATAACATAACCTATTAAATGATGAGAAATTTTATACTCGAAAACTCAATTATGATAACGAAATTGGTATAATATTCTTGTAAAAAGTATTACAAGGTTACTTTTGAACCCTCAAATGGTATAAGAACATAAAAAATATTTCACTCGTAAAAACAAACCAACGACGAAATGTTGTTTATTTCTCAAAAACCTGGCTTATCAGGTAGCGCGTAAAAATTTTGCACGAAATGTATATATGAATACACGGTAAAGTTGCATGCGCACCTACAATTTATTATTTCAAGCACAAATAAGCGTATAAAATTACTTACTTACCGCTAGGACATACAATTTGGCCATTTTTTTTTCTGCTTACCAAACAACGCGTGCACTTTTAATTTATTTTTGTGTTCGATTATGTCAACTTCAAATTTAATTTGAATAAATTCTTGATAAATGTTCTGAAATAAGCTTAAAGCTGTGTATCATCTGAATATCTGAGCTTTGAAGGACTAAGCATATAGTTCATTCATCATTCATTCATCTTCTGGATAACAGAGCTGTAATACTTGCATAAAAGAACTAAATGCTTTTATGCAGAAGATACTCAGCTTGTCGTACAGTAATTCAAAACTTATTCATTGTTATATTGCTATTACTCAGCTATTAGCGGTATAATTTTGTGCCCAAATTGCTTGAGAAACGTCTGAGTAAGCGCCAAATCAGCTAATTACAGTAGTCTTATTCAGCAATTCGTTTCTGTGACTGCTATTATAAAAAACTTACTCAGAAGGTTTGTGCTGGCTGGGTAACCACTGTAAAAATCCACTATGTAATGTGCTCAAATGTCAATTCATCAACACATCCATGTACATGTGCTTCTATAAATAAAACTAAAAATGTCAAATATCTAGGAATTAATATTGATGAAAATTTAAATTTTAAGGAGCATATCTGCATCACTTCCTCTAGAGTACGAAAATTGATATTTGCTATGAAACTTCTTCGAGAGGTCACTGAGGGAAGGGTTCTGAAGATGGTATTATGCTTTGTGCCAATCCGTACTGAACTATTGCATTTTGGTTTGAGGTGGATGTCCTGTTTCAGTCCTCATAATATTAGAAAGGGCCCAAAGGGCTGTGCTAAAAACCCTTCTCCGGAAACCTCGCAGATATTCCACATCACTTTTATTCGCAGATTCAGAAGTTCTAAGCGTACGCAAACTATTTATTTTCAAAGCAGTGTTGTATGCTCACCGTAATATAGTTCAATGTCCATTTTAAAAAGAACTGTTGGAAAAACGAAAATTTGGAATTCCTGTACCTTCTTTTATAACAAGTTTTGGCCAACGAGTTAGAAATTTTTTGTCCCCATTTTTGTACAATAAATTAATTTCCAAATTTCCTGACTTAAAATCTTATGGTAACTGGGATTTTAAAAAGAAGGTATCTGCTATAATTATGGAAATCAGCTTTGATGAAGCGGAATCCTTGTTAAAAGTATTGAAATAATATTGCTCTTTAATACACACACACACACACACACACACACACACGCACACACACACACACACACACACACACACACAAACACGCATCTCTCTCTGTTATCATAATGTATAACTGTTTTTTTACCTTGTTTCTTTGTGTTAGTTATTATTATTTTCTATTATTATATTATTATTTTTTTCTTTTGTAGTTTAACAATCTTAAAATTAAGTAAAATGTACAATTTTATTACTAAGATCTCTTTTTGTAAAACAATTAATAAGTAAGCTTTTTTTGGTAGTTTTTGTTTTACCGATCCCTGCGATACAGGCTCCGCCTAGTGCAAGGATCATCAATTTACTATGTATCTGTAATTTTTGGTGTGTTAATAACTGTTTTTTTTTATTATATTTGGAATTCAGAAATATCATCAATATCTATACGGGAGAACTTTTATTCTCAGAACAGACCACAAGCCGTTGACGTATATATTCGGTGATAAATTGGGTATTCCAGTTATGGCTGCTTCAAGATTACAACGATGGGCTGTATTGTTATCGGGATATAACTATAACATCGAATATGTCACTTCACAAAACAACTGTGCAGACGCGTTATCTCGGTTACCAGTTAAAACGAAATCGGGCAGGCAAAATAGCTCTAGTGAGGTCACGTATTCTCATTTTGTGGAAAACTTTTTGCCGGTAACAAATGATGATGTACGAAAAGCGACGGCTAAAGACGTTTTGCTTAGCAGGGTTAAATTATACGTCGAGTCTGGATGGCCTATGACATGTAATGATGAAAATTTAAAACCATTTTTAGCTAGAAGAAATGAGTAATATATTGAGAATGGTTGCGTAATGTGGGGATATAGGATGATAATTCCAGAGGAAATTAGGAATCTTGTTTTAAAACAGTTACGCATTAGTCATATGGGTATGGTAAAAATGAAGGGTTGGGCTAGAAGTTACGTTTGGTGGCGGCACATACAATCTGTGTACTAAGTATCGGGAATTTATCAATAAAACAAAAAATACAAACTATTCATCTAAATTTATTTTATCGCCTTCAAAGTAGGCCCCATCGCTTGCAATACAACATCTCCACCGCTTCACCCAGTCTTCCATACATTTTTCATAGGCTATTTGCGGTATGGCCTTTAGCTCATTCAGCGAATTTTCTTTTATGGCTTCTATCGACTCAAAACGTTTTCCTCGAAGTGGTAATTTTAACTTGGGAAATAAAAAATCAGGTGAATACGGTGCTTGGTCGAGAACTTTTGTTGAATTTTTCGCTAAAAACTCTTTCATAATAATGCATACCAGCTCGAGTGTGGATTGAGACAGGGTGGACTAACTTCTCCAATACTGTTTAATATGTATATTAATGCGCTAATTGAGGAACTCAGCGGGGCTGGGGTCGGTTGCAGCATCAATGGTATTAACATAAACAATATAAGTTATGCTGATGATATGGCACTACTGAGTCCGTCGATAGCCGCAATGAGGAAGATGTTGTATATCTGTGAGTCGTATGCTGAATCTCATGGTTTGATATACAACATAAAAAAGACTGAATATATGATGTTTTCCAATGGGGTACAGAAGAAGCGAAAAATACCACCTATTTGCTTAAATGGCGTACCTCTTAATAAGGTATCTCATTTTAAATACTTGGGCCATATCTTAAGTGAGAATCTCAGCGACGACATTGACATTGAAAGAGAGCGAAGATCTTTGTGCATTAGAGGAAATATGCTTATTCGCCGTTTCTCCAACTGCTCAGTTGACGTCAAGGTTACGCTTTTTAAAGCGTTTTGTCAGACCATGTATACAAGTAGCCTCTGGACAAACTATACACAAAAAGCTTTTAATAAGCTCCGTGTGCAGTACAACAACACCTTCAGGATGCTGTTGCGGCTGTCACGCTTTTGTAGTGCATCTGGTATGTTCGCGAGAGAGCGAACCGATGACTTTTATGGGATAATTCGCAAACGAACTGCCTCGTTGATGGCACGGGTGCGAGCCAGCAGCAACAGCATCGTGAGGGCTGTTGTTGAACGTTTTGACTGTCCCATTTTGGCTCACTGGGTGCGGACCATTCACTGGAACAGGGAATGTACCGCGTACAGTGTGGCAAAGTGACGACACAATAAGATTTTATATAAATTACAATAATAATAATACTAACAATAGGTTTAAGTCATTTTCACTGTCTACTAACAAATATATGGATGTTGTAACGTCTGAAATAAATGAATAAATAAATAAATAAATAAATAATGGCTGTGTGTGATGGTGCATTATCATGGTGCAGCATCCATGAGTTGTGTTGCCACAAATCTGGAAGTTTTCGGCGGATACTCTCACGCAAACGCTTCATGACGCCTAAATAATATTCTTTATTCACTGTTTCTCCCTCTGGAAGGAATTCGGAGTGAACCACACCACGGTAGTCAAAAAAAACTGTCAGCATCACCTTGATTTTGGAGCGACTTTGCCGCGGTTTTTTGGGTTTCGGCTCCTTCGAGACGCCATTCTGAAGACTGTTGGCTTGTTTGCATGTCGTACTCATAAACCCATGTCTCGTCGCCAGTTATTATACGTTTCATAAAGGTCGGATCCGTAGAAGCTCGGTGTTATAATGTTTTAGTGGGTAATCCAATATTTGTATCACTTCGTCAGTTGAATTAAATAGCTAGTACCGTTACCACGTATTTTTATTACTCTCCAAACTAACAGTGGCGCAGCCGGAACTTACGTTTCTATCAAATATTATTTAATTGTGAAGTTAACATGTCTCAATCGATTGGAGTTTTGTCATCGTTTAACTATGAAATTAACGACTGGAACTCCTTTAAAGGTCGTTTGGAGCAGTGGTTTTTGGCTAACGACATTGACAGCGTGGCGGACAAAGCGGCGGTTAAACGCCGAGCTATTTTGTTGAGTAGTCTTTCAGAGACTACTTACCAGCTCATTCAGGATTTGGCATCACCAAGAGATGTGGGCAATCTGTCTTATGAAGAAGTGGTTGATCTGTTCGATGGTCATTTTTCAACAACGCGGTGCACTTTTGCTCAACGGCATCATTTCCATACAGCAGTCCAGTCGCCGGGCGAATCGTTCGCGGAGTGGGCAGTGCGAGTGCGAAGTTTGGCTAAGAGTTGTGAATTCCAAACCAGTGTTTTGCAAGAAAACCTTAGAGACCGTTTTGTACTCGGGTTGACAAACGGACCAGCTCGTGATAAACTGTTTGCCGAGCCGCTGGAGCAGCTTACCCTACAAAAAGCAGTACAACTGGCTGAAAGCGTGAATTGTTCCCGAGCTGGAGCTCGGGTGTTGTCCGGTTCTCACCAGTCAGTACCGTTCTCGGAGGTGCAGAAGATAGTATCGCGCGACGTCAGAGCAGTACACCGAGACTCGGCTGGTTCGACTAGCCCGTCCAGCTGTAGAGGAGGGGCCCCGCCTCGTCCTAGTCTGCAGTGTAGCGTGTGTGGATATTACGGCCATCGTGATAACAAATGTCGTTTTAAAAATGTGATTTGTAAAAAGTGTGGTCTAAAAGGCCATTTGCAGCGCGTTTGTGATAAAAATGTGAGCAAAAGTGAAAAACAAAATTATTTGCAATATTGTTCGGATGATGGGGATGATGGTAAGAAGTTACTTTTTAATATTAGATCACTTCAGGGGGAGCCTATGCATGAGTCTTTTATTGTAGATAATAAAAGCTTAACTTTTGAAGTTGATACAGGTTCGGCTGTTACGGTAATTTCAGATTATCTTTATTATAAATATTTTTCAGACTACTCTCTTCAAAGCAGTAAAAAAATTTTGCGTAGCTATAACGGAAGTCTTATTAAAATACTAGGAAAAATTAACCTTCCTTTCAGTTATAATTCGCGTACGGAAAATATTGATTTATTTGTGGTAGAAAATGGTGGACCACCTTTATTAGGGCGAGATTTTATTGCTAAATTTGAAATGCAAATATGCCCTATTAATATCTGTCAAACAGATACTTTTTTGAGTAAATTTTCACAATGTTTTCCACATTTATTTTCAGACAGCTTAGGATGTTGTAAGGGTCTCGAGGTTAATTTGAATTTAAAACCTGATTCGGTCCCCATTTACTGTAAAGCTCGTCCTGTTCCATTTTCGCTAAGGCCAAAGCTGGAGGAAGAACTTGATAGGTTGGAAAAATTAGGAATCATAGAACCCGTTACTTTTTCTGAGTATGCTAGTCCAATAGTACCCGTGCTAAGAAAAGACGGCAAAATTCGGCTATGTGCCGATTATTCCGTGACCATCAATAAACAATTAATAGTTGATAAGTATCCGTTACCGCGGGTAGAGGAATTGTTTTCTAAATTACATAACGGCGTGAAATTTTCAAAATTAGATCTCTCTGGAGCCTATACACAATTATTGCTCAGTCAAGCTTCTAAAAAGTTAACCTGCATCAATACTCACAAAGGTCTTTATAATTTTACCAGACTTGTTTTTGGTTTATCAAGCGCGCCGGCTATTTTTCAACGTACTTTAGCTAACATATTATTTACGTCCAATACCGAAAACATGGGTAGATCAACAGGGATAGCACCCGCTAAAGGTTTGTTACAAGATGGGGTTTTGTTATTTTTGGATGACATCTTAATAACAGGCAGCACCGAGGCAGAACATATGGCTAGACTGTATGAAGTTTTTAGACGGCTAGACAAAGCCGGTTTAGTTTTAAAGAAGGAAAAATGTATGTTTTTTCAAGACTCTGTTACTTATTTAGGTTTTACTATCGATAAGGACGGTTTACATAAATGTCCTGAAAAAGTAAGGGCAATTATTGAGGCCAAAATCCCTACGAACACAACAGAATTAAAGTCATTTTTGGGTTTAGTGAATTATTATAGAATATTTATTAAAAATGCGTCATCAATTTTAGCCCCTTTACATGAGTTGTTGCAGAAAAATGTTAAATGGAATTGGACTAAAGAACACTCTGCTTCATTTAGTTTGATAAAAAAAGATTTAGCATCAGATAATACACTTGCCCATTATAACCCTGATGCACGAATAATATTGACGGTGGATGCGTCACCGTGGGGTTTGGGGGCAGTGCTCTCGCAAATAGACAAAGACGGAATCGAGCACCCAGTTTCTTATGCATCCAGATCTTTGAATTCGGCAGAAAAAAGCTACAGTCAGATTCAAAAAGAGGCTACAGCTATTATATTCGGGGTGAGAAAATTCCATCAATATTTATATGGCAGATCGAATCCTTTTATTCTCAAAACTGACCATAAACCGCTCCTTTCAATTTTCCACCCTGAAAAAGGAATACCCGAAGTTTCTGCTAACCGATTACAAAGATATGCGATCTTTTTATCCGCTTATAACTATAAAATAGAATTTATAAATAGCGCATCCAATTGTGCAGACTTCTTTAGTCGTTCCATGTTGTGTGATAAGAGTGAGTCGACCGCGCGGGCAGTGCGAGCACAACCGGTTTCTTATTCATATCACAACAACTATGATTCGCCGGCTCAACCAGACGTAGCTTGTTACATAAATTTTGTGTTCGACTCGCAATCGAATTTAATAACATTAGTTGAGCTCGCTAAGTCTACGTCTGGTAATAAAATCACTTCGCAAGTAATGAGATATGTATTAAAAGGGTGGCCCAAAAATATAATTGACAAAAATTTGCGTCCATATTTTTTGTGTCAAAATGAACTAGCTGTCGAAAAAGGGTGTTTAATGAGAGGGACAAGAGTAGTTATTCCAGTGGAGTTACAATCTTCAATATTTTTGGAGTTACATAGGGGTCATGTTGGTATAATAAAAATGAAGGCGGAAGCCCGTTCGAGGTTCTGGTGGCCTGGTATGTCTAGCGCGCTGGAGCGCGCGCTGGCTGACTGCGCAGTGTGCGCCCAGCTGCAGCCCGCGCCCGCCCGCGCCCCTCTCACTCCTTGGCCGTACCCTGCCGAACCGTGGGAAAGGGTACACTTAGATCTTTTGGGCCCAATTAATGATAAAATGTTTTTAGTCATAGTCGATGCACATTCTAAGTGGGTTGAGGTTTTCAATGTAACAACAGGTTATAGTTCAAAAACAATTATTAAAATCTTATGTGAGTTAATGGCTAGGTTTGGCTTATTTCGTACCATTTGCTCGGACAACGGCCCTTCCTTCGTTTCCTCCGAGTTCAAATCATTCTGTACAAGTAATGGCATAACTCACTTGACAGCTCCAGCTTATCACCCAGCGAGCAATGGACAAGCCGAGAGTTACGTAAAAATTGTTAAGAAAGCTCTGAAAGGTATTTTAGTCTCAAATAGTCGTAATTTAGACTTGAAACTTAACGAATTTTTATTTTATTACCGCAATTCGGAACATTCCACTACCAAAAGGTCTCCTGCTGAAGTGCTCTTTGGTCGAAAACTTAGATGTCGTTAAGACTTTTTGAAACCCACATCACTCCCATCATCCGATTTGTCGATCTCTGCTAATGTGCAACAAAATCAGTCCTTACAGGCTAGATTTTATAAGGGTAATAGGAAAATTGATTTTAGTGCCAATGAATTAGTTCACGTCAGAATTTATAAGAACAATAAACCATTTTGGGAAAAGGGGATTGTTCAAAAAGTATTGGGTAAATCTACGTATTTGGTTTTACTTCAAGAAAATAATAAAATTGTCAAACGTCATAAAAACCAAATAAGAAAATTAAAAGGGGAGAGTGTGGAAGTAGAAGTGAAACAATCTTATCAGCCACAATGTCCTGCTGTGTCTTCACACGACGATTCGTTGCTGCCTTTGTCGTTTAGACTCAATACGTCATCGCAACCCTCACCGACCATGGTGAACACTCAATGTTTGCCTACAGAAGAAGTTACTCCAGTCATGCCAGCCGAGGACAATCAACGAGCAACTGAACAAGAAGCGAGGCAGTCAGTGAACCCTGTAAGTGGCAGGTCCATTCCCGAATGTTCTCCAGAAGAGTGGCAAGATTGTATCCCAGGCGAAGTCACGGAGACCAGTGATCCTAGCACAGCCCCTTTACCGCCAGTGTTGATAGGTTCAGAGGCGGAACCAGTAACTACTGAACAACCCCCTCGCTATAATCTACGACCGCGTAAAAAAGTTAGTTAATAAGTTTAGCGTAACGTTAAGTTATTGTTCTTTTTTAAGTTTTAATCTTGTATGGGAGGGATGTTATAATGTTTTAGTGGGTAATCCAATATTTGTATCACTTCGTTAGTTGAATTAAATAGCTAGTACCGTTACCACGTATTTTTATTACTCTCCAAACTAACACTCGGGAAACCATGTCTTCAGCGACATGCTTTCGTTCCGCTTTTTGAACAAAATTGAGCTCTTTTGGAACTAGTCGAGCGGCGACGCGTTTCATGCCTAAAATGTCAATGAGAATGTTGTGGACGGACTTAAAAGATATGTTCACGTCACAAGCCAACTCTCTCAGACTCATACGTCGATTTTCGAGCACTAGCTTCTTGATTCTGTCGATGTTTTCTTTGGTCGTAGCGGTTGAAGGTCTACGAGAACGAGGCAAGTCTACTACTACTTCTCGGCCTTCTTTAAAAGCCTTATACCATTCATAAGCCCTTGTTTTCGATATACACGATTCGCCGTAGGTATTTCGCAACATTTTTAGTGATTCACCACATGAAATATCATTCGAAACACAAAATTTAAGGCACAATCTTTGTTCAACAATATTTTCCATTGTAAAAATCGCCGAGGACTCAAAACTATGACCCACAAAAAATGTAGTTTAAAACAAATTAAATGACAGATCCCGCTCAAATTTTGCGCGCTAAATCAGTACAGTGCTACCAACATGCAGTAAAAAAAATTGAACGACCTCTTTTACGCGGGTCTTTTTATTGACATATTCCCGATACTTTTTACACAGAGTAGTAGATAGAGACGTGGAAGTTTTATGCCGTGATTGTGAGACATGTGCTTTAGAGGCAACAGCGCCGGCTAAGGTACCACCGCAGCCGTGGCCGTATCACGTTCGGCCGCGGACACGGATTCACGCTGATTTTTTAGGACCATTTAATGGTAAAACATTTCTTATATTAATTGATTCGTCTTCAAAATGGCTTGAAGTTTTCGAATTGAGGCAAACTAACGCATCTAGCGTAATTAAAGTTGTAAGAGAGACATTTGCTAGGTTTGGTTTACCGATAGAGTTTGTTAGTGATCAAGGCCCCCCTTTTACAAGTAATGAATTTTCAAATTTTTTGGCAAACAACGGTATTATCCAATCATTTTCACCAGCTTATCATCCTTCATCTAACGGCGCTGCTGAAAATGCAGTTAAATTGTGTAAGCGCGCTATCAAAAAAGCTTTAAGAGATAATTTAGAAATTAACTCTGCGCTTCAAACATTTTTATTGACTTATAGAAATACGGTACATAGTACAACAGGTGCAACCCCAGCTGATTTGTTACAAAAACGGAATTTACGTACGAGACTGGATTTGTTACGTAGTGATCGCACGTTAGAGAAGAGGGTGAGAAAGTCACAAAATAAACAAGTGCAGTACGGAGGTGGTGCAAATAGACATTTCGATAATGGAGAGTCAGTTTGGTTTAGAGGTTTTGGTAAACAGCAGAAGTGGTTAAAAGGTACGGTCGTTGATAGGGAAGGTTCTCGTCAATTCGTGGTAAATAGTGGTAGCGGTGACGTGCATAGGCATTTAGATCAGATGCGCAGTAGAACACGCTTATCTGATGTTACTTATCCGGATTATAGTGGTCAAATTAATTGTGAGAATAAGAGCAAGGGTGAGATTGCCGTGTCGCCGCGTGATGTGGTGGTGGATGAAAACAATGATGCATTGATGACAAATCCATCAAACATAACACAAAACTTAAGTCCCAAGCCACAGGAGAAAAGTAAGCAAGAGACATCGCCAAGTTTCCATACACCATCACCAGCATTGCCAGCGCCTCCATTGTATGTGTCACGCCCTAAACGTAATCCTAAGCCTGTTATCCGTTACGGTTTTGAAATAGATTAAGTTTTGTTTTATACTTAGTTTAATATGTGTTTGTTTTTATTCCTTACTCTGGATTCATGTATTTAGTGTGGAGGTATAATATATACAGGGTGTAATTGTAACGAACTGTTTTCAATGAAAATTATGATTAATTATCACGTATAGAGTCAGAATTCGTTGAAAAAAAACACACTTATTTTTTTTCAAATTTTGTTAAAATTTGCACTAAGAAAGTAGTACTATAGACACCAACACGCTTAATGTGTGAGTGAAACGCGATGACAAGGCGGGCGAGTGTGAGTGATGCGTAAATGCAATCAGCTGACAGCTGCGACCCACCACGCCCCCTCCCGCTGACCCTTAACCGGCGGTCAAATCAAATCAAGGTCAGTAAAGTAATCAATCGAACTTAGCTTCTAATATCTTCTTATTTTTTACATGTTATTATTTGACGTGATAAATTTGAATAACACTACCCCATAGTTAACACTGCGTTGGAATACGAGGCGACTAAGAGCAATGAGGCACTGGGAGCGGCAGTATGTTGTGCACAGGCGTGGAAATGCTCCATGGTTACCCCAATACCAAAAAAAAGCACTGTTGAATTGCTGAGCGATATCAGGCCTATAGGTATACTACCTGCTTTCACTAAAGTATTAGAAGGAATTGTACTAAAACAGATCTCGGTATATTTAGAATCATTCCGCATTATTCCTTCACTTCAATCTGGTTTTCGGCCACAACATAGCACCTCCACAGCTCTTTTGCATATTATTGATGACTTACTTACTTCTTCCGACAGTGGTCACTCTTCTCTTTTAGTATTACTTGACAATAGATAGATAGATAGATAGATAACTCGTTTATTTATGTTAACATAACACCACATACAATATGAAAAACAATACATAAAGTGAAAAAAAAAAACAATATTTTAAACTTAAAATTAGTGCTATGGTAACACAAACTAGGTCCTAACTCAGTGCTTGATATTGCCAAGCGGCAAAACACTGGTTTTCAGTTAAGGCCTACACTACACTACACATAATTAATTAATATATAAACAAAATAATCTGTGTCTGCCACATTTGAAGTAAACAAAATTGAATAAATAGTAAAGGAACAGACAGTAAACTAAACAAATGCACAACAAAAAAATAATAATAAAAAAGAATATCTTTTAAAATTATCTTTAAACATATTCGCTTAGTCTCAGAACATTAAATAATTAAAAGAACAAGAAAACATTATCAGCATTCACAAATTCTCAAGTAAAGATATACAATATATAACACAATACACGCGCCTTTGACAGTATTTACCCCCCACTCTTGATATCTGAATTACGAGCCGCTGGATTTTCTGTAGCAGCTTGTGATTGGTTCTCATCCTATTTTTCTGGCAGATCACAAGTAGTCAAAACAGTGGATTCAAGTGGCATTGTAAAATATTCTAGCCCGCTTCCTATATCACGTGGCGTAGTCCAGGGATCCATTCTTGGTCCGACCCTCTTTTCTATCTATACGGCCAGTATAACTAAGGTAATTCAACATTGTGAATACCACCTGTACGCCGATGACACCCAGATCTATGCGAAGATACCTACAAATAGGGAAGGTTTTACATGCGGTGTAAACAAGTTAAATAGTGACATTGAATCCATAGTAGACTGGTCAAGAAAGCATCATCTTACCATTAACCCACATAAAACCGTGGCTATTATTTGTGGTACGGCCAGTCAAGTAAGTAAAATCAAGGAGCTTAATCCGTCCATAATAGTTGATGGTACTAAGGTCCCTTTTCAAAATTGTGTTAGAAACCTTGGTCTCTACATAGATGAAAACCTAAACTTTCAGGACTATTCCACATATCCCCCCTGAGCTATCCCCCCTGGGGGGGAAGAAAGGATTTTTTTTCCACATAGTGCTACCAGGGGGGATACTTTTCCGTCTATAACGTCCTGAAACGTGGCTGAACAGTACAGTTTTTGATCATGAGTTTCTTGACCAGAACTACAATGTTTATCGACGCGACAGATTTACGACCTCTTCGCACAAAGATAAAAAAGATGGTGGAGGAGTTCTTATAGCCGTACTTAAAAAGTATGACAGCCTTCTTAAAATTAACTGGCAGTCGCAATGTGAGGACTTGTGGGTTATTATTAAGTTAAGTAATAATCTGACATTAAATATTTGTGCAGTATATGTCCCACCACCAGTCAAAAAAGCTTATTTAAATACATTCTTAAATAAATTGTCAAAAAACCTATGTAGTTCCTCAAAAAATAGTATAAACCTCATAATTGGGGATTTTAATTTGGGAGATATTGTTTGGCAGGCTAGTGATGAATCATCTTCGTACTCAGGATCGCCAAATGATTCAGATATTGATACGTTTTTCGTTGACAACATAAATTATAATAATCTGTCACAATTAAATGGTGTAACTAACCACAATAACCGCACACTAGACTTAGTATTTAGTAACCAACCCTCGTGTTTTACCGTTGAAGAAGCTTCTAGGCCTTTACTATCACTAGAAAATCACCATCCAGCTTTAGACATAAATTTCTCGAAACCGCACAACACCTTCGTAAAGTATCGTAAAACCGAATCTCCAAATTTTTTTCTTAGTAACTATGAAGCAATAAATGATGCACTCTTAAACATTAGGTGGTTGGAGTTATTTAAGGATATAGAAGATGTTGACACTATAGTTGCATTGTTTTATGACAGATTCTTGGATATTATAATGGAACACACGCCGGTCAGAAAGCCTAAGGATTCACACTATCCAATCTGGTTTTCTCGTTCCTTAATAAAATCCTTGAAGGAAAAGGCAAAGTATCACAGACGCTACAAAAAATATGGGAATCCGCTTGACAAACTTACTTTTGATATAATTCGCACTCGCTGTGACTCTATGATCAAAGAATGTTTTTCTATGTTTAAAGCACACGCCATTGATCATATGCGAAAGCAGCCTAAATTTTTCTGGAAATATTTTAATGATCAAAAATCGTCTAAGTCTAGTTTACCAAACGAAATGTACCACAACTCAGAAACAGCTAAAGGTGGTCAACAAATTTGTGATCTGTTCTCCTCTTATTTCCAACAGGTTTACTTAAGCGTTAAACATTCTGCTAAAACAGATTGTCCTTCTAATTTTAATGTCCTGTACAAGGAGTGTTGCTCAAATATAGGTTGCTTAACTAT
>CAUYWD010000038.1:57500-70260 GCA_963576735.1 Bedellia somnulentella | reverse complement strand
AGGTTTTCATGAACAAAAAGATTTAAATTATGTGATAGTTAGGCGTTTTCAACATTTGCATTCTATCTGAAAAGGTAGACAAGTGGCCTTCCGAATTAGTAAAAATTTGGAGGTAGGAAACGCAAACACTACTTTAACGTGTAAAAGAAATAAAGGATAGAAGAATTTCGCACTGGCAGCCAACTGACACGGTAGCTCAGTTGGCAGAGCGTCCGGGGCGTTTACCCGAGGTCGCGGGTTCGATCCCCGCCTGTGTCGAAATTTTTCTTTCCTTTATTTATTCTTTATTTATTAGTAATAATCCCCACATGAGGTTTTCATGAACAAAAAGATTTAAATTATGTGATAGTTAGGCGTTTTCAACATTTGCATTCTATCTGAAAAGGAAGACAAGTGGCCTTCCGAATTAGTAAAAATTTGGAGGTAGGAAACGCAAACACTACTTTAACGTGTAAAAGAAATAAAGGATAGAAGAATTTCGCACTGGCAGCCAACTGACACGGTAGCTCAGTTGGCAGAGCGTCCGGGGCGTTTACCCGAGGTCGCGGGTTCGATCCCCGCCTGTGTCGAAATTTTTCTTTCCTTTATTTATTCTTTATTTATTAGTAATAATCCCCACATGAGGTTTTCATGAACAAAAAGATTTAAATTATGTGATAGTTAGGCGTTTTCAACATTTGCATTCTATCTGAAAAGGTAGACAAGTGGCCTTCCGAATTAGTAAAAATTTGGAGGTAGGAAACGCAAACACTACTTTAACGTGTAAAAGAAATAAAGGATAGAAGAATTTCGCACTGGCAGCCAACTGACACGGTAGCTCAGTTGGCAGAGCGTCCGGGGCGTTTACCCGAGGTCGCGGGTTCGATCCCCGCCTGTGTCGAAATTTTTCTTTCCTTTATTTATTCTTTATTTATTAGTAATAATCCCCACATGAGGTTTTCATGAACAAAAAGATTTAAATTAGATTTTTCTGAAAGTTAAATAATGAAAAATTTGGCAGTCAACTTGTTTGTATTGTACATTAATGTAAATAAAAATTGTTGCCTCTAATATAAACTACACAACTACAGGAAGAGGTGGTTGACCACCATAAACTACAAATTATTTCATTCAAAGATAAATTGAGCATACCAGCACCAGGTCGTTGGTCTCCAAAGTTAAAGGTTGACGTGAAGACTCCAAATGGGAAAGCTCCAATCCCAAATGACATGTGAAATCCTTCTCCAAAGCCGAAGCCAGGAAAGCCAGTGTTGTTCTCAGGTTCTGTGCGCTGCCCGGCTGGGCGAGGTGGCACCTATTTTATAGAAAGAAAGGAATAAGAACAATGAAATAAGTTGGTGTTACTCGAAAACGAAAAAAATGTATGACAATAAAATACAGACAGGCAATATTAAAGAATTGTGGTAATTACGATTTCGAATAATACTCAAATGTATAGGAAGGGACAAAAAGGGCGAAAAATATACGAGGGCGGATTGAAAAGTTCGCGGCCTGACCAAGTAAAAAAAAATAGATTAATAAATATTATTATTTTTGGACATATTCTCCATAAAGCTCTATACATTTCTTCCACCTGCTTTCCAAAGCTTCTATACCGGTTTTTAAAAAAAGATTTATCAACATTTATTTACTTTCATTACTTATACTCAAGCCCTCTATTGCCATCAGGGTAAACAGACACTGTCGATCTAATTTGCACAATCCTGACAAATATCTCTTGCTTTCGTCAGACTCATCATAATTAAGTCTGGTCTTCTATTAATCTGTATCTTCTTATTACCTGATGGTTACTTTAAGTAATAGCATAAATTAAAGTTACAATCACACCTTATTTCTTGGATCCTCTTGTTTGGTATTTCCTCTGCCATAGAGCGGTATCACCTTGTCTCGGCTGATGGCTGCCTTGCACACCGGACAGACCTGGCGGCTGGGTCGGGTCTCCAGCCACTGGTGAAGACATGGCCAGCTGAAGAGTAACATATTCAATAGTAAAAATATATTTGACATTTTAGGACAAAATTGTATAGGAATTGTATGCATAAAATATTGTATAAAAATTGTACGCACGGAGTAAATCATTAGAATTCGAACAGCTGGTGAAAAAATACCAGGTGATATTCAGAAGCATTAGTACCTCTGCCACTTCTTCGGATATATATGTCTTGAACATAGAGTTTGAAGAGATTAAACATTAATCATAATTTTCAATTATTGTTTATTTTTCCATTTTATCTCCTCTACCGAAAGTGTCTGAGGAATTATTAATTCCAAGGCGTAATTGGAGCCTTGAAATTCATAATAAACTTTTAGGATTTACAACTGTTAGTATAAAAAAATAATTCTGTTTCAAGTTTGGTAGTGTAAATCGAACTTCAAGTATTTTTTTGCCTCGAAAGAGGTAAATCTAAAGTAGGTGGGTATCCTTTACTTTATGGAAGAGAAGAAGGTGTGCTCCAATATTACTCAAGATATAATAAGAATACAGATTAAAGAAATAATTATGATGCATTATTTGTTTTTTACATGAAAACCTCATGTGGGGATTATTACTAATTAAGCAAACAAAAATTTTCGACACCAGTAGGACTCGAACCTACGACCTCGGGGCGTACGTTACGGGGGCGTATACCCGAGGTCGTATGTTCGAGTTCTGCTAAATTTTAGTTTGCTAAATTAATTAACAGATTAATTAAGTCAGGAAATCACAAGGTTGAATAGCTATAACTTTTTATTTGGTCTTATGTTTGCACATATCTTGTCTTGGTATTTGTAAGTTCTTATTTCAACTTTGTTCAGTATGGAAAGACTAACCATGAGATGGAACAGCGATTTGGTAAATATCCCAAAAATAAGATATGAGGGTCATTTGAGAAGTTCTGAACCTATCATCTGCCGCCGTGGTCTCGCAGTTAAGAGCTTGGTTTTAAGAACGGAGGTCTCGGGTTCGATCCCCGGGGGGTGGTAACCTTACAAATTTAATTTGTAAGATTTAACCCAGTTTTGAAGGATATTGCAGGCTTGAATCACCTGATTATAGAATAGAATAGAAAACTCTTTATTGTACATCAAATATGGAAAAACAATTACAAATACACAGAATGAATTAACAAAAGTACAATTGGCGGTCTTATCACTAAAAGCGATCTCTTCCAGACAACCTTTGAATGGAGAGGTCAATAAATTAGAGTCATGTGAGATTATCCGAAAATTAAGATGATTCTGTGCTTCGGAGGGCACGTTGAGCCGATGGTCCCGGCTACTATTACGGTAGTAGTCGTTAGTCTGCTAACCCACAATTGGCCATGGTGGACTATGGCCAAATCGCCCTATATAGGGTAGGCTCGAGCCACTCGGTGGGGACATATATATGGGCTTTAAGAGAACCTATCATAATTAAATCTATACTAATATTATAAAGAGGAAAGGTTTGATTTTTTGTTTGTTTGTTTGAATTGAATAGGCTCCAAAACTACTGGACGGATTTGAAAAATTCTTTCACTGTTTTGATGCTACAATTCTATTCCCGAGTGACATAGGCTATATTTTATTTTCAAAAAAATTAGGGATCCTTACGTAAACTTCAAAAATGTAACCCAAGTTGTTAAAGAAATACCAAAAAAATCCTAACATCGCGTGCGCTGCGAAAACTATTGACAATAGAATAAAATTATGTACTACAATTTTATAGAACACATCATTATCTAAAAAAATGCTCCGACAGCATGTCTCTAACTATTATAGTTATCTCACAACAAGCGTCATTATATAAAATTATTTAAAAATTAAATTAAGATCCTGCTTTAGAAAAGGCTCTTTATTTGTACCTATCTAATCCTTATAAAAAAACGTATATGTTTTTTCAAACTACTTCAATACCCTTATATTACTTTTTGAATTATTCGATTCGAACATTCCATTCGAAAGTTATCTCGAATTAAAAAAATAGATAAAACTCCGCTCGATTAGCTATGCATAGTAAGTTGTTGCAGGCGTCACGAAGGGGTACGGGAGGCTGCTTATCAAAGAGTTAAAGCAAAATTTAATTGTAGCGACTATTATCACTGGCCCAGCAGCCGGTCAATTAGCTCATATACCGAGGATACCGATGATCCCAACTGATCTGCCAATTCCATTTAAACGGCTACAATTTCCGTTTAAAACATCTTTTGCTTTAACAATTAATAAGTCCCAAGGCCAAACCTTCAAATTAGTAGGGATTGACCTGCGAAAGAATTGTTTTACTCACGGTCAACTGTACGTTGGCCTGTCGCGGGTGGGAGCTCCTGAACATCAATTTATTTTGCTGCCCCAAAATACAACACCGTCAAATATTGTTTACAGGGAAGCTCTAACTCTATAAATTGAATGGCTTTTGATGTAATTACTCATTATGAAAAATAAAAAAAATAAAAAAATATATCTAAATATAAATACAAAAAAATATAACATACATACATACATATACTCACGGCTATAAATCCCTAGAAGGGGTAGCCAGAGCTAAGGAATCAGAAATTCCTCAGCCACTTTTGGAAGTTGTGTGGGGAAAAGATGGTGAAATAAATGTTGTTGGTGATGGGTCTCCAACCGCATCGCCCAAAAATCCCTCAAAAGCCCCAAAACCGTTAGTCGCCTCTTACGTACACCCACCGGAAGAAATGGGGTAGTGCTATTCTAAGCCGACACTACACAGCAAAAAATATAACATAGCTTAAAACTTTAAAACAAATATTAAAATAATAATCCCACCAAAAACATTAAATGTAAAAAAATGCCAAGTCTCTCGATGCAGTCTTTCCATCGTAAAAAGTTTTGAGATCTCATAGAAGCCAAGTCCTATTCAAAATATTTCGTAGTTATAAATCAACATTTAGTAATTGTATCAATAGTTTTCTTTATATTATAATTATAGTGACTTGGCAATGAGCACAAGAAGAAACAAATAAAACGGCATATTTGGAGGAGTTTAAAGTTACACACACCGCATGCGTAAACATTAATATCACAAAATTAATTTTCTGTTGGTTTATTCGTGTCGTCCCAACCGAATTTCGGCAACGGCAGTCAGTCTTAGTGCACTCTCGATTCATTTACTTTCATAAAGCGATGGCCCGTAAGGTATTCTTAATTATTGTATTGGAGAATGTAGTCGGTAGTGACCATCATGATTCACACATAACAAATAATCTGATCACTGGTCTCGTCAGTAACATTTGCACATAATTCCAGGCAGCAAGCAGCTTTTAATTTGTGCTCATTGCCAAGTCACTATAATTATAATATAAAGAAAACTATTTATAGAATTACTAAATGTTGATTTGTAACTACGAAATATTTTGAATAGGACTTGGCTTCTATGAGATCTCAAAACTTTTTACGATGGAAAGACTGCATCGAGAGACTTGGCATTTTTTTACATTTAATGTTTTTGGTGGGATCTCATTTATTTTTTGTAAGTGTATTTCTTTCTTTTACTTTTAGGTGACCTCACAATTTCTTGGACGTCAGCTACTGCTTTGCTTAGAACCCATTCTCTGTCTCTATCTCTTTTGTTTCTTCTCTGAGGCTTCGTTACTTCTAAGGTAGACAAGTCTGGGCGATATATACTTCGGAGTCGATTATATTCAGCTATTGCTGTCTCCTGAGCTTTGATACTACTAAAATTCCCTTATCGTTTGACGACTGAAAACTCCCATACATGCTGTATGACAACGAATGAAATAAACACGACCCATCTCCAGGAATAGAGATGACTCTGTGTGGACAAAGGTCGCCATTTATGTACAATATTTCACGTTCCATTACACTATATTTACAATTACTTCTATAACAATAGGGCTTAAACTTACATATATATGCAAACTAAATAGAACTAAACTAACTAACAAATAACTAACTAAATAAATATATATATACTAACTTACAAACTATAACTAAACTAAACTAAATAACACGTAAAGTTCTCCGAATATCAATTATCACTACAATATTTTTTAGTTTCGAAATGGGTTTTCATTGACAGATGTATCAAATGAATATTATCGAATTATTTTGAAGTACTACTTACACTGCGCTTTGTAACGAAACCATAGAGCGATTCAGACAGGTACAACGCCATCTATCGAGCGCTCATACAATATTTATCGCGATACAATGGAGTTTTAGCTTTATTAATTTAATGAACTTTATGTATTAATTTGTATTAATGATAGTCTATGTATTACATTTATATTATTCTTTTCTATTCTATGTATGTATTCATCCAATTGAATAGGTACTTGAACAACGAACAAAGTTAACAATGCAGTCAAAATCCATACATAATGTTCTTGCCAAACCGCAAATATAAAATTGTTTTCTATGGCATATAATTTTTTAATGTTTTTATAATTTTTCCTTTATATGTGGCTAATGACCTATCTTGGTGCAAAATTTGAAGTTTCTAAGTCTGCTAGAAGTACCTTAGATTTTTGATGATCTGTCAGTGAGTCAGTGAGTGACAAAATGGTGTAACTTTGATCGACCGTAACTCCTAAACTATTAATTCATTTGGCGTGTAATTTCGAACTTAAGCTTGTTCTAATGCCTACTATTATTCACCGAAAACCTAAACTCCTAGCTTTGTCCACGTCGAAGATATAGGGGGGGCGAAACAGCCGCGAACCGCTTCGAGAAAAGATGGTACGGCCGTGCCCGTTTTGCTCGAGACTTGGCAGGGGCACTGCCGTGCCCCCAGATACATGTAATAAAATTAAAAACAAAATGTTAATGATAATTTATGCCCGAGCGAAGCCGGGACGGGCTGCTAGTCATTAGTATATTTTTTAACTACACTTATTATTACTTAGGTAAATTTTAGCAAAACGTGTTTCGTTTCAAAACAAGAATTAATTTTTAATTCAAACATAGCATCATAACGTTGAATCGTTTTTTCAAAATGAATCAATTTGTACATCGTGATTGTAGTGATCGAACTACAGCGCGGAGTGAGACAGGGAGATGTTACGACTCCGAAACTCCACTGCTTAGTTGGAAGATGTTTTTAAGCTGCTGGATTGGCAAGGACACGGCATCAACATCAACGGCGAATACATCACTCATCTCCGATTTGCTGATGATATTATGGTCATGGCTAAACCCACGGGAGATTTAAGCAAAATGCTCAATTACCTCAATAGAGTTTCCGAGAGAGTGGGCCTGAAAATTAATATGGACAAGACAAAAATTATGTCGAACAACCATGTCATACTCCTATTGGACTTGGAAACTCTGTACTCGAAGTTGTTGACCAATACCTATACCTGGGACAAACCATTCGGTCAGGTAGAGCCAACTTCGAGTCTGAGGACAACTGTCGAATCCAGCTCGGATGGGCAGCGTTCGGAAAGCTGCGCCATATCTTCTCGTCTAAAATTCCGCAGTGTCTCAAGACCAAGGTGTTTAACCAATGTGTGTTGCCAGTCATGTCAAATGGCACAGAGACTTGGCCTTTAACAATGGGCCTCATCAGAGAGCACTCAAAGAGCAATGGAGAGGGCTGTCAGGAGTTTCACTATGCGATCGAATTCGAAACAAGGAGATCAGTAGAAGAACCATGGTAACAGACATAGCTCGAAGAATTACGAAACTCAAGTGGCAATGGGCAAGGCACATTGCACGCAGAACTGAAATTGGTAGGAGGAAAATAAGAAACTCCTTAGCCACTTTTGGCAGTTGAGTGAGGAGGAAAAGATTGCCAAACACGGGTCCCAAAATCATTTAAAAAGCCCCATTACCCTTGGTCCAGTTATGAACATACATAGGAGGTAATAGACTGAAATTTTGTATAACTATATTTTATGTGGCATATTAACTAGTTCTACACTGAAAATTTTGGCATACTGCTTTTATTCTGTATGAAAATACGTGGTACTAATATATAAATATAATAATAAATATGAGAATGCATAAAATTATTAATATAAATTATGGTCAAAGTCTTCACCATCATGAATTTTTAATTTTCTAATATATATTTTAACTTTTCAATTGTTGTTTATGTTTGTACCTCATTTTAGCAACTTACCTATTTATATTACTAACACCATAGTAGGTAGAAACTATCAATTGCCACTTAGCATACATACATATACTCACGGCTATAAATACCTAGAAGGGGTAGCCAGAGCTAAGGAATGAGAAATTCCTCAGCCACTTCTGGAAGTTGTGTGGGGAAAAAGGGATACCAAATCCCTGTCACAGAAGATTTTTTTTCTTGTCTGTAACACTGCCTGGTGTGACCATCAATAACTAGTAACTATCATGACCAACCATCACACTATCTAATGGAAAAAAAATATGTATTTATTCACATGCCAATTACAAATGTCGCAACCGTAAGACTTGCGAAAAACGAATATGAAGTGAAATAAATTTAATTACATTATAAAATTAACAATTACATCTTAACTTAATTAACTAAAAACTAGCCTAACCTTTAGCTACCTTCAATCGATGTGAGATCTGAAAATATTCGTTTCCTATATATGATACTAGCTGTTGCCCGCGGTTTCACCCGTGTGAAATTTAGAACTTCGATAAATTTCAAGCATATAACATATGCAGTTTAGATGTTTTTATACAAAAGCATTTTTTCGCTAATTCCGGTTCCCGTGGGAATTTTGGGAATTCCTTTCTTAGTGCACCTCTACGGTACCTAAGCTACGTCCCCTCCAAATTTCAAATACCTATGTTTAGCCGTTAGGCTGTGTGTTGATATGTCAGCCAATCAGTCGGTTTCTCCTTTTATATATTTAGTCTTACAGCCCATATAAGTCCACGAAGGGAATCGAGCCTACCCTATATTTCGATTCACCATAGTTTACCACGCTGGCCAATAGCGGGTAGGCAGACTAACGACTACTACCGTAATAGTAGCCGGGACCGACGGCTTAATGTGCCCTCTGAAGCACAGAATCATCTTAATTTTTGGATAATCAGGTGATTCAAGTCTGTAATATCCTTCCAAACTGGGTAAAATCTTACAAATTAAATCATCGTGTATTTTTATTTCAATCAAAAGAAAAAGTAGTGTGACAGGTAAGAAAAAAATGCTTCTGTGTCATACTAATATGACAGTCAAGAAAAAAAATCTTCTATGCCACACCAGTGTGACAAAATAGTGTGACAGGGAGTCGAGATGTTAAAATAAAGGCTGTTGGTGATAGGTCTCCAGCCGCATCACCCAAAAATCCCTTAAAAGCTTCAATGCCATTAGTCACCTTTTACGTACACCCACCAGAAGAAATGGGGTAGTGCTATTCTAAGCCGACACTACACAGCAAACTTACTTACTTAGCATGATCCTAACAAATGCCTCTTGCTTCCCTTACATTCATTACTTTCTTATACATGCTCTTTATTATTTTCACTTTAGACTCCCGGCTGATGACGTACTTGGCTGAGTGGATAGGTGACTAGCTTCTCAGTCCAGAGGTTGCAGGTTTGATCCCCACTGAGACCAACATTCATGTGATGAGCATAAATGATTGTTTCTTAGTCTTGGCTGTTATTTATATGTGTATTATAGAATATTAAATATATTGTTGAGTGAGTATCCCCTAGTACAAGTCTTACATAGTTTGTGGCTAACTTAATCTGTGTATAATAATATGTCCATACATTTTATTATAGCTATATTCAAAAGCATTTAAAAAAAACATCCGCATAAAAGATAAAGAATACCTTTTAATATTAACATATTTTTATCTAAATCAAGGTGATTGCATCTAAATAATAACTAAAAACTGTTTTATTTGGCATGAATGATTATGTTAGCTGATTTATTTCTTTTGGGCATCCAACAGATAATGGTGTTGATTTTAATCAAATTACATTGTGCAATAACACAGCATTCAGACCTTTTATCAAGTTATAACCTAACTATATTTATAAATTATTTTTATTAGTAAAAGACATTCTTGGTACCTACTCTACTGACATACCTAACATAACTATTACTACAATCAACTAACATAAACTATAAATTGATAAAGAGTTAAATTAAAAATTATGAATTAATTGATAAAAAAATATTTAGATAGATTAGTGCAATGTAGTGCCAGCTAAGAATGTCACTAGCCCTTTCTATGCATAGGTGTTGTAAGAGGCATTTAAGGGTTGGGGGCTTTAAATTGATTTTGGGTGAAACAGTTGAAGACCCATCACAAACAATACTTTATTTCTACTTTTTCGTCCCCCATCAATTTCCAAATGTGGCTGAGGAGTTTCCAACTATGAAGCTCTGGCTACCTCTTTTTGGGATCTATGGCAGAGGTAAGTGTATGTATTATACCATGAATGTGATAATAATAGTTATCAACTACTTAAAATATAAATCTGACAAAAGATAAGGAAACCAGTTTAGAGAAGCAGATGTATTTCTTATAACAGCCGTGATAGCCCAGTGGGTAGAACACTCGGTTAACGTGCAAGCGACTAGTGTTCAAATCCCGGGTCGGGCCTACAACAATTTGTCTTTTCTAAAGTCATATGTGTGGTTAATATATCATGGTTGTTAACGGTGAGGGAAAACATCGTGAGGAAACCCACATGGCTGAGTTGTACTTAGTCATGTGACAGTGTATTCGTACAAAAACGGCGATAGGCCTGCCCCCTATCACGTGAGTACACTGTCCATGCAAAACGTGGGTACTCTGAACACCAGATGACAAAGTCACGTGATGTTCAGAAGTATTAGTACCTCTGCCAACCCCTTTGGGGATATGCGGCGTGAACGTTTATGTTTATGTTATGTATGTTTATGTATTTCTTCATGATTTTTGACTACATGTTTTAGATCTTATTATTTAAAATTAAAGCCAACTTTTCAACAATTTGGTGGCTTATAAGGAGACTGGGTCAGGGGGTCAGTCAAGGTGTTATGTAAATAAATAGCATATGTATTTATTAAAAGAGCCTGCCATGGCAGTCCATACCAGAACAGGTGGCCGCACATGCTGACGACTGCGTCTCGGGCAGTATCCAGACAAATATTGCACTCGAGCATTCGTTCGTCATTCTTTTTCTCTTCTTCCTCGCCGGCTCCGCTGCCAGCCGCTCCTGCCGCACCAGCTGCTTCTGTCTCCGCCATTTTCACCTAATTACTTAACTACTGCTACACCAGTTGGAATAACACAATTTCGTCACTATTCAATTTACGATACGACTATGACGTCCCTGTGACATGGCACATCCCGATATCGACACGTATTGTATGGGTAATACAATTACCAATTAACTTCACACTTTCAAGGGTTCGTGGATAAAACAACAATTTAATGATCACACTATGAAGTAAAATATATACACAGAAAATAATCACATTTGCAGTCCCGTGGCTTGTAATCAACTCGTTTGGTATTATTTTGACAGACTGAGACTGATAAAAATAATGTGATGATTGATAGTTGAATTGACTTGAATTGACTGACTCAAGCAAGTCAAGCAAAATCTCAACACCATGTTAAGGTGCCGTTAGTCCAGCGAACAGAGTTTTTGAAACATTATAATGCGTATGTTTATAACAATATGGTTTTGAAAAAAATACATCAAAATCTTGAGGCTTTTCTACTGTGAAATTGGCGATTCAAAACATTTTCGCTCGATAGAAAAAAATCGCCAACATACCTCTAATTACACTCTTTAAATTTGTTTTATATTTTATTTATTTTACCTACTTACTACTTGCACCACACCTTACACCATATTACTTGCATCATAATTTGAGCATTTGTATTTCTAATAATAATTGGCGATTAGTTTTCTTTTTTAATAAATTCAATAAAACAAATATTTTAAAAACATCGATATTCGCCGTCCTACTCGTGCCCGAGCGCCGCCCGCCGCCCGCTCAGTTCAGTGCTCCAAAGACTAGAATTATACACTGCAGTGCTCGTGCTCGGCGAGCTGCTTTCGGGGATGGACCTATGTCGCGCGCGCGTTGTGTTACAGATCTTACAATTTACGCGCTTGCGGCGCCGTTAGTGTGCGAGTGACCTATCTGTATACGACGCGCGTCAATGTAGGCGTGAGAGTGATCGTGCGTACGGTTAGCATTAGCAAATATAAAAGAATTCATTCAATTCATAGATTGCACTCATTTTTATATTTTATTGTTTAATTTATTATAAATGGGAAAAAGAACAAAACCGTTAAAGTAACTTCTAATTTCAATTAATAATATTAAATAGTTACAGGTGTAAACTGAAAATTATATACATACATATACTCACGGCTATAAATCCCTTAACGGGATAGCCAGAGCTTTGGAATGAGAAATTCCTCAGCCACTTTTGGAAGTTGATTTGGGAAAAGATGGTAATAATATATGATTTCGGTGACGGTTGTCCAACCACATCGCCCAAAAATCACTTAAAAAGCCCCTATACCCTTAGTCGCCTCTTACGATCACGAGTAGAAATGGGGTAGTGTTATTCTAAGCCGACACGACACGGCAAAAGTTATGAAATTATCACTGTAATAATTTTGTATAAACTGACAGGGGTAGACAAATCTATCGTATCATTACATTTTAAACTGTAAACGGCCATGGTAGAAACTATTTTTGAAATTGATAACCTAGGGTAAGCGATACAGTTTTTGTCACCCTGACTGTTATAACCACTCGTAAATATTTTAGAAAGAAAATGTAAATAATCATAAACAAATGTCCGAACCCATACCATAGAAAATATTTGCGAGTGGCTAAAACTGTCGAGTT
>CAUYWD010000038.1:42500-52500 GCA_963576735.1 Bedellia somnulentella | reverse complement strand
TCGCGTGTGGTGCGAAGGAGAGGCCACTGTCAATGACCAGCCCCAACACAGTGGCACTGCTCACAGACTTGACAGTCACGCCGCCCAGTTTAATGGTCGGAGGACGTTCGCTATGCAGCTTTCCCTTTAAAGTCATAGTGAGGGTCTTCTGCGGAGAGAAACTTAGTCGGTTTCTCTCCCCCCACGACCTGGCCATATCCAGTACTAATGCTGCCGATCTTTCGATGGAAGCCCTAGAGTTTGCCTCAATCATGACTGTCAAGTCGTCCGCATATGCCGTGAGTGATACGTCGCTTGGAACCGGCAGGCGTAACAGGTCATCCATTAGGACATTCCAGAGCGTCGGTCCAAGCACCGAACCTTGGGGACATCCCATGGTACATATCTTCCATTCTGCTTCGCAGCCAACGAAGAGACCTACGCGGCGTCCCGTGAAGTAGTCCACCAGCATCCTATAGATGTTTGGTGGGCATCCTCCACGTTTGGCCTTAACTAAAATCATGGGCCACCACGCGTTATCAAAGGCGCCAGAGATGTCCAGCAAGACAAGCTGAACGTATCGCGAAGCTGACGAACGGGCCGCGCCAACGATATTTTGCAGCGCTGTGACTGTAGACCTACCACGAGTGAAACCATGCTGGCATGATGAAAGGCCTGACGAGATTTGCGGCGCGCACCTGAGCAAAATACGCTCAAGGAGCTTTCCCAGCACAGACAGTAGCGTAATCGGCCTATAGGCCTTGGGATCAGTCAGGGGGCGATCGTTGCCCTTTGGCAGCACAATCAGTTGGCCATCCTTCCATACTTGAGGGAATACTCCCTCTTCCACACATCTGGCATAAACCAGAGTCATTTCCAGTTTTGCTGCCTTCCACACATTGGTGACTATTCTCGCTGTTATACCGTCGAGCCCTGGCGCTGTGTTCGGCAGCGCTTTTACCAGCACATCCAGTTCCTCGCATGACGGTGGAGGCGCATTTGCCCCTGATGGGGCGATGGCCGCAGCCACACGCGTCTGGAAATGATGAGCCGTGTCTCGGGTGGCATCGTCATCCGGGCAGAGTGCCCGGACTAAACCCGACATAGCAGACTTCACGCTATTGGTGAAGCCCGATGTGAGTTCCAGGCCATGCACAACGTTAGCCGGCGGTTTCCGCCTACCACAAGCCGCTCTATAAGCCAGTCCCCACGGGTCATCATTTCCAGAGTTCGCCATATCGGTGAAGTGGCGTGTCTGCGCATCCACCATCGCCTTTCTATATCGTAGTCGCGCCGAGTTATACTCTGCCTTTCGCTGATCCGCCAAAAGCCCCCCGGCCTTTCTAACCATCTTCCACGCTGTTCTGCGTCTGCAGTTCTCCTTTCGCATCTTGTCGAGCTCATCATTCCACCACTCATACCCTTTATCTTTCGCTGGATCAACAACACCCAAGTGCTTAGCACAGACATCCGTCACAATGCGGGAGAAGGACTCTGCCATCTCACCCGGTGCCAAGTTTGTGTCCAGGGTCCCCATTCGTGAATGAATCGCCGCTTGAAAGAGTTTCCAGTCTGCTCTACGATCCCGAAACCGCACCGGACCACCCGTCGACTCTCCAGAGTTAGGGTCCCGTTGAGTAGCAGTGGCCGGATGAATGTCAAAAAGTATAAGCCTGTGGTCGCTGGCACTTGCGTCTACTATCACTCGCCAGTTGTGTAGCTTAACGCTCCTGGTGTGGAGTGTCAAATCGACGTTGGATTCCCCGTTGGCACTGCAGAACGTCGCCGGTTGGCCCTCCCTGTTGGCCAAACAGAGGCCGGACGTGACCACAAATCCCTCCATCTCCTGCCTCTTGGCCTCTTCATTACAGCCGCGCCCGATGTACTGTTCTGGTCTGCAGTGCCACATCGGGGAATGGGCGTTGGAGTCCATTCCAATAACAATGTTGCGGCCGCGGAGCCTCTCCAGCACTACTTCCAAGTCACGAAGGTGGGGCCCGATGTTGTGGCTCCACTGGAAGTAGGCGGACACGACGCAGAGGTCCACGGCTTTGCCCACCAGATGGACCACAACGCAATGCGTCGTGGACAGGTGGTGCAGAACACACGCCGTCAGGTCTTTGTTCACGAGGTATACCCCAGCGCGCGCAATTTCTCCATCTTCTTCATGCTCTAGCAGCTCCAGGGCGCCAGGGTATTGCTCCTGCACCAGCAACACATCCACACCGACTTCCCGCACCAGTGACCGGGCTTCGCGGGAGGACAGCTCGCAGTTGGCCAGATTGAGCTGGCCGAATATAATTGATTCTGTGCTCGCCATTTAGGGGTGGTACGACGTCTCCACGATAGCCCTCTTTTCGGCGTACTGGCGTGCGGGACACTGCTTCGATGCAGTGCGATGAGTCCCCGGTTCTCCTTTTTTTAAAATCGTGCACGTTGCGCATTTACGGGTCTCCGCTTTACAATCTTCGGCCTTATGGCCTTTTTCGCCACAACGCCCGCACACCGTAGCCTCTTGCCGGCAGTACCTTTCCGGGTGACCATACAGCTGGCACTTGTTGCAGCAGGTCACCCGCACGTAGTCGAAGGCCTCCACAGTCTTCCACCCCAGATAAATTTCGTCTAGTCCCAGTAGTGCGTCTCTAAACGCCGACGAGCACTCGAGCACTACGGTGCAGGTTTTCGCACCTCTGCGACCCTTTTTGAAGGCGACCCTTGCTTGACGATTAATTTTCTCCGCAGACCAATCTGTGCCCACAAAATTCTGTTCATACAGATCCTGAATAAGTTCAGCTGCCGGAGGGTCACCTTCAACTCTATCGAGTGCCACCAGCGGCGACTTCGATTTCGCCTCGGAAACTTTAAGTGCCGGGGGAACTGCCCGCTTCAATCTTTCAGCCTGCTCCCTGTTGGCAGTCTGAATAATGACGCCACCGTTGGCAACCTTCCTCAAGCGGGACACCTGTAGACTCATGTCCCCCGGCCGGATAGTCTTCTTGAGAAGTGCCTTTGTCTCCTCTCCCGTCTTAGGCCCATCCTCACCATCTGGGTAAAATGCCAGTGCTGGTCCTGCCGCTGTGGGTATTTTGGCCTTAGGACCACTCCTAGTTTTGAGTTTGGAGGCATAAGTCGCCGCTGGGGTAGTAGCTTCCACCGGTTTCCTAAGGGCTCCGATGTCCTCCCGCAGTTTCTCGACCACCTTGCTCTCTCCTTCAGATGACGCCAATCTGATATTGAGGGCAGCTACCACTGCCATCACCTCCTGGCTAAAACCACCAATCGCTGCCACCTGATTTTTATTTAACTTTGACAAGTTATCGTTTGCCACATCGATGATCCCCTTAATCGCCGCGTTCACCTTCACCTGCAGCTCCATAGGGGACGCCGTCAGCAGGTCCAGATCTTCCTCCCGGTCGCGCGCCGATATCATCTCTTCCCTCATCTGAGTGAGGGTACCCTCGAGCTCGGCAATTTTAGATTCATAGGCCCTGAGTTGGCCTGATTGTAAGCCGCAGGACTTTTTGTCGGCGTTGCCGGCGTCCATTGGCGACAGTTCCGCCCTGCCACGCTTCGAACCGGCGGCGGCCGAAGACGATGCCGGCGGGGAGCGCGCAATAGACGGGCGGGCACTGAACACCCGATCATACTCTGAGTCCTCATCTGAGGCCTCGTGCCGCGACATTGTTCACAGAACAAAAAAAAAAAAATGACAAGCGTAAAGAAAACAAGGATAATATAGTCAAATAGTGTAAACAGAAAAACCACCGAGACTATGTCCCACTCGACATTTTTCTCGTAATGGAATATAAAAGCCGAAATAAAAAAAATAATAGTTTATAACACAAAGTACAGTACAATTTCACCAACTCGACATTTTTCTCGTAATGGAATTACAAAAAAAAAAGTCGAGATAAAATAAAAAGTTAAAAGTACGAACTAACTCGACATTTTTCTCGTAATGAGAAAAATGCCCTGTAAAAACAAAAAAAAAGAAAAAGTCGCACAATAAATCCAAAACACAATGAAAGTAAATAAATAATAATCCAATAACACAACACACGAAACAAAGCAAAAATGTAAAAACAAAGAAAAAACCAAAGCAAAGTAATAAAAACACAAGTGTACGTTACGTCACAGCCGCACGTCACAAAAGTCAGGGGCAACCCCACTCACGCGGTTGCGGAGTGCGGGTTGCGGGGCCGCGAGCTCACGCAAGGCGGAGCTCAGCGGCGGGGCTGACCGTGCGTCGACGCCCAAGAGGGCGGAGCAACAGGCCAGGCAGCGCAGTGGGTGGAGCCGAAACACACACTATCTCACTCGCGCGGGAGGTGGGCGTCACCTCTTTAGACGGAAACACTCGTAAGACGAAACGAGAGGCACCGAGTCTTCGACACAGCCAATCAGAAAAAAGAACGCGCAGCTCACGAGCGCACGTCCGCTCTCTGCAAAGGCTAGCACCGAAGTCCAGTAGATAGGGACATATCCCACCACCACCCAAACCCATATCAACCTTGCGGTCATACTGGGTCATAAACGCGGGGGAGCGAGCGGACGGAAAAAGCTCATTTTTTCATTTTCCTGCTCATTCTTTTCTATCCCCCTACAATGTTTAGTTGTCCCTCTTCCCCACCCTTTCTATGGGCCTGTTGGGGGTATTCTTATCTAACAGCTAGTGCACATCACAAACACATTGCACTTCGGTGCCAGTTTTGCTGTCCTATCATTTCATTTCCTTCCTATCTAGCTCTCTTCATCCTCTTCCTTTTTCCTACTTTCTCTTCAATCATCCACCAGTCTCCGTTTTTCATGCCACTGGTTGGCAAACTTCTGGAGAAGCCGATAATTGGCCGGTGTTGAGACGAGCTCGCAGAAGTAGACCGGTCCCTCAGCCTCGCGTTCGATTCCCACAAGCAGTTCCTCTCTTTCAGCCGCATACAGGGGGCATTCCCACAACACATGATCCCTGTCTTCAACACCCATACCACAATCACACGTGTCCCTTTCACAGAGCTTAAAGCTATGCAATTTGCTCCTAAAACTGCCATGCCCAGTCAAAATCTGCGATGTTTGGTAGTCGGGGTGAACCCATGAGCATCGAAGTCGTTCCCGGACATCAGGGAAAAACGAGAATAGTGCCCTGCCTTTGGAGTCTTGCTCCCATCTCTCCTGCCACTGGTCGACGATCTCCGCTGCAATTGCCTTCTGTCGGGCTCTGACCTCCACTCTGGGGCCACCCTCTTGTGCAGCAACAGATGCGCGTCCCGCACGGATCAGCTCAAGGTCTGCCGGCAGCACTCCCGCTAGGACTGGCAAGGCGCACGTCGCATTGCTGCGGTATGCCTTCGTTAGCAGCGTCAGAGCCTGGCGCTGGGTCCGAAGAAGAACACTGCGAACGACGTGCAGGCCAGCCCTTTCATACCATACCGCGGCTGCGTACGTCAGCGTAGCAATGTAAGTACCCGTATAGATAAGGCGTAAAGCCTTATATCTGATGCCCCATGATGTAGTGGATACTCTGGCCACCTTGCAGAAACACCTTACCGCTCTTTCTCCAATGTACCTCGCGTGTGGCGCGAAGGAGAGGCCACTGTCAATGACCAGCCCCAACACGGTGGCACTGCTCACAGACCTGACAGTCACGCCGCCCAATTTAATGGTCGGAGGGCGTTCGCTGTGCAACTTTCCCTTAACAGTCATAGTAAGAGTTTTATGTGGAGAGAAACTTAATCGATTTCTCTCCCCCCACGACCTGGCCATTTCCAGTACTAATGATGCAGATCTTTCGATGGAAGCCCTTGAGTTTGCCTCTATCATGACTGTCAGGTCATCTGCATATGCCGTAAGTGATACGTCACTTGGGACCGGCAGGCGAAGAAGGTCGTCCATAAGGACATTCCAAAGTGTCGGCCCAAGTACCGAACCTTGGGGGCATCCCATGGTACATGTTTTCCATTCTGCTTCGCTGCCAACGAAGAGACCTACTCGGCGTCCCGTGAAGTAGTCCACGAGCATCCTGTAGATGTTCGGCGGGCATCCTCCACGTTTCGCCTTAACCAAAATCATGGGCCACCACGCATTGTCAAAGGCGCCAGAGATGTCCAGCAGTATAAGCTGAACATATTGCGAAGCCGACGCACGCACCGCGCCAACGATACTTTGCAGCGCTGTAACTGTTGACCTACCACGAGTGAAACCGTGCTGGCCATCCGAAAGGCCTGTTGAAATTTGTGGCGCGCATCTGAGCAGTACGCGTTCAAGGAGCTTACCCAGTACTGACAGTAGAGAGATGGGCCTATAGGCCTTTGGGTCAGTCAACGGACGATCGTTGCCCTTTGGCAGCACAATTAGTTGGCCATCCTTCCATACTCGGGGAAAAACCCCCTCTTCCACACACTTGGCATAAACTAGCGACATCTCTAGCTTAGCCACCTTCCAAACATTGGTTACTATTCTCGCTGAGATTCCATCGAGCCCTGGTGCTGTGTTAGGCAGCGCCTTTACCAGAACATCCAAGTCCTCACATGTTGGTGGGGACGCGTTCAACCCGGAGGGGAGAATGGCTGCAGCCACACGCGTCTGGAAATGATGAGCCGTGTCACGGGTGGCATCGTCGTCCGGGCAAAGTGCTCGGACTAAACCCGTCATGGCGGACTTAACATTATCAGCAAATCCCGACGCTAGTTGAATGCCATTTACCACGTTGTGTGGTGGCTTTCGCCTACCACAGGCCGCTCTGTACGCGAGACCCCACGGGTCATCATTCCCAGAGTTCGCCATGTCGGTGAAATAACGCGTCTGCGCCTCCACCATAGCCTTGCGGTATCTGAGTCTCGCCGAGTTGTACTCTTCCTTTCGCCGTTCCGCCAGCAGCCCCCCGGCCTTTCTAACCATCTTCCATGCTGTTCTGCGGTTGCAGGTTTCCTTTCGCTTTTTGTCCAGGTCGTCATTCCACCATTCATACCCTTTATCTTTTGCTGGTCTCTTGAGCCCCAGGTATTCGGCACTGACGTCTGTCACGATGCGGGAGAAGGACTCTGCCAACTCTCCCGATGCCAAGCCGGTGTCAAGAGACCCCATTCTCACGTGAATCGCCGCTTGAAAGAGTTTCCAGTCCCCGCCACGATCCCGGAACCGCACCGGGCCATCCGTCGGCTCTCCGAAGGCAGATTGACGGCTATTCTTCATGGCGGTAGCGTACGTGAAAGTAATAAGCCTATGGTCACTGGTACTTGCGTCTGTAATCACTCTCCAGTTGCTGATCGTAACGCTCCTGGTGTGGAGTGTCAAATCGACGTTTGATTCGCCATTGGCGCTGCAGAATGTCGCCGGTTGACCTTCTCTGTTGGCCAAATAGAGGCCGGACGCGGCTATAAAGCCTTCCATCTCCTGCCTTTTCCTGTCTTCATTATAGCCGCGCCCAAGGTATTGGTCGGGTCTGCAGAACCACATCGGCGAGTGGGCGTTGGAGTCCATTCCAATGATAATATTTTTGCCATGGAGCCTTTCTAGCACTACTTCCAGGTGACGGAGATGAGTCCCGATGTCGTGGCTCCACTGGAAGTAGGCAGACACGACATAAACGTCCACTGCTTCGCTCGCTAAATGGACAACAACGCAGTGCGTCGTGGATATGTGATGCAGGACACATGCTGATATTTTGTCGTTTACAATGTAAATCCCGGCGCGCGCAGTCTCTCCCACTTCTTCATGCTGTAACAATTCCAAGACACCGGGATATTGTTCTTGCACAAGTAACACGTCCACACCGACTTCCCGCACCAGTGACCTGGCTTCACGGGAGGACATCTCGCAGTTGGCCAGATTGAGCTGGCCAAAGATCAATTGTTGGCTGCACTCCATTATGGGTGGTAGGCAGTCTCGGCGATCGCTCGGCGTTCCGCATATTGGCGTGCAGGGCACTGTGGTGATGCAGTGCGATGCGTTCCTGGTTCCCCTTTCTTGAGTATGGTGCACGTAGCGCACCGGCGGGTCTCTGCCTTACAATCTTCCGATTTGTGGCCCTTTTCACCACAGTGCCCACACACCGTCGCTTCTTGCCGGCAGTATCGTTCCGGGTGACCATATAGCTGACACTTATTGCAGCAGGTCACCCGCACATAGTCGAAGGCTTGGACCGTGCCCCAACCTAAGTAGATGTCCCTCATGTCGACGAGTTTGTCCCGAAGCGCCGGAGAGCATTCTACCACCACTGTGCAGTACTTTGCGCCTTTGCGGCCCTTCTTGAAGGCAACCCGCGCCTGCTTATTGATCTTTTCCTGGGTCCATTCTGTGCCAACAAAATTTTGTTCGTATAAATCTATTAATATTTCTTCTGTTGGCGGGTCACCTTCTACTCTGTCCAGAGCCACCAGTGGTGACTTGGATTTCGCCTCGGATACCTTTAACGCTGGGGGCGCCGCTGATTTCAGTCGCTCAGCTTGCTCACGACTGGCAGTCTGTATGACGACGCCGCCGTTTGCCACTTTCCGCAGGCGGGTGACCTGTAGACTAATGTCCCCCGGCCTGATTGATTTTTTTATGAGCGCCTTCGTTTCTTCTCCCGTTTTGGGACCATTTTCGCCGTCCGGGTAAAAGGTCAAAGCTGGCCCAACCGCAGAGGGAATTTTCGCCTTCGGACCACTCCTTGTTTTTAATTTTGACGCATAGGTCGCCACTGGTGTTGCCATCTCATTGGGCTTTAGAGCCCCGATGTCCTCCCTTAGTTGCTGGACCATCCTGTTCTCGCCCTCGAGTGATGCTAGCCTTATGTTTAAGGTAGCCACTACCGCCATGATTTCCTGGGTGAGCAGGCCAATTGTCGCAACCTGGTTCTTGTTCAGCTTACTCAAGTTGTCATTCGCCACGTTCAGGATGCCGGACAAAGCGTCATTGGCTTTACCTTGCAACTCCATCGGGGATGCCGTCATTAAGTTGAAGGTGGTTGGCGCCATATGTTCTTCTTCTTCTTCTTCGCGCGACAAATTAATTTCCTCTCTTACTTGTGAGAGCGTGGCCTCTAGTTCCATGATACGGGACTCATATTCCCGCATCTTTCCCGCTTGCGTGCCACAGGTTTTTTTGTCAGCGTTCCCAGTTTCTATTGGCGACAATTCAGCCCTTCCACGTTTTGAGGCAGTGGTTGAAGCCGAAGGGGGGGGGTGAGCGCGCAATTGAGGTACGAGCGCTAAAAACGCGCTCATAGTCGGGGTCCTCTTCCGAGGCCCCGTCCCGCGACATATTAAAAAAAAAGATAAAAACAAAGACCAAGTTCGCAACAATTAAAATATGCAGAGCAAAACGTACAGCACAAAACAAAAATAGAGAAAACTACGATCTTACACTTTGAAGCTAGACAAGTGAAACAATTATCCAAGTTTCGACATTTTTCTCGTAAAGGATTTTAAAAAGCCGAAATGAAGAAAAAAGTAAATAGTTTATATCACACAGTACAATATTTCACTGACTCGACATTTTTCTCGTAATGAAATTACAAAGAAAAGTCGAAATAAAAAAAAGTTAAAAGTACGAACTAACTCGACATTTTTCTCGTAATGAGATAAATGCCTTGAATCCAATAAAAAGTTACCAACTCGACATTTTTCTCGTAATGAGAAAAATGCCCTGTAAAAACAAAAAAAAAAGTAAAAGTCACACAATAAATCCAGACCACAATGAAAGCAAATTAATAATAATCCACACACGAAACAAAGCAAAAAAGTAAAAAGTAATAGTAAAACCAAAACAAAATAGTAAAAAAAAAAAAAAAAAACACAAGTGTACGTTACGTCACAGCCGCACGTCACAAAAGTCAGGGGCAACCCTACTCACGCGGTTGCGGAGTGCGGGTTGCGGGGCCGCGAGCTCACGCGAGGCGGAGCTCAACGGTGGGGCTGACCGTGCGTCGACGCCCAAGAGGGCGGAGCAACAGGCCAGGCAGCGCAGTGGGTGGAGCCGGAACACACACTATCTCACTCGCGCGAGAGGTGGGCGTCACCTCTTTAAATGCAAACACTCGTAAGAC
>CAUYWD010000038.1:0-40000 GCA_963576735.1 Bedellia somnulentella | reverse complement strand
TTTTTCGTCCCCCATCAATTTCCAAATGTGGCTGAGGAGTTTCCAACTATGAAGCTCTGGCTACCTCTTTTTGGGATCTATGGCAGAGGTAAGTGTATGTATTATACCATGAATGTGATAATAATAGTTATCAACTACTTAAAATATAAATCTGACAAAAGATAAGGAAACCAGTTTAGAGAAGCAGATGTATTTCTTATAACAGCCGTGATAGCCCAGTGGGTAGAACACTCGGTTAACGTGCAAGCGACTAGTGTTCAAATCCCGGGTCGGGCCTACACCAATTTGTCTTTTCTAAAGTCATATGTGTGGTTAATATATCATGGTTGTTAACGGTGAGGGAAAACATCGTGAGGAAACCCACATGGCTGAGTTGTACTTAGTCATGTGACAGTGTATTCGTACAAAAACGGCGATAGGCCTGCCCCCTATCACGTGAGTACACTGTCCATGCAAAACGTGGGTACTCTGAACACCAGATGACAAAGTCACGTGATGTTCAGAAGTATTAGTACCTCTGCCAACCCCTTTGGGGATATGCGGCGTGAACGTTTATGTTTATGTTATGTATGTTTATGTATTTCTTCATGATTTTTGACTACATGTTTTAGATCTTATTATTTAAAATTAAAGCCAACTTTTCAACAATTTGGTGGCTTATAAGGAGACTGGGTCAGGGGGTCAGTCAAGGTGTTATGTAAATAAATAGCATATGTATTTATTAAAAGAGCCTGCCATGGCAGTCCATACCAGAACAGGTGGCCGCACATGCTGACGACTGCGTCTCGAGCAGTATCCAGACAAATATTGCACTCGAGCATTCGTTCGTCATTCTTTTTCTCTTCTTCCTCGCCGGCTCCGCTGCCAGCCGCTCCTGCCGCACCAGCTGCTTCTGTCTCCGCCATTTTCACCTAATTACTTAACTACTGCTACACCAGTTGGAATAACACAATTTCGTCACTATTCAATTTACGATACGACTATGACGTCCCTGTGACATGGCACATCCCGATATGGACACGTATTGTATGGGTAATACAATTACCAATTAACTTCACACTTTCAAGGGTTCGTGGATAAAACAACAATTTAATGATCACACTATGAAGTAAAATATATACACAGAAAATAATCACATTTGCAGTCCCGTGGCTTGTAATCAACTCGTTTGGTATTATTTTGACAGACTGAGACTGATAAAAATAATGTGATGATTGATAGTTGAATTGACTTGAATTGACTGACTCAAGCAAGTCAAGCAAAATCTCAACACCATGTTAAGGTGCCGTTAGTCCAGCGAACAGAGTTTTTGAAACATTATAATGCGTATGTTTATAACAATATGGTTTTGAAAAAAATACATCAAAATCTTGAGGCTTTTCTGCTGTGAAATTGGCGATTCAAAACATTTTCGCTCGATAGAAAAAAATCGCCAACATACCTCTAATTACACTCTTTAAATTTGTTTTATATTTTATTTATTTTACCTACTTACTACTTGCACCACACCTTACACCATATTACTTGCATCATAATTTGAGCATTTGTATTTCTAATAATAATTGGCGATTAGTTTTCTTTTTTAATAAATTCAATAAAACAAATATTTTAAAAACATCGATATTCGCCGTCCTACTCGTGCCCGAGCGCCGCCCGCCGCCCGCTCAGTTCAGTGCTCCAAAGACTAGAATTATACACTGCAGTGCTCGTGCTCGGCGAGCTGCTTTCGGGGATGGACCTATGTCGCGCGCGCGTTGTGTTACAGATCTTACAATTTACGCGCTTGCGGCGCCGTTAGTGTGCGAGTGACCTATCTGTATACGACGCGCGTCAATGTAGGCGTGAGAGTGATCGTGCGTACGGTTAGCATTAGCAAATATAAAAGAATTCATTCAATTCATAGATTGCACTCATTTTTATATTTTATTGTTTAATTTATTATAAATGGGAAAAAGAACAAAACCGTTAAAGTAACTTCTAATTTCAATTAATAATATTAAATAGTTACAGGTGTAAACTGAAAATTATATACATACATATACTCACGGCTATAAATCCCTTAACGGGATAGCCAGAGCTTTGGAATGAGAAATTCCTCAGCCACTTTTGGAAGTTGATTTGGGAAAAGATGGTAATAATATATGATTTCGGTGACGGTTGTCCAACCACATCGCCCAAAAATCACTTAAAAAGCCCCTATACCCTTAGTCGCCTCTTACGATCACGAGTAGAAATGGGGTAGTGTTATTCTAAGCCGACACGACACGGCAAAAGTTATGAAATTATCACTGTAATAATTTTGTATAAACTGACAGGGGTAGACAAATCTATCGTATCATTACATTTTAAACTGTAAACGGCCATGGTAGAAACTATTTTTGAAATTGATAACCTAGGGTAAGCGATACAGTTTTTGTCACCCTGACTGTTATAACCACTCGTAAATATTTTAGAAAGAAAATGTAAATAATCATAAACAAATGTCTGAACCCATACCATCTATACATATAATAAATCTGTAGAAAAGTCATTTTTGTACATTGAAGAAATTGAAAAAAAAATAGCCAGCGTGTGAACAGATAAGTAACAGAACCCATTTCTATCATTTTTTAAATTTTTGTCTGTTTGTTTGTTTGTCTGTTTATATGTTTGTATGTGCGCACATCACGTAAAATCTACGAATTCAATGCTGAAAATGTTTAAATACAAAAATTATACGTAACTTGAGGTATAACTTAGTTTTTGTTTCATCGAATTCGGTTCACTCTATCAAAAGATATGATTATGAGTTCAAGAAGAAAAACATTACGTTACGCAATTCAGTATAGTACTTGCAACGACATCTTAAGTCTAAATATAGAACTAATGTTGATAGTTGGAATCCAAAGTCCGATAGATGGCGTTGTGCAAATGACGTCATTTTCTGAATCGCGATGTGAAAGTTTAGATGTTTGGATGTTTGTGTGTTTGGAACAAAAAGGCTACTCAAGTACATATTATATATGAATGAAATTTGGCAGATAAAGACCCAAATTATAACAAAGGATACTTTTTATCCCGGATAAATTTGACCAATAAAATATTCACGCCTTATTGAACTAAGAGTACCGGAAAAATGCCTTAAGCTTTTGTCATAAGCAAATTTGACAGTACGAAGTCTGTCGGGTCAGCTAGTAGAAAATATTTGCGAGTGGCTAAAACTGTCGAGTTGACAATAACTGTATTGCTTACCCTACTGTATGATTTTAAAACGCGCGCACGCGGCGTCGCGTCGGGGAGACGGCCGCTCGATCGGCGCGCAGGCGATTCCCCGCGCCCGCGGGGGCTGCACCCCCTGAGATGATATTTTTCTCTGAACCAACGGCGCCTTAAGGCTCAAGCGTTGAAGGTTGATAGATTTCAATAGAATGAGAGAATTAAAATCTGTTATCGGAGCTTTTCTAGACATTTCTGCTGCATACGATAATGTACTTTTGGCAATTCTACAACAAAAGTTAGTGTCATTAAATATCCCTCCTAAACTAATTACAATTATATCGAACCTACTCATATGTAGGTCTATTTCCGTGAGATCAGATGACGGGTTCCTCTCATCCCGATTAATATGGAAAGGCCTTCCACAAGGATCTGTCTTAAGTCCCATTCTATTTAATATATATTCCTATGATCTTCATCAGTCTGTTGAACCTTTCTGTAAAATACTTCAATATGCTGATGACTTATGTCTCTACATAGATTCGTCCGACTTTGATGTTGCTACAACTCGCTTAAACGCCGCAATACATCATTTGAATGAATGGTTGTTTCATCATGGTCTCAGTCTTTCTGTTTCCAAATGCTGCGAAGTTGTTTTTTCTAGAAAACGGGACATTCCGGCCACTCCGATTGTATCTGACCACATTCCTCTTCCTATTCACGACCAAGTTAAATTTCTTGGGGTTATTCTTGACTCAAAATTATCAGGTATCCCTCATATGCAACATATTATTAATAAATGTGAAAAGAATATTAATATTCTTCGATGCTTGTCTGGTGTATGGTGGGGATCCCACCCATTTACTCAAAAACTTCTGTACAGGGTGTAATTGTAACGACTGTTTTCAATGAAAAGTATGATTACTTATCTATACTAATATTATAAAGCTGAAGAGTTTGTTTGTTTGAACGCTAGGATCTTAGGAACTGGCCAATCAAATTGAAAAAATCTTTTTGTGTTGGATAGTCCATCTATTAAGGAAGGCTTTAGGCTATATATCATCACGCTGTGACTAATAGGAGCAAATAATCAGAGATAAATGTTACAAAAACGGGGATAATTATTTATATTTTAAGGCTTCCGTTGTGTGTGCTGCGTAAACGGTTTAAGTTACATAAAAAGTATGTATTAAAGAATTATTCTTCTTTAAATGATCTAAAAAAATGACCAGACTGTATATGTCTATCTTTTAAGATTGACTCACTATAACCATTTTTATAGTAATAAAATTTGGTTGAAATTAAAGCATTATTGCTAATTATATGCCATAATATTTTATCAACATAATATTAACCCTTATCCAAATAAATGTGTTGTTGATTAAGAGTATTTAATTGTGAACAAAGTGGTCCTTGACATGACTTAATTTTAATTAACATCTTAGAAGATAATGCGATTTTAAAATTACATACATACATACATATATTCACGCCGTTAATTCCCATCGGGGTAGGCAGAGACTATCGATCGCCACTTCCTGCCAAACCTCTCTTGCTTCGTCTACATCCATCAATCTTTTCATACATGCTCTTTTATTCTTCATACTTCGGATGCCTGCCTTTTTGAGCACACTCTCAATTTGGTCCAAGTGTGTTCTCCGTGGTCGTCCTCTACTAACATTACCATCTACACTAGCTCTATAGACCCCTTTTACCAATTTCCTATCATCCATTCTCTCGATGTGCCCAAACCATCTCAACATTCCTTTTTCTATCTCACTTAAAATATCATCTTTTACACCACACCTTTCACGAATCACATCGTTCCTCACACGATCACATAACCTTACATTACAAACTTTTCTGAGGGACCTCATTTCTACTGCATTCACTCTCCTTTCATGCTTCTTCTGCCACACCCAACATTCACTGCCATACATAAGCGTAGGAACAAGAACGGCATCATGCACAGCCATTCGGGCCCTTTCGGACACCTATTGACTAGACATTAGACTATCCAATGCTCCATTAATTACTCCGCACCAAAATTTACACGCGAGGATGAAGTGCAAGACAAAATGGACCGACTGATTCAGAATCAATGCTCAGCCGAAACTACGAAAAACACCTTTTTTCTCATCGAATGACATAGACCCTCAACGGTTCAGTTTATGAAATAGTTTGACGACGTGAAAGTCTACACTTTTCACAGTACGAAGTCTGTCGGGTCAGCTAGTCACGTATAGAGGCAGAATTCGTTGAAAAAAAACACACTTATTTTTTTTTCAAATTTTGTTAAAATTTACACTAAGAAAGTAGTACTATTGACACCAACACGCTCAATGTGTGCGTGAAACGCGATGACAAGGCGGGCAACTCAGCTGACAGCTGCGACCCGCCGTGACCCTTAATCGGCGCGGGCGGCCAAATCAAATCAAGGCCAGTAAAGTAATCAATCGAACTTAGCTTCTAATATCTTCTTATTTTTTACATGTTATTATTTGACGTGATAAATTTGAATAACACTACCCCATAGTTAATACTGCGTTGGAATTCGGCAGTATGTTAAGAGAAAAGTTCATAATTCGTAAACATCGATCGCCGCGAAATTCAAAATCTGCATACATATTAAGTCGGGCGGGCTTGTCGGCATCACATCAAAGGAACAGTATTAGTACTAAGTTAGTTGTTGCTTGTTGCTTTGTAGCTCATTGTGTTTGTGTCGCTTATGATTGGATGTCACTTTGATTTTTCGCAATAATTTTCGGAGTGTGAGTTCAGTTTCAGTATCTTGTGTTGTGATTGTGTTGAGTAAATATGGCGTACACGAACCAGCAAAGAACGGAGATGGTGCGGCTTTATGCTATTGCCTGAGATAATTTAAATTTGGCTCGAGAGCTAAAGAGGGTATTCGTGCTATGGTAACATTCAGTGTTGGTGTTTTATAATGTTAATTCTCAAAATGTTCTGCGTTTTGCGCGAAATAAGGTGATAGCCCGGATCTGCCACTCACTGCCAATCAAAACGGGGTGAGTTATTTTTATTCATATTTTTTAGTTAACTGTGATAGAGTACAGATACACCCGTTTAAAGCCCTTTAGCCCCGAGAGAGTTTAGTATGCACTAAAAACTCCTCCAATTTCGATGTCGGAATGAATAGGTATCTCTTGCGCACTTTATTTTATGCCACGTAAATGCATCGTTTCGAGGGTCTCTATTTGTTTTTAACTTTATCATCTTACGCTCATGAAGGACATACATTACATACATACTCACGCCGTTAGTACCCATTGGGGTAGGCAGAGACTATCGATCGCCACTTCGTACGATCCTGGCAAACCTCTCTAGCTTTGTTTACATCCATCAATCTTTTCATACATGCTCTTTTATTCTTCATACATTTTTATTTACTTGAAAATGATTGAATTACACTACCCCATAATTAATACTGGATTGAAATACGAGGCGACTAAGACCACAGCCTCACCAGGCGCGGCGATAAGTTCAAAGAAAAATCAAATGTAAACATGGCCGCGAAATTCAAATTTGCATTGCTGTCATAGTGCGGTTTATACGGTCACCAGCATGTGTGCGTGATTAGTGAACGCGCTCGCTGTTCTCTGTGTGTGGGTGAGACATTATACGGGTAGGAGTGTGTGCGCTAGGCTAGTGTAGATAACTACAGTTTTCCATCTGATGGAGAAAGTAAGTTTTCCTGCTAAAGCGGTTTTAACCTTTTTGTTTATTTCATATGGTGGATATTAAGCATTAAACATTACCATACGAATTAATATTGAAGTAACGATCGCCGTCAAACTATCACGCTGTATAATGCATTAATACGTAGTCATTTAGATTATGGTACTTTTTTATTAGAACCATGTAGCAAGCTGTATTTAGTTAAATTAGATAATATTCAGTCAAAGTGTCTCCGCATCATCTTAGGAGCTATGAAATCCTCGCCTATTAATGCCCTTCAAGTAGAATGTGTCGAACCCCCACTCAATTTACGAAGTCAGTATTTATCTGATAGATTTATAACAAAATTTTTGCAATCTTCGTCTCATCCTTTACTTCCATCTTTACAATCTCTTTCACTAAAAGTGGGAACCAGCCGTTATTGGTCTCACAAGTCCCTTCCACGTGTTTTTCAAATTATAAATAAATTTAATCATTCCCTTTCTTCGTTAGTCAGATATCAATCCAATCCCATATTTTCTACTCAATTTGCTTGTTTAATTTACCTCCCAGAAATCATTTTAAATTTAGGTATAGAAAAAGAGTCCCTCTCTCCTGATACGGAACTAAAATATAAAATTGATGTTCTTTGGAAAGATTGGCTTGTCATTTATACTGATGCATCTAAACTTTTGAACTCAGAGTGCGTCGGCTCCGCTGTTTGGATTCCCTCTCGCAAAATAATTTTGAGCATGAAATCTCCTGTCCATTCTTCAGTTTTTACTGGAGAAACTCTTGCTATTTTAGAAGCCGTCAAATTCATCGAATCCCATTCCATTAATAAAGCGGTTATTTTTACAGACTCAAAAAGCTGTCTACAAGCTTTACAATCAAATCAATTTCATGCCAAAACCAAATTTCCATTAATCCTCGATTTGAAAACTGCTTTACATCGATGTTTCCTTAATAACATTAAAATAGTCTTAGCTTGGATTCCTAGCCATTGTGGCATTTCAGGGAACACTCATGCCGATTCTGCAGCCAAGATTGCTTGTGATTCAGGAATTGATACCAATAAACTTTATTCTCATGACCTAGTAGCCCAATCATCAGTATTCCTTAAAAATTCTTGGTCTGAAAATTGGAAACATTCTATTCAGTTTAAAGGAAAATTTTACGCGGGTATTCAGCCGGAAATTCCCTCTAAGCCTTGGTTTTTTAAATATAAACAATGCTCAAAGACATCTACCTCTACCATATGTAGAATGAGACTAGGGCATTGTTGTTCTCCAGTTTTTCTCGCTAAAATTAAAATTAAAGATAATTCGTTATGTGAATGTGGACTTGAGGAAGGAACTTTGGATCATTTATTTTTTAACTGTTCAAAGTTAACGACATCATTTTATGATATTCTCCCTTCTTCTATTCCTAAACCTACTAACATGATAAATGTGTTATCACTTGTTCATACTGACTTTGTGAAAACTTTAAGTTATTTCATATCTTCTAATGGAATTAAATTATAATATCATAGATCAAATTCGTAAAAAAATATTGTCTATTTTTATTTCTATATGTCATCTTAAAATATACATATATTTGTATCTATTAATCTCTTTCTGACTCTAAGATATTTAAAAACAATAATAATTAAATTTCGTTTTTATCGGACTTGTTTCAAAAAGTAAGCTGTTTCTATTTCACTCTGACGCTGGCAGAATGTATAAACTGTATACGAGGGCCAATGAACAAGATAATAATAATAAAAAGGCGTAGGGATGTGACGACCCCACCGCCCATTGTTGGAATGGCAGGATGACATGTTTACCAGCTTGCCATTCCAGCAATGCAAATAGTCAGCGCTTGAGTTTGTAGGTGTTGACCGTGTCTACAAACTGGTCTCAGCGCAAAATAGAGCAATAACGGTCTCCCCGGGGCAAGTGAGTGAAACCCCGGGTGAATCTTCGCTCATCGTAAAATGGCAGGTGAGAGAAACGATGAGCGTATAGGGCCGCTCCCCAGGGGCTATCGCTGGGGCGCGTCTGGAGCTGGGGCTGGACGTGGCAGCATGCGGTCCCCCAGCCGCAGCAGATCGGCACGACCACCTGGTCGGTCTGCGCGACCACCTCAGCCACCAGATGGCTTGGCATCGGTTGGGACTGAGGCAACTCAGTCCCAGCAATCGGTGCCCGCCGCTGGTGGAACATAGGCGCCGCATGGCATGGACGGTCGATATGAATAGGAATGCCATGCGGGCCTATCTTAGGGCCTCGGGTTCAAGAACTGGACGGACGGGTTATCGGGCAGCAATGTACCGCGAATTTCTGCGGCTGGAGCCCAATTTGACCGTCACAGAACAAAACCTGGCGGACCGAGTTCGGTACATACAACGCTCAGAACTTTTTAGCACTACCGAACTCGAACAATTGCGACGCGAGGCTGTTCCTCCGCTGGACGAAGAGCCACCCTTGCAGGTTCTCCCTCCTGTCTCTGAGCGGGAAGTTCGGAGGGAGCCGATCGTTAACCTGCCGGATGCGGGTGGTGCGGAAAGCGATTGGGGAACAGTCTCCCTGGATTTGGATATGGTGAGGAGCGCACTCGAAGAGACGATCCTGGAATATCGCGAAGTGCCTCTCGAAAGGAGGCCAAGGCTGCCCCGAGTTCCTCTCAGCATCAAGGTTCGGGATGTCGTTGAGGCCGTCAATAACATGCTGCCCTCATTTTTAGAGAGCAGCATGGACCTTTGGGATACGGATTCAATTCTCTTTGGCGCCGCAATGACAGTTTGTCAATTTGTCGGCGTCAGGATGCCGCCAACAAGAGCTGGTGGCTCCCGCCAGGCTGGCAGTACTAGTCCCAGGACTAGAACTAGACCAGCCTGGATGAGGCGGATTGAAAGCCGTATCACAAGGGCCAGGGTCCTCATCGGCAAACTGACCAGCTTCAGATCAGGCAACAATAGGCCGAGGGTGGTGCGCTTCGTCAGGGAGGCATTCCCTGGTGAGAATGTCTTTGATAACTCACCGGAGTTTGCCTGTAGACTGGTGGAGCGCATCGATGATCTGAAGCAGAAGATCGCTGCTTGGGGTAAGCGAATTAGGCGATATTCTGAAAGGGTAAAGAGGTACCAACAGAATCGTCTCTTCATGAGTGACCAGAAGAAGTTCTACAGAACTTTGGAGCGTCCCGACGTGGTTACGACAGGTCAGCGACCGGAAAAAGCCGATGTAGTAGCCTTTTGGCGTGGGCTTTGGTCGCTGCCTGTTGATCACGAAGAGGGCCGATGGTTCGAGGCGGTCGAGGGAGCGTGCGAGCCCATAGCGCCCATGAACCCCGTCAACATATCCGAGGAGGATGTGGTGGCTGCGATCCGTAAGGCTCCGAACTGGAAAAGTCCGGGGCCGGACGGATTGCACCATTACTGGTTGAAGGGGTTCACGCGCTGTCACGCTACTCTCGCCCGTCAGTTCCAAAGCGCCCTCGAGAGTGGGACGCTCCCGAACTTCTTAACTACTGGGGTCACTCATTTAGCTCCAAAGAGCGATGCTACCGCGGATCCATCACAATACCGCCCCATTACTTGTCTTTGTACAATTTACAAGACCTTGACATCCGTTCTGAGCTCCAAGATTACTCAACACATTGTTGATAACAATGTGATCTCTGGAGCTCAGAACGGATGTAGGGGCGGTAGTCGCGGCAGCAAGGAGCTGCTCCTCATCGACGCGGTCGTAGGCCAACTGGTCAAACGCAACCGTCGGAACTTCTCCGCTGGCTGGATAGACTACAGGAAGGCGTTCGATTCGGTACCTCATACATGGCTCATGAGGGTCCTCGAGCTGTACAAAATTGATAGTACAGTTCGACACTTCCTCGGGCAGTGTATGGGGTGCTGGAGAACGATCCTGAGTTTAGACGGTCAGCGGATGACGGACGCGGATGACCAAATTGATATAAGGCGAGGGATTTTCCAGGGCGATTGCCTGAGTCCAGTTTGGTTTTGCTTGGCCCTGAATCCTCTAAGTACACTCTTGGAGAATTCGGGGACAGGCTTTCAGTTTCGGAGAGGCGGACCACGCTTGCCTCATCTCCTTTACATGGATGACCTGAAGCTTTATGCCCCCACGGCTGACAGATTGGCGGAGCTACTGACGATCACTAACGATTTCAGTGGTTCCGTCAAGATGGAGCTCGGGGTCGATAAGTGTGCGGTCATTCATGTTGAGAAGGGGCATGTCGTGCACTCTGATGGTGTCGATGTCGGCACCAATCATTTGAGGGCACTCTCCGAGGCTGAAACATACCGGTATCTGGGCATGTCACAAACCATCGGTGTGAAGGTGGCAGACGTGAAACAGGGTGTTTGCGAGGAGTTTTATGAACGCCTGAAAAGTGTGCTTAATAGCTACTTGTCAGGCGTTAATAAGATCCGAGCCATTAACTCCTGGGTCATGCCTGTACTGATGTACACATTTGGCGTGCTCAGATGGACTCAGACCGAACTCGACGCTCTGGACAGACGAGTCCGCACGATGATGACCTCTCATCGAATGCATCATCCGAGGTCGTCGGTTATGAGATTGTATATCCCGCGGAAGTGTGGTGGTCGAGGCCTCTTGAGTGCCAAAACCATGCACAACCGCGAGGTATGCAACCTCAGAAACTATTTTTTGACGATGACGGATGATAGTATTCGGGAAGAGGTGGTCGCTAGTGATAAAGGACTGACTCCCTTATCGTTGGCCTCACAGGATTGGCGAACCCCGGAGGTACTTAGCACCTCTGATCGGGAGTCCGTATGGAAAGAGAAGGAGCTGCACGGGAGGTTTTACAAGGTACTTCACGAACCTTTCGTGGACCGTAAAGCCTCCCTGCATTGGCTGCGTTTCGGGGACCTCTTTGGGGAAACCGAAGGTTTTGTCTGTGCAATACAAGACCAGGTTATCAAGACGCGGAACTATCGGAAATACATCCTAAAGGACGGTACCACAGACATCTGTCGAGCATGTGGCCGTCCCGGAGAGTCACTTAGGCATGTTATTTCCGGTTGTTCGGCTCTTGCTAACACTGAGTACTTGCACAGACACAACCAAGCAGCCAAAATCCTGCATCAGGAGCTCGCTCTGAAATACGGACTCTTACAACAGAGGCTGCCGTATTACAAGTATCTGCCGGAGCCAATCTTAGAAAACGACCGTGCCAAAATCTATTGGGACCGATCCGTTATCACGGACAGGACTATTCTAGCGAATAAGCCTGATATCGTGGTATGGGATCGGTCGCAGTCGAGGGTATTTCTAGTGGATGTCACTATCCCTCATGACGAGGGTCTCGTGAAAGCCGACACCGAGAAGCGTCGGAAATATCTCGATCTGGCTCACGAGATCACCGACATGTGGGGTGTGACTTCGACAGAAATAATCCCAATTGTTTTGTCCGCGAACGGGTTAATTCCAACCAGCCTCGCGACCAACTTGAGGCGGTTGGATTTCTGTGGCGTGTCGGTTCCAGCACAAATGCAGAAAGCGGTGCTGCTCGATACGGCTCGGATCGTCCGTCGGTTCTTGAACCTGACTCCCTGACCCCGACCGACTGTTCTTTTGTCGGGGAGTACCGCCTCTCCCATTTCAAATTTATATTTTCTTTTTCGGCCATGGGAGAGGCGAGGAACTAAAAGTAATGCCAAAATAATAATAATAAAGAAAAAATTGAAGTAAGTAACGTAGTTACATCAACGCCATCTACAGAGCTCTAGGAAACTATGTTGTTTATTATTATTATTGGGTATGACATTTAGTTCCTCGCCTCTCCCATTTAAAATTTATATTTTCTTTTTCGGCCATGGGAGAGGCGAGGAACTAAATGTCATACCCAATAATAATAATAAACAACATAGTTTCCTAGAGCTCTGTAGATGGCGTTGATGTAACTACGTTACTTACTTCAATTTTTTCTTCGTAACCTCAATCGTGTAGCCACAATAATTTTGCCAATGTCAACTTTAAAAACATGTGTCACATCACCATAGAGTAACTTTTTGGCGAGTAAAAACAACAAAAAGAATGTTAAATATAAATACCGTCTTTGTTTATTTACTTTTAAGCTATCTTGGCTTAAACTGATATTTATTTAGACTTTCAAATCGAGTTCAAATCAGAACGTTTTTATGTACGTTCCGTTTTACGATATCATTACATCAAAGTGTGAAAATCGGTGTGACGTTCCGTTCCTACCAGTAACATAGCAAGTCTGGCGCCATCTATCCTGAGAACAGGGAAGAAGAAAAAAAGGAAAACCCCTCATTAAGTCACGTCTGGTTCGCCTGGCTAGATAGGGTTGAGACAATTTTATGTTAGGTACCTGTTAGTCTAAGTTATTTCTAGTTCCATGTGTGGTACCAATATAGCTCAGTGGTTAGAAAATGCGCTTATCATGCAGAGAAGCATCTACACCAATGTGTCTTTTCTAAAGCAATATGTGTTGTTAATTATCTGGGTTGTTAACGACGAGGGAAAACATCCTGACCTGAGGAAACTCACATGACTTAGTGTATTCGTAAAAATAGGCGATAGGCCTGCCTCCTGTCACGTGAGTACACTGACCAAGCTAAACGTGGGTACTGTAATGCCAGGTGGTAATGCCAAGTGATGTTAATATTATTGTTAATGTGTCTATGTTTTTTAAAGTGATTTTTGGGCGACGAGGTTGGAGATCCATCACACAACTTCCAAAAGTTGCTGAGGAATTTCTAATTCCGAAGCTCTGGCTACCCCTTCTAGGTATTTATAGCCGTGAGTATACGTATTTGAAAAAAAAACGACGTCCGTGACGTGACGTGAGTATATGTATTGTTACGACATCTGTTCGCAAGTAGGAGATAGGATTTGCCACTACTAGATAACAGATGGCGTTACTAGTATTTTAATAAGTAAAAAAAGGAATTACTAGATGTTTCTCGAATATCGACTTTTCGAGAATGTGGTACTAGAACTTTCTGTAATATTCGCGTATTTGAGATTTGGCATATATAAAGAGCGACGCGTGCTACGGAGTCATTCGAGTGCGAAGAACTAAAGCGAGAACAAGCGAAATACTAGAGCGAAGAAATTAAATACGACAGTGCAGTGATATACGGATTACGGAAATAAGCTTAACGGTGTGGACAGTGTTACTATAACGGAGTAAATTAGTGTTGTTAATTAGTGCGAGTATCGATAGTTAATTATCGATAGTGTTTGTTGTGTTGTGTAAAGTGCGTTATTGGTCAATAAATATAATTACACCTTATTGCACGAAAGTGTGACTGGTATTTATCAAATTAAGAACCCGGTACGTAACAATTGGTGACAGAAGTGGATTTGAAGATGCCAGTTATGCCGAAGGAAGACGGAAGAGAGGGTATGAAGACGCGCGCTCAGAAAGCCGCAGAGGGTGAACAGCTGTCGGAAATCAGGTCATCGGTCACGAACCCTCGGAGTGACATTCCAGAGGAGACGTCCGCGGTGACTAACGCGCCGTCTACATCAACGGCGCCGGCGGCCGCAACTAATACTGACTTGGCGATGATAGTTGAAATGTTGAAAAACATACATTCGGAGGTACAGGGTGTTGTGAAACAAGAAGTTCGTGAGTTGCGCGAGGAACAGCAAACTAAGTTCTCACAAGTTCTCACTGCGGTCAATGAAGTCAGTGGTCGGGTGGTTACTGTGGAAAAAGACGTAGAGCAGATGAAGGAGCAGGTAACCACTATTGAGAAAGATATCGATGACATGAAGACCGACTTCCGCGGAATGGAGAAAAGGGTTCTGCAGCTTGAATCACGACCGGTCAAGGTTGTCTCCGGTGAGAATGTAGTAGCTGTCCATGGTCCTCGTGTGAAGGTTCCTCCCTACGACGGAACAACATCCTGGTCGGCGTATAGACATCAGTTCCAGACTGTTCCGGCTGCCAATGGTTGGACTGATGAACAGTGTTTGACTGCACTGACGGTGGCGCTCCGAGGTCAAGCACTGTCAGTAATAGAGGCGCTGCCGACTCCGAGTGGTGGTTTCAAGGACCTGCTGGATGCGTTGGAGTCTCGCTATGGAGAGCGACACCTGGAGCACGTGTTCCGCGCTCAGCTGCGTGATAGGGTCCAGCGTTCCGGAGAGGGACTTCAGCAGTGGGCCCTTGAAATCGAGAAGCTCGTCCGCAAGGCCTATCCCAGTGTAGATCCGAAGACGGTGGAAATGAACCTGGTGCAAGCATTCGTCGACGGCATCAAAGATATCGAAGTGAGAACAGCGGTGAGACTTCAACACCACACGTCTCTCAAGGATGCCTTGGCGAACGCTCTAGAAGTTGAAGCTTGCCGCCAGGATACGCGCCAAACTCATCGACTTCGTGAGATTGCGGAAGCAAATGAGGACGTCAAGGTCATTAAAGCACCCGTCGGAAGGAGTACTGGACCGATTTGTTATGGCTGCGGGAAAAGGGGCCATTTGAGATTAAGTTGCCCGCTGAGGAAGGAAGAAAAGAGGCAGGCAGAGGCTCCTGCCGCAAACGTCCAGGGAAACGAGCATTAGCCAGGACCGGGGGGCAGGTGCTGGCTAGAGAGGAGAAAGCCCCGACAATGACCATCTCACAAGCCTGTAACGGGAACAGTTTGGTGATATTGGGCTGTGTCAATGATCAAGACTGTAAACATTGCAGGAAGCAAGAGTCGAAGGAGGAGGTCGTGAAAGTGACTCGAATTTGTCCATTGGATGGATGGGAAACAGAAGCTATGCAGAAGGCCCAAGAAGAAGATGAGAACCTCAGACCCCTCATGAAATGGAAGAAGGAAAAACACGATCAACCGGCTTGGAGTGAAGTAGCGTCCACAGGAGTGAGTACGAAAGCTTACTGGGCGCAATGGAACAGCCTGGTTCTGATCAATGGTCTACTGTACCGGAGGTGGGAGAAACCCAACGGTAAGGAAGAGCACCTACAATTGGTCGTGCCCAGAGCCAAGGTTAAAGATGTACTGCGGGAAACACATGACGGTGTTTCGGGCGGGCATCTTGGGGTAAATCGTACGTTGCAGAAGGTTCGTGCGAAGTTTTACTGGCTTCATTGTAGGGACGACGTACATGACTGGTGCCGGAAATGTACAACGTGTGCCGCGGTGAAAGGTCCGCAGACCCGGAGTAGAGGGGGATTACGGTTGTACAATGTGGGAGCTCCCTGGGAGAGGATTGCCGTTGATGTGGCTGGACCGTTTCCACAATCAGAGTCCGGAAATAAATATTTCATGGTGGTGATGGATGGATGGATTCACTAAGTGGCCTGAAGTGTTTGCCATACCCAATCAAGAAGCAATAACTGTGGCTACAAAACTGGTTGAGGAAGTGATCTGTCGATTTGGCGTGCCCCTGGAGATACACTCTGACCAGGGAAGAAATTTTGAGTCACAAGTATTTCAAGAGGTGTGCAAACTACTTGGAATGCATAAAACCAGGACGACGCCATATCATCCTCAGTCAGATGGAATGGTGGAGAGGTTCAACCAAACACTGGAGAGACAGTTGGCGAAGATGGTTGAAAAACATCAGAAGGACTGGGACAAACACATTCCATTATTTTTACTGTCTTACCGGTCAGCTGTTCACGAAAGCACGAAGGAAACACCTGCTTTCGTCAATTTCGGAAGAGAGCTACGATTGCCTGTAGATTTGTTGACAGGAGGGTCACCAGATGAGCCGCAGAGTGTAACTGAATATGTAAGCGATTTGAGGGAAAGAATGCAAGATGTACATTCCCTAGTGCGTGAAAATGGTTTACATGCTAGTGAAAAGATGAAAACCAGATATGACCGTAAAGCTAACACGCCGCGTTTCGAAGAGGGTATGCTCGTCTGGTTACACAATCCAACTCGCCAGAAAGGGAATTCCCCTAAGTTACAAAATAGGTGGGAGGGACCGTACAAGGTGGTCACTAGAATAAGGCCTATAACGCACTAGCGGCCTGCCGCGATGCGGTATGCCGATGCGGCACGCCGCAGTATGTACGGTCAGCCGTAACGGCACGCCGTATTCCGGCTAACCGTATGTTCTTGGCTCACTGCGGTCTGCCGCAATCGTCAGTGTTTCTAGAAATATTGAACACGACGACGACGGACTGGCGGGCGGGACGCGGCGTTTGCGACTACCGCGCCGAGTGCGTGGTGGGGATGCGGCGCGCCGCATCATTCAACCGGCGCGGCTCGTCGCAGCTCTGGAACAACCGGAGCGGTTGACGGCTGGCCGCAAATCAGTGCGTCTTCATCGTGCGGTTTCATGTACTAATCGATGTGCGGCCTACCGCAACGGCACGCCGCATGGCGGCCAACCGCTAGTGCGTTATAGGCCTAAACGATGTAACGTACAGAATTCAACGCCAACCTAGAGGGGCTTCGAAAATAGTTCACATCGATCGACTTGCGAAGTACCATGGAAGCAATAATACTCGGGACGAGTATTAATGTAAGGAGGGGGTAATGTTACGACATCTGTTCATCAAGTGTATTTATCAAATTAAGAACCCGGTACGTAACAGTATGTATGTAATGTATATACTGTGTGAACGTATGAGTCTTAGTTTTTTTTATGTCCTCTTATTTTCTCTATAATCGTGACGTTACGAACATACATACATACATACATAATACTCACGGCTATAAATCCCTAGAAGGGGAAGCCAGAACTAAGGAATTAGAAATTCCTCAGCCACTTTTGGAAAGTGGCCGAAAAAATAAAATACGAGCATAAAACTTTATATTTAATTATCGTACTGATAGTGATAAGTGGATATTCGATGGAATGAAGGAAGCAGCTATCTCAAGAAAATTAACTCTTTGAAATATCCACCGCCTAGCAGAACGTGTAACGTTATTTCTAACTCCTGGGATGCTGTACCCAGAAGCCAGAAATAACTAAAGGAAAAAAAAAAGAAGGAAACGGAAGGTTAGATAATAAATGAAAGATATATATATCACAACAATATTTAATAATAAAAAAAAATACACTAAAAAACACTCCTAATAAAATAATCCCCTAACTTAACAAAATTATAATATAAAAGCACTCAGCTTTTAAATCCAGCTCCTGCTGCGATGGGTGGCTCAACAGTGAGGGTTGTGATTCCAACTTGGTTGCGACTCCGGATAGGCCGTCGGTGAATGCAGCTCGAAGACAATGGGGCTGCGACTCCAGGGAGCTCGATGACAAGGGGGCTGCGACTCCAGGAAGCCCGTCGATAAAGGCAGCTGAAGAAGGGGCTGCGGCTCCGTGAAGCTTACTTCGAAGAAAAGGGGGCAGCTCGAGAATAAGGGGCTGCTTTTCCAAACGGGTATGAATAAAATCAGTCCAGAATATCTCCCGTTCTTTCAATTTCTTCCAAAAATAATGATCAATATCGACTTCGGTAATGGGTCTTTAGTGTCCAATTCCAATCTTGTTTCAGAATGATTCCACCCATCGCCCCAGGAGCTGAATATATACCAACATCTGCGAACAAGCATGACAAATTTAAAATTTTGAAATAACAAATATTCCTTAAAGGAGGTATCAAAGAAAGTAGTCTTAATTACAAGGAGGGATTTTGAATGATTTAGAAATATATATTAGAAAACTAATTAGGAAAAACGATAAATTAAGAACATTAATCTATCCACTTACAATATTAAACAATACATTCATATTAAAATTTAACAAAAATTTAGAAAATTAAATTAAGTAAGTTGTAGGTCTACAACCTAACACTAGCAGCCTTCTTGCAGAAAACTAATGGCTCTCAGCCAATTTTGAAATTAAGAAATAATTATCTGACAGCAAACAATATTGTCAAAATAATTATTTTCGAGAAAAATCTGGAAGCGATTGGACATAGGCTAAAAGATAAATGAGTTTAGATTGAGAATGTTCTACTAATATCTATATTGTGAATAAAAATAACGGCAGTGTAGTGAAAATGGTGTGTGTGTTCAAAATGTGTCGTGCAATTTAAATGTGTATTACATAGTGTGAAATAATAATAAAAATATGTGTGTAAAACGTGGTTTACATTAAATTCCCTCAATCCTTTTCAGAATAAGTCTCTGATAAAAAGGTAAGTCAAACATCATGAACTGTTCCACATCTTACATACATAATACAAAATGTACATTACATACAACATTGAATATGTACCCGATTTTAAATGTCCTTATCACTTTTATAACTCTCTTTATAACTCCCGCGAGTTAACATGACACCTGGCTCGACAAACAACCCTCCCCCCGCTATCCCGCGCAGCGCCCCGCTCTCGCCAGTAGCGTTAGCATCTCTGGACGTGCGCAAAATGTGTCACTTCAGTGAAAAGAAAGATATATATCAATTGGGGGTACTGAAGTATATCTTTCATTTAGTTTACTAGTTCATTTAGTTCAGTTCACAAAGAGTCGAAGAGTCACTGAAGCGAGATATCTGAACTATTAGTATGTGAAGTATGATATTGATGAATTGATAAGATTCCATTCAAAAACTACAATAACGATAATAATACATACAATATTTAGAATTTCTTTAAAATTGATATTTATTAATAAGTAGCCTTGTCTATCAACCGAAATGAATAAAAAATGCTATTAAGTTCTAAAATAACATATGGGTCAAAATCAAAAGGCCAAGTTTTTTTTTGAAAAAAAAAGAATCGTGTAAATATTTTTTCTTAATTTTTTATTGTTTGAAAGACATAAAAACATTCAGAAAATGTGATCAGAACAGATGAACACATGAAAAATTGTTGCCGAACTTGCCTCCAAGTGGCATAGTTGTGATTGATAATGCTCCGTACCACTCAACGCAATCCGAAAAAATTCCGTGCCAGTCATCATTGAAGAGTGACATGCAAAGCTGGTTAACAAATAATAATGTAAGTTATGCTGCAAATATGACAAAACCAGAGCTATATCAAATTATAAGATTGAATAAGCCAGAAAAAATATATGTGGTAGACGAATTATTAAGGGAGCACGGCCACGAGGTCGTACGTCTGCCACCCTACCACTGTGATCTTAATCCGATCGAATATATCTGGAATTTGATCAAACAAAAAGTGGCAGACAAAAATATCGATCAGTCGGAGAAACACATTGAAAAATTAACTAAAGAAGCGATTGTTTCCATAAAGGCCGATTTACATTATGTTAGTGTTTAGCAGAGTGCTTTAGGATAGTACTTTAGTTGAAACATGTAAACGGTACTTGCTTTAGTATGTGTCAACTTGAGTTTCAAGTTGAATCAAAATAGAATCGCTTTCTATTTTTGTTTCAAGTAAAACCCCTCCCGCGCCCGCGCGTACCCCGGCGCGTCACTCGGCTCTTCCCCGTTGTGTGTAAACACGGAATTTAGTAATATCTTTAGGAGAGTGCACAAGTGCGGTGAAAAGCGGGTGTGCTTTTTTATTATTTAAAATGTCTAAATGGTCGGAAGATACAACTATTAAATTTGTGTCTGAATATGTTGTTCACGAATGTTTATGGAACGTTAAAAACAATTCATACAAAAACAAGGCTAGGCATAGCCAGTTTTTTTAACAACAAAGTATTCCTCCAAGCATGGATCTGGGACTTATCCATGGACGCTCCCATAATCGTTTCGGTTTATTTATTTCGAATAAAATGTCGTCTTCTATTTGATCCATAACTACAGTTAGTATTTTGCGTAGAATAGCGCGTATTTGGCGACGTCGATGCGTGTTCATCGTGGCGTCGAACTGATACTCTACTGGAAGAAATGTAAACGTTCACTCGCAGCGCGCTAAACCACTAAAGAACTTGCTTTTCAAGTTGTACTAAAATACTCTACTAAACACTAAGATAATGTAAATCGGCCTTAATTGCTGCTGACTGGAAAAAGAAGGTAAACCATGTACAGAGACTTGAAAAAGAATATTTGGTGCAAGATCGACTGCAGGAAACAAGAGAAATGGAGTTTATTATTTCACTTGGGGGTGAAGAAAGCTCCGACAGTGAAGCGAGCGAGGGAGAAGAAAGTGACACTTCTATTATGTCAGGTATTGAAGAAATGAGTGATGTTGATGAGTAATTATCTTGAAATAAATCTATTTAATATTATATGTTTGTTTAATATCTATCAGAAGTTAATTATTCTAGCTGTGTATATTATGTTAGCTGTGTAGTGTTGGCTTAGAATAACACTACCCCATTTCTGCCGGTGGGTGTAAGTAAGAGGCGACTAACGGTATTGGGGCTTTTTGGGCGATGCGGTTGGAGACCTATCACCAACAACTTTTATTTCACCATCTTTTCCCCACTCAACTTGCCAAAAGTGGCTGAGGAATTTCTAGTTCCTTAGCTCTGGCTACCCCTTCTAGGAATTTACAGCTGTGAGTATATGCATGTAATTATACTATTTATTTAACGTATTTTGATAAGTTATTACGATAGATGTAATTTGATAACTATTAATCACAAATAAATATATACAGAGTATAAAGTAATCAGTGCTACAGACAAAGGCTTTGTACCCATTGCGAAGGCAATGTACCCAACATACTGAACAATATCTGATATAAAAATAAATTTGCAACTCAATAAAAAAATAATTGTACCCCATTTAAAAAAGGTCAGCTGACTTTTATGCACTCAGTACTTTCAACAAACGTCAATCGAGCCAGGTGTCATGTTAACTCGCGGGAGTTATACAATGGAGAACACAAATGGATCAAAATATCTATACCAAATGCACTTGAATCTTTAGTATATAACCCTGTACATTACAATAGTTTTTATTTCACGTCAATATATGCCGTATTTCCGATGCAGCGACCTCGAGAAGTTCAACCCCGTTATCAAATCTTCAGATTTCGCGCGCTTTTAATTTTACGTCACAACCCGTGAGCCGGTCGGTCATTGCCATCGCGCAAAGTCGGTCAGTTGGGAATGGTGCGATTGTTTCTTTATTTATTCCTTTTATATGCTCGTTTGCAATACAGTAATATAAATGATAGGTACTTCTGCCAACCCTTACGGGGGTAACTGTGTGAACGTTTGAGTTTTGAGAGTTGAGTTGTTACAAAAACTTCCTGCCTGATAGCTGAAGTAAAAGCTAAAAACCACTTATTGAAATTGAGAAGAATTAATTTTACAGAGGATTATTGTTGTTGGTGATTGTTATATATTATTTTATAGTACTATCGGCACAGAATAGCACTAAATCGTTTTGTCACAACGGTAAAAAACGTGACTTAGCAAATTGGTCGCTTTTTCTAAAAAAATATTAGATAATGCGGCTGGAGACCCATCACCAATCAACAACAACCTTTATTGTTAAATCTTTTCCCAACTCAAGTTCCTAAAGTAGCTAACAAATTTCTAATGCTGAAGCATTTGCCACCCTTATTTCAGTTTTATAGCCGTGATTATATTTGTAGTGCTGTGTAGTGTCAACTTAGAATATCACTACCCCATTTTTTCCGGTGGGTGTAAGTAAAGGGCGACTAACGGTAATGGAGCTTTTATGGGATTTTTGGGCGATGTGGTTGGAGACCCATCACCGACAACCTTTATTTTACTATATTTTCCTCACTCAACTTTCCAAAAGTGGTTGAGGAATTTCTTATTCCTCAGCTCTGGCTACCGCTTCTAAGGATTTGTAGCCATGATTATATATATGTATGATTAAACTTTTATTTTTATATTTCAGTGGCTTTTGATAGTCTCCTATAATAGTTAAGAATAATTTATTTATTTATTTATATATTATAATAGACACATACAAAAACTTTGATACTTACATATTCTCGCGGCTATAAATCCCTAGACGGGGTAGCCAGAGCTTTATTATTTTATTAATAAAGCTCTGGCTAACCAGTAGCCAGAGCTTAGTAGTTAGAAATTACTCAGCCACTTTTGGAAAGATAAGTGAGGAAAAGATAGTAAAATAAAGGTTGTTGGTGATGGGCCTCAAACCTCATCACCCAAAAATCCCTTAAAAGCCCCAATACCGTTAGTCGCCTCTTACGTACACCCACCGAAAGAGGGGTAGTGCTATTCTATGCCAACACTACACAGCAAGGAAAAAGATTTATCTAGTGTTTTAACTGCAGAGTGCTAACACGAGGCACAATACTGAATTTATTTGCCATGTTGCATCACAAAACTATAAAAAACTCCAAGCGTGAGCGGCGAATGGCGGGGCTGTGACGTCACATCGTCACTTTGCCTGCACCAACCGCATTTAACTCCGTCGGCCAAAATGCGCACTGTGAACCTAAAAATTTCAGTCATTTTTCAAGTTATGAAAAAAGTAAAAATACAGTTTTTCTCGTATTTTTTTGGAGATTTATTTAGCGTATAAAATAAACGCCGGTCAGGTTCATTCCGAGTCAGAGTATCAAATAAGGGGCAAATATTTAAGCTTTTGAGGTCCGAACTAAATTGGCCTAGACCTCGCTTTTATAACATACCCTTTTTATATTATAAATCGATAAAGGACATCAAACTAAACAACTTTGCCCATGGAATGCCTATCTAAAATATTGTAATTTTCAAAAAATAATAATAATTAAAAATTGTCGTACCTAGTTCAAACTGAGAATGTGTAGAATGAGATTCCTTGCTTCAGTGAAAATAAGAAATAAAAAAAAAACATTTGATCTATGCTTTTCGCTCTGTAAACAAAAATATAACTTCTTTCGGTATTTTCCAGTTGTATTGATCGTCGTTGAAAAATAATATCATGAAAATAAACCGGTAAGCGAGCGATTGAACTGGAAAATACCGAAAGAAGTTATATTTTTGTTTACAGAGCGAAAAGCATAGATCAAATGTTTTTTTTTAATTTTCCAGTTCAATCGCTCGCTTACCGGTTTATTTTCATGATATTATTTTTCAACGACGATCAATACAACTGGAAAATACAGAAAGAAGTTATATTTTTGTTTACAGAGCGAAAAGCATATATCAAATGTTTTTTTTTATTTTTTATTTTCACTGAAGCAAGGAATCTCATTGTATACATTCTCAGTTTGAACTAGGTACGACAATTTTTAATTATTATTATATTTTGAAAATTACAATATTTTAGATAGGCATTCCATGGGCAAAGTTGTTTAGTTTGATGTCCTTTATCGATTTATAATATAAAAAGGGTATGTTAAAAAAGCGAGGTCTAGGCCAATTGGCAATTGCTGCGTGCTTTGTATTGTAAACGCGTCTTTAATATAGACACTTTCGATATTTATGAATTGATCGTGTACATATCCATAAATCAAAACAAAAGTTGTTTTACTATTCGTAGAAACGAAACCAGAGTTGAGAGCAAGAATGCTATTGGCCGATCTTTTCATATCAAGCTTTGATTGGTTCTTTTGATATATTTGTAAGAAATTTCTGCACTGAAAACACAATACTGTTTATGTTCGCTTTGCTTTGAAACTTGATGTCTGATGTCTGATTGTGTATGTGTTGTGATAATTTTGGTGAATTAATTAAATTTTAATCTCTTACCTTTCACTTTAGATCATCAATTATTAGGATTTTCAAGTGCCAACTGATGAATTGAAATATCTTGGGTCAATCATTCCAAATAATGTTGAAAAACAAGCTGTGACGTCACAATTACAATCAGCTGAGGTGAGGTAGAGAGCAGGAGATACTTAGGAGAGAAACGGGTAGAAGTGATGGGAGGAGCGGTGAGCACTGGTCGCGACAATGATGAGCTGGTGGATAACTTGATGAGCGGTAATTACATCAAGAGCCGGAATGTAGAGCTCGTATTTAGGGCGCTGGACCGCGGGGACTACATGCTGCCCCAAGAGAGATACCGAGCTTATAAGGATCTAGCTTGGCGGAATGGGGCATTGCATTTATCAGCACCGTGCATTTACAGGTATTGATGGAGTAATTTCACAGCGATTTTATTACTTTTATGTTAGTTGAAAATTTAAATATTAGAACAGTGTTTAGGATGATTTATTTACCCTTTATAAGGCAGAGGTATGATCAAAAAATCATTGTATTTGACTTTTATTTGAAGGTTGGTAAGGTTGAAATTATGGTATCCAATATATGACCAGAGCTATAAAGAGTTAACTGAAAGTTCACTTAATATAGAGGCAGGCATTGGAACCATACCATTTTTTTTTGTTTACTTAATAAGACTGATCTATTGCTAAATCTGTGTACAGTATAATAATCATAAAGTTCTATTAGCATGTTAGTTGTAGTTTTGCTTATGTTGAGCTTAGCCACATCTTCTCAGTCGTAACACTCTTGACAGAGTAGTTGTGGTCGTCATTTTGGTTGGGTGACCCGCCCCACGATTTGTCGCCATTTCTCATTGAGGGCTGCTTTGGTACATTGGTACAGGGGGTCATCCGGCGCTGCCTTGAATAACATAACTGACTTAAAAGTAGTAGCTGATATTAAAAATTAAATATTATAGGGTATGATTGAATTTCTTAAGGCCATAAATCCAAAAAAGGGTAGTCAGAGAGCCGGAATTATAAACTCCTCAGCACCTTTTGAAAGTTGGGTGGGTAAAAGGTAGTAAAATTAAGAATATGATGAAATATATGATGGGTCTCCAGCCAAATTCTTCAAAAATACTTTATAAGCCCTAAAACCCTAAGTTGCCTATTACGGTGGCCCTGGCAAGAAATGTATAGTGCTATTCTAGGGGAACACGCATAACTTGACAGCATAAAGTGTCTTAAAATTGAGATAACTATTATGATAACCATATAAAATTTTGCTATCAAGTCATTAAAATCTCTGTATTTAATAAATAAAGGAAAGAAAAACTTTGACACAGGCGGGAAGTTTTTCTTTCCTTTATTTATTCTTTATTTATTAGTAATAATCCCCACATGAGGTTTTCATGAACAAAAAGATTTAAATTATCTCTGTATTTGCTGATGTACAATTTCAACATGCCACTGGTTACTTTTGTACAGAATTACCTTAACTTTGGTTAACTTAATGATTTATCGAGCCATTGTGGAAGGAAATGTTAGTAGAGGAAGCCCTCAAAAGACACATTTAGGTCAAATAGAGAATTGGCTAAAAATGCAGGCATCCAAAGTGTGAAGAATTAAAAGGCATGTATGAAGTTGGCCATGATTGTACAAAGTGGCAATTGAAAGTTTCTGCTTACCCTAAAGGGAAATAATGGTATGAGTATATATATAATTTGTGGCTCTAAATGCATAAACAATCCACAAAAAGTAACCGTTTATGCTTACAATATGGTGCTCTCTATACAAAGGTTGTGCTTAAGTGTTGCTATTTATCCTGATATTCTCAGGTCTATTGTCAGACTAATGATGGAACATTTGTTTTCAGCGAAGTGATGGAGGGTCTCGAGCTGAAAGAAGGATTGTCATTCCTCAATGTGGGTTCTGGAACTGGATATTTGAGTACCATGGTGGGCCTTATACTGGGCTCATCAGGAATTAACCATGGTATTGAAATCTATGCTACAGTCATAGAGTATGCCAATAGAAAACTTAAGGAATTTATGGAGAATTCACCTTCTCTTGATGAATTTGACTTTTGTCCTCCTAAATTTATTCAAGGTGAGTGTTCCACTTTAAAAAAAAAACAATTGGCTTTAAAATGTTGAGAATCACAAACTTGATCTCTTAGTATTAAGTTGAAATTTGACATTCAAAAAACAAAGATTTTTCTTTTTACTTTGAAATAAATGATTATTTTATTTTTATTTTTTATAAATAAATGGAAATGGTAATGGATGGTGCATAAAATACTCAGAAATCAATTATTTATATTTAATTATAAATCAGAACCTATGTAAATGTGTTGTTTATATTGTTCGTTTGTATGATAGTAATGAGATAGTTAATTTATTTAGGTGCTTGTTAAATTGCCTCCTAAATAAACATTAATTAAGAACACCTTTAAGTTATTTGTTTGGTGGGTCTGTCTGCCTGTCTGCCTTTCAACAACCTTGCTTGATAATCAATACCCAAACTGCATTTCATGTTCACTAAGTACGTAAAACCACCTATAACAAAATTATAAAGCATGAATGGTTATAACAAAATTATAAAGCATGAATGGTTATAAAAGTGCATGCGAAGAAATCTTAAGAAATAATGATATAAAAGACCACTTGTAAAATTCTTAGATGAAGAAATTTTAATGTTTAATAATATGTCCAGGTAATGGTTTGTGCCTAGCACCACTGCAAGGGGCATATGATCGTGTGTACTGCGGTGCTGCATGTCCTCAGGAGTATCAGAACTACTTCAAACAACTCATCAAGGTAGCAGAATACAATTATCAAATAAATACATTCATATACTCACGGCATAAATGCCTCAAAGGGGTAGCGAGAGCTTGGGAATAAGACATTCCTCAGCCACTTTTGGAAGTTGAGTGGAGAAAATGTTGTAAAATAAATGTTGTCGGTGATGGGTCTCCAACCACATCACCCAAACATCACTTAATAAGCCCCATTTCCTTAGTCGCCTCTTATGACATCCCCGTGAAGTAATGGGGTAGTGTTATTCTTAGCCGACACCACACGGCGCACGCCACACGGCGCACGCCACACGGCGAATCAAATCAAATACTGATTGCAAAATAAACATATATCAATAGCGTGGCGGGAGCTTGTGCAGGCCCTGTGCACCAGTGGGGTGCCATAGGACGACAACAATAGCCTGTGTTGATTTACTGTTGATGCTCAGCTCTCTTGCGCTCTGGCATCTGGAAGTAAAAGTAATATATTTACTCAAATAGTTTTGTTTGCAAAGTAATCCCAACCAGTCCTGCCAATGTCCCCTGTGTCTGAACCAAATAGGTATTTTTTTATATCAATATTATCGCTTGCAGTGTAAAACTTACCTTGGACCTTGCGATACAGGTTTTGCTTAGTGCGAGGACCGTTAGTTAGCTTTATGAAGCATCGTTCCTACCCTCGAATAATAATTTAATTTAGTAATGTGAATGTAATTTTCAATAATTTAATAATGAGATTGTAATTCAATGCTTTTGTTAATTATTACAATACAACAATAAAGAATATTTTATATTTGATTTGGTTTTCTTGTTTCTGTCAGGTGGGCGGTATCCTGGTGATGCCGCTGAACGACAACCTGCTGCAGGTGCGGCGCGTGTCGGAGACGGGCTGGATCTGCAACGGGCTGCTCAGCGTCTCCTTCGCCACGCTGCGGACGCCGGCAGATGGCGCTGGCGCCGAGCAGATACAGATGGGTTAGTCTTACTCATCATTATCATTACTGTATTGTATGTACTGTATTACCTTACAGTTAATTTATTTTTATTCATTGGTAGATTTAGAAATAAAGGAGGAATAATATTTTAAGAAACATATGCAAGCCCCGTGTGAGCGCAGACTACATAGATAGCGCGCTATAGTAGCCGCCTTATTAACTGAGTGTTAAAACCGTGTCATTTCTTTTTGTCTATGTCATTTGCTCGTAGCGGTCTCTCACGACTCGGTTCACGACGCGGTCACTATAGTAATTGTCAGTGCGAAAACATAACTTAGAATGTGAACGATTTTTTGTTAAAAAAATATTACTGGAGTTGTACTGTATTTACAATCCTAACTATTACAGTTTGAATGTATATAATAGATTACTCCTGTATTCGGGCTAAGAGTCTTCTTTCTGGTAATAAATTATGCAGGATAGCAGGCATAGAAATGGTAAAAGTAGACTTCTAAAACATATGTTAATCTATTGAAATAGTCTTTGTAAATTTAAAAAACGTTATATTTCCATGTTAAGGTATTTGTTATTAAGACGTATAACGTGTAACGAGTCTTTCAGATATGACAATATTGGCTTTTTCATTTATTACTGTGCGGGCATTACATCAAAAGTGCTCCACCTTCCTCCCTCTCACAGACTGTCGCAGCTGACGTACACATTTGACACGTAATCTTAAAGGAACGTACTTTTCGACACTTGTATTGTTGCGACTTGCAAGGTAACCATTGATTTATATTTCCTAGTACGCTTTTTTCTGGCGTGATAAAATTTTGGTGCTAGCAGAATGGTGCTTAGACGCTGAATAACTTATTAACAATGAGGAAAAACATCGTCTAGTAAAACAAGGGTTTTTCAATCATCAAGTATATTTTTCATGTGAAAATGTATTATGAAAAGCGGTGAGAAAGCTTGCTATTATTTCATTTACATATACTATGCCGGGCACTTTTAAAGCCTACTTACTTTGCACATTTAAAATATTGGCTTGCTTGTCTCAAGGCGAGATTGGGAGAGCGGTGAAGGGAATTAAATCGGCTACTACTCTACACACGTCCCTGCCAGTTAGTTTAGTACGAAACCGACCGTGCAACAGACTGCTCGTTTTTGAATGCCCACTGTCTCTTGTTCCGGTTGAAATAATCTCACTAATAAATAAAGGAAAGAAAAATTTCGACGCCTTTCTTTCCTTTATTTATTAGTAATAATCCCCACATTAGGTTTTTTATGAACACAACATTCTAATTATGAAATAATCGTTATTTTTTTTATCTTACAAATATGGCAAATCCTTGAATAGATTGATAGCTTTGGTCCACGCTTCTCGAAATTTCTCCTTCGCCATGTTTTCGCGCGAAATAAACAATTACAGCCGCAAGCACGTCGTATTTCACTACACACGTACCGACAACGCTCCCTAGCCGATAATCGTCCCTAAATCGTGAGCTCGCCCGAAGCCAGGCACTTTATGACATGATCTAGGGTCCTCCCCACCACTCTTCCGACATCGCCTCTGATTTTAGGGTTGTGTGTAGGTGATAATTATTTTATATCTATGTTGTATAGTATACTATACATCGTACAAGTTGACTAAATTTTTAATCATAAATTAATGTATACTATACTATACTATCGATTTTAAATATATTTTAATATAAAATATTTTTTTATATATTTTTAGGGGCATATAATTACTTATATTATTACAACGAAATCAGAAAATTTAAGAGTTATGTACTTTTTTTTTCTGAACAACTAAGGGTTAAAGGAAACTGAGATTGAAGAAATAAAAGTTTCACATTCAGTATTGCCTACTATGATACATGGTAAAGCAACGTCAGTCTTATGTGATACAACGTTGTGATGAATGTAACGTAACTCCAACAGAGATGAATAATTTGCCCTTAGTTCTGGCGAAAAAAGTTGATAATGAATTATTTAAATATGGTATATCATCGTTACACATGTTGTTCGCGCCAGATTATTAAGTGCTTGTTTTCTGTCAGTGTACGCGCGGTTTTAGCATATTCTATATATTGAGTCTGTGATTGATAGATGGATGGATGGATCTAACAGGTCTTTTGATATAGTGAAGCAAGGATATGGAACGACTAACGATGGTAATACTGCTCGAAGGTTTTTCGCAAATACAGATATTACTGCCTCAATTACTGGTATCGACAAAAAATTTATACCAAATTTGCAACTATTTTGGAAGCTATATCCTCAGACCAGAGAATTGACACCGTAAAATTCAAGGAATATACAGACGCCACAATGAATCTATATATAGATCTGTATAAGTGGTATTATATGCCGGCCATTATACATAAAGTTTTTGTTCACGGTGCAGATATAATTGAAAACTTCGGGTTAATTACCATTGGAAAATTGTCAGAAGAAGCTGCTGAATCTAGAAATAAAGACTTTAGAAGGTACCGTGAAAACCATTCGCGTAAGTTCAGCAGGAAAGCTAGTAATCAGGATATTCTAAATAACTCGTTGATTACTTCTGTTCTGATCCATACATTACAACAAAGAGACACAAAATTATTCGTAAACACAGAGAACTTTCGGAAGAAGCAAAAGCTTTGTTGATGATTACATAATAATTTTGAGGAAGATGATGAGCAAGAAAATATTGAATTTGTAAATTTAGAAAACATAGACACAGTGTCTGATTTAGAGCCTGATGATGATGATTGATTCGATGTTGGTTCCTTGGAGAAAGTTTTGTAATCGCGAGTAGAATCACATCCTTGACTATCTAGAACTGATTCTAATTCACCCTGTATTATACGTCAACGCGGTACCTAACATGACGAACTTGATAGGTGATGACGACAGACAGCTCTAATTTGACATGTCCGACAGTGGAATAGGCCTCCTGGGGATACCATTTTTAAGAAAAAAGGACTTTGTTCTCTACCTCTGGGGTGGTGTGGAAATGAGAAATAAAAAAATAAATTCCTCCAAAATCGAAGCACGTCACATAGCTGATAATTTAGCAAAAAAATCACACAATTTAAATCTGCAAACCATATTTTGAGAAACCTTGAGAATCGGATGTTATTCATAGAAATATAGTTTCAGAAAATCAGAAAAATATAACTTCGTAAATATTATGAAAAATGCCTAACATTAAAAATGTCTGGTATTTAATGGTAGAACCCAAATACGTATTCATTTTTTAAAGATTCGCATGTTGATTTTTATGAATCCCTAAGTCCACTAGCGTCGGATTTCAGCCCACGGTGCGCCCCCTCCCGCTGACCCTTAACCGGCGGCCAAATCAAATCAAGGCCAGTAAAGTAATCAATCGAACTTAGCTTCTAATATCTTCTTATTTTTTACATGTTATTATTTGACGTGATAAATTTGAATAACACTACCCCATAGTTAATACTGCGTTGGAATACGAGGCGACTAAGAGCACTGAGGCACTGGGAGCGGCAGTATGTTCAAAGAAAAATTATACGTAAACATCGCCGCGAAATTCAAAATCTGCATGTATCATGTCGGGCGGGCTTGTCGGCATTACACCAAAGGAACAGTATCAGTACTAAGTTAGTTGTTTGTAGGTCATTGTGTTTGTGTTGCCTATGATTGGATGTCACTTTCATTTTTCGCATTAATTTTCGGAGTGTGAGTTCAGTTTCAGTATCTTGTGTTGTGATTGTGTTGAGTAAATATGGCGTACACGAACCAGCAAAGAACGGAGATGGTGCGGCTTTATGCTATTGCCGGAGATAATTTAAATTTGGCTCGAGAGCTGTACAGTGAAATGTTCCCAGGTCAACGAATACCTACTAGACAAACTATTTTAGCGGCTACGCAAAATTTGCGTGACTATGGTCAATTGGCTGTTCCTGCGCATGCACGAGGTGCTGGTCAACAGGGTTTGCCAGTCGGGCTTTAGGAAGCTATCCTATTATTTTTTGAGGAAAATCCCGAGCAAAGCACTCGAAGAGCGGCGGCTATTTTTAATGTGTCCCATTGGGTAGTATGGACTCTGCTTCACAAAGAAGGCCAACACCCATATCATTTCCATACAGTGCAACAGCTGAATAACAACGACCATATTGCTCGCGTTGCTTACTCGCAGTGGATGATTAATAATTTTGCCCGCACACAAATTTTGTTGACGGATGAGGCAATGTTCACCACTTCGGGTATTTACAATTTGCACAATGAGCACTACTGGAGTAAATTTAATGAGCACCGCACGCGACAGGGCCACTTCCGAAATCGTTTTTCTGTAAATGTGTGGGCTGTTATTTTAGGAAATAGACTCCTTGGACCATACTTTATCCGCGGGAATTTAAATGGCCATTCCTGCATGGAAATTCTAACCAGGGTTTTTAATACAATGCTATTTAATGTTCCCATAAATAATTAGAGGAACCTGCATTTCCAACATGACGGAGCTCCAGCACATTTTCAGCTGCAAGCTCGTGGAATGCTGAACGAAGTTTCCGGGTCGTTGGATCGGTCGTGGTGGTCCTATTCCATGGCCAGCTCGTTCACCCGATTTGACCCCTCTTAATTTTCATCTTGGTGATGTGAAGCGACGAGTATACGCGACTCAATTTAATAACCCACGGGAGCTAAGATCACGCATTCGAAGTGCATTTCGTGAAATACAAAATGATGCAAACTGTTTGCCATACTGTGTATGTAGTAGTATGTCATACTGGGTGGCGCAAAAGTACTGGCACTAAAGAAAATACCTTTATTTTTTTTATATGACATTTTCTGTCATTCTGTTCTTTAAAATTGTGTAGTGAACAAATGTTAAATTCACTGAAAATAAATATGGACCGTTTTACTCCCCAAGAACGTGGAATAATTGTGTCAATGTTCTTACGGAATAATTCATCAGTGATAAGAACACAACGTGAATTTTGTCGACGATTTCCCCACCGTCCGGCACCGATTGGTCGCACAATTCGACGCTTTGCCACACGCCTTGAAGCAACTGGCTCAACATTGGATAGACCTAAGTCTGGGAGACCAAGAACAGGCCGTTCAGCTGAAAATATCGATGCTGTGCGAGAAGATGTGGAAGAGTGTCCAGAAACATCAACGAGGCGACGTGCCACGCAATTGGGCATTTCCAGACGGACCCTGCAGCGTATTTTGGTGAAAGACTTAAAGATGTTCCCGTATAAAACTCAAATGACTCATCAGCTGCTGCCTGCTGACCACCGAGCTCGTCTAGATTACTGCCGGCGCGTCATAAACCTCAACCTTGAAGAGGATGATTTTCCTTAACAATTGGTTATGACTCATAACCAATTTTGAAGGAATGGTATAAAAATTAAAATATAAATAAACGTAAATTCTAATTAATGATTAGAAATTACTTACTATAAATGGTTTTTTATTGTGCATATTTCGCCCTTTTTTAGTGCATATTTGCATGCATATTTTAGCATTTTGATAGTGCGTATAATCCGATGTCTAGTTATGAGTGACAAAGCGCATTTCCATCTCTCAGGGCATGTCAATAAGCAGAATACTCGGTTCTGGGGCACTGATAATCCGCGCATTATTCAAGAAACACCTCTACACCCACTAAAAGTTACTGTATGGTGTGGCATCTGTGTTGACAGAGTGATCGGACCCTATTTTTTCGAAGACGCTGGAGGCAATGCGATAACTGTCACTGGAGAACGCTACAGAACCATGTTACGTGAGTTTTCGATACCCAGTTTGGACGAATTGGGGCTGGAGCACATCTGGTTTCAACAAGACGGCGGCGGCGCTACGGCACACACAGCGCGCGACACTATGGACTTAGTGAGGGACGCTTTTCCAGGCCAAGTTATCTCTCGTTTTGGCGATTTGCCTTGGCCTGCAAGATCACCCGATCTGACCAGTCCAGACTTCTTTCTTTGGGGTTTTTTGAAATCTCGGGTGTATGTGAACAAGCCACAGACTCTCGCAGCTCTAAAAGAAAACATTCGTCAAGAAATAACGAACATATCGCAGGAAGTGTTACGGCAAGTTATGCAAAATGTCATAAATAGGGCTCAAATGTGTATCAACTCTGGAGGTCACCATTTAAAAGACATCATCTTTAAATCCTAATGGTACGAAATTTAATGGTACAAATATACATTTAAAAAAACCTAAATCTAGTTTTCTAATTTAAAACAGTGTTATAGCCGAACCAAATAGGGTCTTTACTTTACTTTTGCGTCACCCAGTACTTTCACGAGTGCGGGCAAATGTACTTAAACGTGCTGAAGCGTGTTTGTTAGTTAACGGTGCACATTTTGAACAACTTTTATGAAGTGAACTGCCTGAAGTGAATTGATACCATTGAAATACACAATGGTATTTATAAATTACTTTTTCATTCTATGGTAAAGTCGTTTGCAATAGAATCCAACAATCATGTAAACAAACCAAATTGTCACGATTACTCCGTAATCACATACAATTGACAATCAATTATGAACATAGTTTGATTTCAGCGAACTGTTATATCCACCCTATGTACCCTGTATTGCTGACCTATACTCCTTTCATTCCTTAACAGCAATAACCAACTGAACTCAACATAATACTGACTCAGCTCCTTTTCCCTTACCGATTCCTATCCGCTCCGTTCAGTCCCGATCCAATCATCCTACGGTCAACATCAAATTCTAACGATATTCAAAGTCCAGTGTGTTCATGTACCTAGTTATTTAAAAATCCAATATAAGTTTTCTTTTTAAAAAGGGTCTCATTTTTTCATTTCTAACATTGGTGGCAGCGGTGGGATCCGGCAAAATTACGGGTCCCTATTTTAATTGAATAAAACTCAAAAGTGTATCAAGTGCCTCAAATCAGTTGCAAATTTATAAAGAATAGTGTTCCTAATATTCAAGAAATTAATTCAAAGTTTTCGTGCTATATTCAATACCTTTTTCAATTTACAAAATAAGTGCAAAGTGGAGTGTAACAGTGAAATAATCCAAGTGCTCCGTTCTGGTTTCTACTCAATAAACCAGGGAATCATTTATGCATCCAAGCAACGCCATGCTCTTAATCATCATCATCCTGTAAGTTTTTCCAAACTTTATCACTTTGTTCCTGCCTCTCTCAATACTACTTCGATTATCAGCGAGCTCAACGGATACGCCACGCATTCCACAGCGTCTAGGCGACAGTTCTACGAATTACACAGCGCCTTATCAGTGTACTCGTAGCTAGACGGTCAAGTACGAAAGTTTTTAAGTGTTAATTGGAATATTCATTGACTTTATTTTGTTCGTTTGTTTTTATTCTCGATTCTACAATACTATATTATTATTATTATTTTTTTTTTAATTGTTTTTCATAATATTCTGGTTTATTTCGTATCTGATATTTGATTTTTGAATTATTTTAACTATTATTATTTAAAACAAAAAGGATAATTATGACGGAAACCGATAAAAAAATGTCATCTTTAAGCCTAACTGATTTAGCTTCGACCATTGATCCTCCACCAACCCCTAGTAAGGGTAAAACATCTGCATCATCAAAACCTATACCAACACTTGATATTGAGTTGAGCGTTTTACTCAAATTTATTAAACCTTTTGATGGGTCTCGTGAAACCCTAAATGCTTTTATAAATAATTGTAATAATGCTTATGAATTAGCATCAAACAGCCAGAAAATCATTATATTTAAATATATTTTAAGCCAACTGCAAGGTAAGGCCGAAGTAGCATGCTCCATTAAGGAATTCATTAATTGGGAACAATTAAAACAGTTTTTAGTGAATCAGTTTGCTGAGAAAAAGCACTATACACATTTGTTAACAGAACTCCAAGAAACGATTCAAGAAAATGGTGAAAGCGTTACTCAATTTTCCTTAAAAATAGAAACCTGTCTATCCCAACTTTTAACCGAAGTTGTCCTTTCTTCATCAAGAAAGGGCGATATACCCGGTAAAACCACAGCAATGGAAGAGTTAGCTCTCCATCATTTCCTGATGGGTTTATACCCCCACCTTTCTAATATAGTTCGAGCGCGATCTCCCAAAACTTTAAATGAGGCTATAAATATTGCAATATCGGAAGAGAAAATATTACAATCTATTAAGAATAAGCGACCATCTCCTACCCCCCGAACCCGAACAAACAATACATTTTCTAATATAAGATCATCTAACAACTTCAATAATCATCGTCCTTTTGTCTCTAACCCTTCTCGCTCAAATAATTATTACAATGGAGGCAATCAAAATAACCCGGGACCGAGTAGCCAAATGACATGTAGATATTGCAAAGCAATTGGTCATTCTATCGAAAACTGTCGCAAACGACAGTACAACAATTCCCGATTTCAAACAAGTGGGTTCCAAAATCGTCCAGGTCAAAGCCCTCCTCGCAGAACATATACAATTAATCAATGCGAGAATAACGACACTGAGGAAAGTCAAACGGACAGTAATTTAAACGAATAAGTTTTCCCGAGAAGTACCGCCCGGGAAACAAAATCCACATTGTTAAAAATGGTACCTCAAGTATAACAAAGTCCTTTAGTACATTTAATAATCCATCACTGAATCCGCTGAATCATAGTCCTCCCAAATTCGATAAAATGATTAATACTAAAGGACTCATTCCCTCTGCATCTAACGATCTTATTTTACCTACTCCAACGTCAAAAAAAGACTCATCACTGAATCCACTGAATCCTCTGAATCCACTGAATCCTCTGAATCCACCGAATCCTCTGAATCCACTGAATCCTCTGAATCCTCAAACGCTTGATCTCTGCTCTTCTGAAAAAACTTGTGAATTCCCTTTGTCTCCATCAAAAGATGCCCTCTCACTAGAAAAACCTAGTAGGATATTCGAAATTTTAAAAAACTCTGATAAAAGGTACTTACCCCACATTATCATACAAACTGTTGTATCAGATAGACCCCTTTCATTCCTTATAGACACTGGTTCATGTGTAAGCCTCATAAAACTCAATTCGATATCTAAACCACCCAAACTGAATAAAAATATAATAACTTTAAAAGGTATTGACTCCGGAGATAATGTTACTTCTACACTTGGAAATTTTAAAATGCCCATTTTTCCCAATTCCTCTGATACACACGAGTTTCACGTTGTGGGAGATATAAGTTTATCACATGATGGCATAGTTGGTAATGATCTTCTAGATAGTTTTGAGTGTCAAATAGATTATGGTAAAAAGGTCCTAAAAATTGGAAACAATTTAATAAATTTAAATTTCTCAGAACCTCTTTATACTATACCCCCTCGATCTGAGTTTGTTATAGAATGTTCTGTTTCTAACCCTGAATTAAAGGAAGGGATTGTCTTCGATCAACACATTTCAGATCAAATCTTTGTATCGAATTCCATAGTTAAAGTTAAACCAAATAATAGAGTTAATTTTACGATTGCTAATACTACAAATGAAACTATATCCATAAATTCCGATTTGAAACTTCATCTTGAACCTATTGATTATTCAGTTCTTACTAATTCCTATGCTTTACCCACAAATGGTATTTCCAAAAGAACTAATGATGTAATTAACCTTCTAAGATTAAATCACCTTAATAACGAAGAAAAGGAATCCCTCATTGACTTATGTTCAACTTATTCAGATATTTTCCATTTACCAAACGACAAACTCACACACACAACAGCTCTCACTCATAAAATTAGGACTACCACCGAAGTACCAATTCATACCAAAACTTATCGATTTCCAGAGGTCCATAAAAGGGAAGTTGAGAAACAAATAAATAAAATGTTAGATGACGAAATAATAGCACCTTCCAAATCACCTTGGTCATCACCCATATGGGTTGTACCCAAGAAATTAGATGCCTCAGGAGAAAAGAAATGGCGTGTAGTTATAGATTACAGAAAACTTAACGATATAACTATAGGTGAAGTTTATCCAATTCCTCAGATAACTGAAATATTAGATCAACTCGGACATAGCAAATACTTTTCTACATTAGATTTAGCCTCTGGTTTTCACCAAATCCCTGTAGAAGATCCTGAAAAAACTGCTTTCTCCGTACCTCAGGGTCATTTTCAATTCAACAGAATGCCTTTTGGGCTCAAAAATGCTCCAGCCACTTTTCAACGCCTCATGAATTCTTGTCTCGCCGGTCTCCAAGGCTCTCGTTGCTTCGTATATTTGGACGATATCGTGATATATAGCCATGATTTAACATCCCATATAAACAATCTTTCACTTATTTTTGCTAGACTCAGAGAATTTAACCTTAAACTGCAACCGGACAAATGTGAATTCTTACATAAAGAAGTCGCATATCTTGGTCACGTAATAAATGAAAATGGAGTCAAACCAAACCCAGAAAAAATTAAGGCAGTGGTAGAATATCCCATTCCAAAAACTCAAACAGATATAAAATCTTTCTTAGGTTTAATGTCCTATTATCGAAGATTCATCCCTGAATTTGCGAAATTTTCCAAACCACTTACTAACCTCTGCAAGAAAGGAGTCGCCTTTGAATGGAAAAATGAACAGCAGCTTAATTTTGAAAAACTTAAGGAAAAACTTGTTTCTGCTCCAGTCCTTATTTATCCCGACTTTACTAAACCTTTTCTTCTCACATGTGATGCTTCTCAGTTTGCTATTTCTGCTATATTATCCCAAGGTCCCATCGGTCAAGATCGACCTATAGCATTCGCATCTCGCACTTTAAATAAAGCAGAAATCAATTATTCAACAACGGAAAAAGAATGCTTGGCCATTATCTTTGGCACTCAACAATACAGACCTTACCTTTTCGGTCATCGTTTTACTATAATAACTGACCACAAGCCACTTAAATGGCTTTTCAACTGTTCAAAACCAGGCTCTCGTTTAGTTAGATGGCGCTTACAATTGGAAGAGTTTGACTATGACATTGAATATAAAAAAGGAAAAATTAATTGCAATGCTGATGCTCTATCGAGACACCCTGTTAATCCCATCTTAGTCGATGATCAATTAAATCTCAATCTTTCTAGTCCAAATCCCTCTAATGAAAGTTTACCTGCAACAAACAATGAATTTGTTAGCGTAAATGACTTACCGACACCAATTCCATTCACCGACTCTAGCGCTGAAAGTACAAATACCCAAACAGCAATTGATCCTCTTGTAGATATAGATTTTACTGACGACTCTTATTCTGATTTTCTCAAAAACACTAATGGCAAAAACTTTGAAACTGATGTGACCATTATTGAACACAACAAGAGTATATTGGAAAGTGATTGTAAAAATTTAGTTATTCCCGTTTCAATTGACCTGGATGAAGCTAATCCTTATATCGAACAAATTTTGGGAAATATCGAAAATACAGATGAAATCATAAACTGCGAAAGAACGCTATATTCATCTCTTAAAATTAAGTATCAAAATAAAAATGTTTACCTTATATTTATTAAAGTACATCACTTTGATCAAGGCTCTTATGATGATATATATAAATCACTGAAAAACCTAAGGAATGAACTTATTCTACAACTCGAACTTTCTGACTTACGAATTGCTATCACTGACTTTAAAAATCCTTTTGACAAATATTTACCTTTGAAATTATATAACATGCTTTTATATGTGTTTAACAAAACCAAAATTGAAATTAATATTTATCATAACAATTTGATTTATCCCACATTAAGTGAAATCCCAAAAATCCTTAAAGAGAATCACGATATACCTGTCGCTGGTCATTTAGGTGCAAATAGAATGCTTAAGAGAGTCCAAGATCAATTTTACTGGAAACATATGAGAAATGATATTGAAAATTATGTAAAGAACTGTGAATCTTGCCAAACCAATAAAGCTTTACGCCGAATAAATCGTGCTCCCATGCAAATCACTTCCACTT